>CM057343.1:381427051-381946804 GCA_030015575.1 Agapanthus africanus
AGCTAGTAGCACTTGCGGCCTGTGGTTAAACCCACTGCCAGCGTAGTGTCGAGCCTTTAGAGTCCCATACAGAGGGCTATTCGCATTTGGGCAAAACAGAGTAGAGGTCGCATGGTTTTGCGACAGGGTTCGTTCACATCCGCGCACTTGTGCACGTTTGGTGTCCGGGCAGTTATTACTAGCGGGCTTTGGTTTAAGCCAGATCCTAGTATTTGTTTTGGGATTGGTTTTGTCTCATTGTATCCGTGTTCCTCGGAACACGGATATGGGTGTGTATGCACAGTTGACAGAGGCAGTGGCAGAGGATTCTCATTAGGGTTGTTGACCGTTGACTTTTTCCAAACCCTAATGAGAATAAGAAATATGATTAATGGTATTAATTAAAGATAATTGTGTCATGGTTAGGGTTGTTGACCTTTTGACTTTGGTTGACTTGTTGACCTATGTTGACATATTGACCATCATCATTTCACATGAAAGATGCTCCTTGATTCTTGCAAAATCCATTTAATGTGAAATGATAATGGTCATTCCAAATGAACCATCACACTTTTTCTTTAATTATTATTGTTATTTTCATATTATCTCATATGTGACCATGGTTGCAAAATGAGAGTTCATTCTATCATATTCTTTCTCTCTCTTGAAAAAGCTCTCCCTCTTCCTCTCTCAAAGCTTAAGTGTTCCATGTGTTGGAAATCATAAGCTTTTGAGACGAAACCATCAAAGCATCTTTCTACTCATTCTAGAGTTCTAGGTTTAGCAAGCCAAGCACTTTAGTTACCTTTAGGTTGAGGTAGGAGCTCAAGGTAGAGGCTTTCGGGTGGATCCTTCTTCGGCAAAGAGAAGACGACGAGGAGGATTCGTTCAAACCACTCTAAGGAGCAAGAAGAGAAGGAGTTCAAGATCTAGGTATAACCATTCTACATAGTAGCTAGAACTTGTAGTTTATGTGTTAGTTTTTGTTTAGCAAAGATCCATCATGGATGGTCCATGTCACCTTGTTAGAAAATTTTGATTTTTACCTATTCTGCCTCCCCGAAAGAACCGGGGTGGGTAACATGGACTTAACAAAGAGAGGCTCCATGAAGACAAAGATGCAAGTTTGCTTCCGATCATCAATAACAAAGATGATCTACCTTGAAGAAACTCAAACCCAAGCTCTTGCTTTGTTAATCAAGTATTAGCAAAGCAAACACCCTACTCTAAGTGGCAAGAATAGATGAGGATGATGAAGTAGGAATTTAGCTCTCATTTGTTTTCAATTTCTCACTCATTTTCATCACACATGAAAAAGCTAGAAAGCTTTTCATCTAAAGAAGAAGGAAGAAGATGATGCAAATCCATTTGTGATGATTAATGAAGTCATGTGTGAGGTTAGAATTGCAACCATGGGTTAAAAATATAAACTTAACCCTTGTGTAGAAATAACTATGGTAAAGGGTTTGGGTTTGGTTAAGAAATATCAACCAAATATCTTTACAAAATATCTTTGCTTAAAAACAAAAACAAAGTTCCTAGAAGCTTCAAGAAAGCTTAACCCTAATGCAAACCCTAACCATATTCAAACTCCACAAAACATGTTGCATTTGTAACCTTAACTTGTTACAATATTATATATCACATATATAATATATTTTATAACAAAATAAAATAATACGATTAATATATATCACATATATATCAATGTATTACCCGAGTGAGAAAAAGAATTTTTAAGTGAGCTTATATTAGTTAGTGTAATTTAATATATCAAATATATAATTATACATTAAATTATCGAATCAACACTTGATCCAATAATCCGGCTATTTAAAAAATAACCGACTAATATAATCTGTATCAGTTCATCGAATCAACACTTGATCCGATGACCCGGCTATATCACATATACCAGGCCGATATCTCATATCGCGAGAATCTAATACGGTATCACTTACACGTATTGTTCTCGGTCCCGCACATATCACATATGTGCACCTACTCCGTTTTGCCTGAGCCAGGAAACCTCTGTGTAGGACTCTAAAGAATCGTCAATACGCCGGCAGTAGGTGATGATCATATCAAACACCCACAAGATGCAAGCGGTCAGCTAAATGTAACAGCCACCCTGGTATTGAGCAATCAGAAGATCAACAAGCAAGCCTGTACATTCTCTCGTGAATCCAACCAGTAACACTACCGTACAGTCCGGTCACTTCTCTGATATGTCGCATATCTCGCCTAGGGGTGGTAAACGTCAGACCCCAGTAGCTTGATAAGTCGTGTCGATATGAGGTCCATAACAGTTCGAGAAACTACTAATAACACTTACCAGTAAATCTCAGCAACCCTGGCTAGGGATTTCCAGTTATAACCAATCGAACACAGCGCAACATCAACTCCCTATACCGGGAGAGATGAAACCCTTCCTATCGCCCATTGCCTCCATGTGATTCGGGACTATACCCAAAAGCCACCGTTTTGCACGCCCTCTTGGATATGGTATGATGGAAATCAAAGCACAGTGGGAATCACTCAAGACTCTATGACGATCTCGGCTCTACAGACTAACCTGTACCAGTGTCACCAGAGAACTGCCATCAGACGTGAGGTATAATACCATCTGGGAGTTCTCGGCGAGTCTGTCTAGTGTACCCAGTCTCCACTGAGCACCCGTATACCTTCTCTGATGTCAAACACCAATGGATATGGGATCATCCATCGCCCATCATATGGGTCAAGAAGCGCATACGCTAGTCTACTCTGGAGTATCGATGCCCTATCTCGGTACTCCCACGACGAGGAACATTTGAAGGATGTACTTGGCGACTACATTGTCCCCACTAGTATGATCTGCATCATAGTCCTGGTAGTCAAGTACTCATCCTAAGGGCTTTATCAACATGTTATATAGAGACAATCAGAGTACATGTTAAGATAAAGAGTAACCAGATAGCATACTATCATGTCGAGCAAGAAAGTACTCCCTATATATGTCCAAGCATCCACTATAATATACATCGTATGTACAGTAATGGCCTCTAGGGCATACATATAACTAACAGCTGGTAGTCAAGAAAGAATCCTATGGGTTCTATCAACATGTAATGGTGATCTATAATACCACATAATGCATGTACATGATGATAAAAATAAACCAGATAGCATACTATCATTTTGAGTAAGACTATTATACCCGTATAGGTCCTCCCTCAATCATCATAATCACCTGCCTACGATTACAATAATTTCCTTGAGGGCATTATAGCCAATAGATTCAATCGTATGATAACCGATAGATTTGTCCAGTGTAGACAAGTTAGGAATGCATGAAGCAAACACCTGCATTCACTTGTGTTTTCATTCGTTTCAAGTTATTTCGTCGGTACTTTTCCGCTGGTTCTCCATGTACAAAGATAGATTCGGTGTTCATTTCAATGTTGTTTCACAGCATTGAAATGATTATTTATTCTATTACTATATACTCGGAGAACAACGGGGTGATGCTGCCGAAATTTACTCGAAACGGATGAAAGCACAAGCGAATGGGTGTCTGCTCTATACATTCTTAATGGAATAGAAGCCTTATCCCCAACAGCTGAAATACACACATACAACACGGATACACAACAAACACACATACAAAGCACATACACACTAACAACCCTACATCTAAGCGAAATCATAAATTGAAACCTACATACACAGAATACAACTCATACTTGGGTATCTTCAAATCTAACTTTGTTAATCGATAATTTATTATTTTCAATGACAAACTTTCCTCTACGGATTTTCTTCTTTGTCAGTAATTATCTCGTTCTTAGATTTCTTAATATAGTCACCAAAACCTACAATTTATATGTTATACAGTCTAACATGGCCTATGAGTACATCAGAGTTAAGGACCGGATGTACAAGGATTGGCAACAACGCATGCAATTTAAGTTCGTCGCAGGAGTTGCTGCTTTCATTGAATAATAAGACAGTGTTAGAGAAGATTCTCTGTCCGTGCGATAAATGTGGGAATAAGTTCTGGCAGAAGGTAGAAATCGTAGAGCTTCACATCGTTAAACATGGTTTTACTAGACTTTATACAACTTGGATATATCACGGGGAAGGACAATAAGAATACGGTAATACGGCAGAAGAAGAAGGAGAAGACGGTAATGCGGAAGAAGAAGAAGAAGATGATAACTTCTTTCCAGGAGAAGAAATGGTAGAGGCTGCCTAAGGTGATAGTATTCCTACCAAAGATGACATTCCTTCCGGTCAAGGACCACGTGCGGATAAGTATGAAAAGTTCATGAATGATGCTAGAAGACAAATTTATAAGAATGCAAAGTATTCCACCCTATCATGGTTCGTCCAACTTTTCCAAATTAAGTGCCTAAATGGATGGAGCAACAAGTCATTCATGATACTTATAAAGTTATTGAAAGATTCTATTCCCCTAGAAAATAACATGCCCGACAGCTAGTATGAAGCCCATAAGATGATGTCTGATTTGGGTCTGAAGTACGAGAAGATTCATGCATGTCCCAAAGATTGTGTATTTTACCGGAAAGAAAGTTCAGATTTGAAAGAGTATCCAACATGAAGAGAGGCCAAGTATTAGCCGAAAGAATTTGATAAGAATCCCGATATACCTATCAAGATAGCACGATACTTTTCCATAACACAGAGGCTATTCAGGTGCAAGAAAACAGCCGGGGCAATGATTTGGCATCACCGTACTGCTCCAAGCGAAGATGGAAAAATGAGTCATCCAAGAGATTCACCGGCATGGAAGGATTTCGATAGGAGGAATGAAATATTCAGTAGTGATCCTCGCAATTGTAGGCTTGGACTCGCTAGTGATGGTTTCTGCGCATTCAACTATATGGCTAGAAGCCACAACACATGGCCCATTATAATGATAGTTTATAATCTATCGCCTTGGTTGGCTATAGATCAATTCTACTTTATGATGCCTCTTCTTATTGATGGACCAAACTCACCAGGAAACAATATTGACGTCTATCTCTGACCTCTGATTGATAAGTTAAAATCTTTATTCATTGATTATGTAAAGACTTACGATGCAAACACAGATACAACCTTCACAATGCGTGCGGCATTAATGTGGACAATTAACGACTTTCCTGCGTATAGAATACTATCAGGTTGGTCCATACATGGTCACAAAGCATACCCTTATTGCCATAAATATACAACATTGAAATGGTTCAATTTTAGCAGGAAGGTTTGTTATTGTGGTCATCGGCGTTTCCTGCCACTAGACCATCCTTACGAGTTAGACGCTCCTCACTTTAATGGTCATCAGGAGCTTCTTGGGTCTCTAACCTCATTGTTCGGAGAGGACGTGATTGCTCATTGGGATGGTTACAATAATATGACCTTCGGGATAGATCCGGCAAAACAGGTCAAACCACCATACTAGAATAAATTAAGTATTTTCTACGAGCTTCCGTATTAGTCAACAAATTCAGTGCATCATATAGTGCATCATTGTCTGGACGTCATGCACATAGAGAACGGAGTATCCGAGCACGTACTCAACTTGCTTCTTTATAAAGACGAAAAATTGAAGAAAAAAACCTCCGTGCTCGGATGGATCTTCAAGGCTGGGAAATTAGAAGTGAATTGCATCCTAAACCAATAGCAGGTAAAGCAGTAAAGTATGTACTTCTTAATATCGTGTATATGTGACAACCGGAGAAGAAAAAGTTTATGCAGGTGTTGCATGATTTGAAAATTCCCACAGGTTTCTCAGGATCATTTAGCAAGAAGATAAAAATTGTGAAAGGCAACATCGATGGGTTGAAAAGTCATGATCGCCATGTTATTATGGAGCACCTTCTCCCATTAGCTTACAGGACTTCCCTTCCCGAATCGGTTGGTCTAGTAATCAATGACCTTTGTTACTTTTTTAAAGAATTGGACACTAAAACCTTGGATGTTGTGACACTGGAGAATCTAAAAAATTCTATTTCAATAATACTTTACAAGCTTGAGCGTATTCTCCCACTGTCATTCTTCGATATTATAATACACCTGCCGGTTCATCTTGCAACCGAGGCTAAGTTTGCCGAACTGGTACAGTATCGATGGATGTATCCCGTCAAAAGATACGTGAAATTTTTTGTTTCACACATTTTGTAAAATTTTTGTTGCCCTATATGCCCGTATTTATTTATTTAACATATTTTTCTTTATATACCGCTACACTCTAAAAAATTATATACGCAATTGAAATCGACCAGAGCCTTCTATCATGTAAGATTATCTTCTAAATGAAATAATCACATTTTGTTCCCGCTATCTAGACGAGAACATTGAGACGAAACTTAACCGGCCTCGGAGAATTCAGGACGGGTCATATGGTAAAGCTAATTATAAGAGAGTAGACACTATATTTATCAACAAGATATATCGGTTTATCCTCCTCAATAGCGTATATCTTGAAGAAATTAGAGAGTAAGTTTTTTTGGAATAATTGTTATATTTGTGTTTGTGTGTGTATGAAATGATATAATATTAATGTCATAATTTATCGTTAAGAACAGAATTCATATTGATGAGGTATGTGAGGGGCATCCTGATTGGAATGGTGAACGAATGAAAAAATATCATCAGGATAATTTTTGCGATTGGGTTGCAGATCATGTAAGTTGTTCGAATAACAAGTTATTACTACCAGTATTAATCTAAACTTATATCGTTATATATTTGTCGTAAACTTTGTTGGCTATAGTGCCCTCAAGGCAATTATTGTAATCGCATGCAAGTGATTATGATGATTGAGGAAGGACCTATACGGGTAGAACAGTCATACTCAAAATGATAGTATGCTATCTGGTTTGTCTTTATCATCTTGTACATACATTATGTGGTATTACAGATCACTATTACATGTTAATAGTGTCATGACCCGAAATTTAGTTTGTGACCGACACTTAAATCATGTCACGGCTGAAGGCGTAACGTAAATTAAGTAAGCAGAAGCCCAGAAATCTAAACTTTTCAAAAAAAGTAAGTGATGAAAACATTTTTAAAAACATTTGGAAACCTTAAGTAAAAATCCTTAAACTTAATTTTATTTTCTTAAAAAATTTCGTCAGCACCTTCTTTATAAAAACTAGCCCCGAAACGGGTACAAATATAGAATATAAATAAAGCATCCCCAATTGGGAGCAAGTCATGCCCAACGGCTGAAACAACCACCACAAGCATATATATGTATACGACGCCCAACAGCGAAGATGAACACAAAAGAATAATGTAAAGCAAGACATCAAACACGCTAAGCGAACATATAACCCCTCGCTCTAAATCTCACAACCAAAAGTCTTGCTAAGTTTTGCTACATATACAAATACTAGTTGTTGATTGATGGAGTTGACTAGATACAACAGGAATAATAAATACAAGAGTGGCACGATCCAATATGTACTACCTACCAAAGCGAATCACCCAAAAGCAAGCTGTGTGCCAACGATACCGCTACTGATCCATGCGGTCAAATCTGCAAGAACTATGGCACAACGGGGGTGAGTTGCCAACTCATGAGTAGAAAACATCAGCAGGTAGAAATCGAATAAAACAATGATTCCTAGGTCAACTATATCATAAAAGTAATACTATGATATATAGGGTGACCGCATCTGCATATATGCCAACAATAATCAATGTTGTATGCATGTGGATATCATCCACGTGTCCATCAATGACAAAAACCATATCATGAAAACATATATATGTATGTATGAGGATATCAACTACGTGTGTCCATCAACGTCACGAACCATATCATGAAAACGTATATCTTTATGTATGAGGATATCAACTACGTGTGTCCATCAACGACACAAACCATATCATCAAAATGTATATCTGTATGTATGAGGATATCAACTACATGTGTCCATCAACGACACAAACCATATCATGAAAACTTATATCTGTATGTATGAGGATATCAACTACGTGTGTCCATTAACGACACATCAAAATCATGGAACCTGAGTGTCCAACACCAACACTCGAAACATCATGTAAATCCTCATACCACAGGCGTCGCATCCTCAGATTGGCCCTCATATCTATCTCATCTCAGACACCGTATACTCTGATCGGCCCTCATATCCATCTCATGACTCCGGTCGGTATCCTCCGGATAACCGACGAGTCCAAATACTATCACCGGTAGGTAGTGCTCCCTCTGCCAAGCTCATCGGCTACACCACGAAAATCATTTCTTGCCCCGGGTTACCATACCGGGTCCACCATGTACCCGCAAACGGTGCCTACCGTGCCTCGAATGGGGTTTCTAACACAAGTCTTAGAATCGAGAAAACTCATGGTGGACGTATAGAAATATCATATTAAGAGAAACCGGGTTTTCAAAACAATGCATACTTTCTTGAAATATTCCCACGGTTCTTAAATCCATAAATCACATAAAATCCGTATCTCAATGCGTAAATCCATGAAATATGATATATGCAAAATAAAATAGTAATATGAGCATATTAAGGGAAAACCGCTCTTTTAAATGAATCCAGTTTTTAAATATATCATGTGGTTCCTAATTCCTCCAAAATCAAATGCAACATCATATAAAGGTGTACATGTAGCTCTAATAAGATGTGTATATACATGTAAGTATGTAAGCATGATGCATTTCATATGCGCAATATCACAAGAATCAACCTCTAAATGTCAATAATGATACAATACCATATAAGTGTATGTGTAGCTATAGCAAGATATGTCATGCAACATAGCATAATGATATGAGCATAGCAAGTATATCATGCAACATATCATAATGATGTGAGCATAGAAATATATCATAGCATGATGTATCAACTCTACTATGTAAGTAACATAGCAATTATCGATGAAGAAAGTGCGTGAGCCGGCAAATCTGTGTAAGTGTAACATACACATCATCGATAATGGTATAGGTGTACTAGCACAGGTATATATATATAATGAAATGAGAATATCATGAACGTAGCAGCAAGTTAATCGTAAGCGCAATGCTAATAGGTATGCGTATCTAATCCAACTTCTACATAAAGGCTAAACTAAGCGGTTTTGACAGGGATTAAATATCCATAACCTATCCGAGTCGGTGAATCTGTCAATCGGCATCCAGTCTCACAACATCATGCACGGTACAATCCATCGTACGACATCCTATAATCAAGGGTATGGATCAATCATCAGGTAAAATTCATCACGTACGGTAATCCATCATACGACGGCATTAAACAATTAGGGATTCTATCAACCTATACAACAATGAGGGTATGGATCTAAGTCTCGTATAGTATATCACTCATCAATATCATAATTATATATAAATATCTTGTTTTACCGATCTCATAACACATCCATCTCAATCTTATCATATTCATTGATCTCATGTCATATCCTTATACATCTCATTTCATATCTCATTGTATACTCTTTTCATCACATTAATTTCTCACATCAAGTCATCTTACATATGCAACTATCATTTAGATCTTATGTTGTATTTATCGATCTCACATCACGCTACTACAATTCTCATACTTAGTCTCTTGCAACTACATATCGATATGTCGCGATTCATATTCACTTTTCATATCTTTATATATCAATTCGAGACATCATTTCTATCATATCATGTCAAAGAGTCACATCCTTATAGCTTTCATCTCATATCTCGATATATATATATTCAATCATTCATATCATCTCTAACTATCTTTTTAACCATATCCTTAGCTTTCTAATATAGGTTCCTACGACTGTATTCTATGGATCGGTTTCCATTCATAATTTGCGGGGGTGCTATACGCCATCCACCCGACTTCCCCCGTAGATATAAATCTACTCACCTGCTGAACTCCTTGTTCAGCCGAAGTCGATGCGCTTCGTCGTCTCGGAATCCACGCGAAGGTACCTACAAATCAACACATATCGCCACATATAGAAATCCAAATCCAGAAAACCGATACTGCACACTGTGCGCTCATAGGTTAGAACTTATAGCCTACTCATGCAAAAACGCACACTGTGCGCTCATAGGTTAGAACCTATAGCCTACGCATGCCAAAACAACCAAACAACTCTCGTCGTTGACGTACAAACATCAAACGACCAAATCTCATGACTAATTATCAAAACCAAGAATTCCAATATAGGAAAACATAACCCAAAACCTCAAACTCATTTAAAAAGCTATTAATCCGAAAACCTAGTAAGTAACAATTACCATTTTTGTTCAAATCTCGATGTTTTAACAATTCTAGTGGCCACAATGCTCACTAAATATTTTAATTAAGCCACACAAACCCTTACCAAACTTTTAATCTCACCCATTTTAGATTTAATAAAAGTTAGTTTACAAAAAAGCTTAGTTTGGACAATTTGAAAATAACAATTTACAATTTAACAACTAGGCTAGATTTTGCATGTCTAAACATGTCAAACTACACATATAACCATCAACAAATATTCAAAACCCTAACTTGATTTTTAAAACCCTCCCTTGAATTTCTAAACTTGCTAATTAAAACCATATTTAAACATCTAATAAGCTAGATTAAAGTAATTATCTAACAATTAAACCTTAGGGTTAGGATTTATACCTCACAAACTTGATATAAAACTTGAAGACTTGACTCCTAAAATGGCCTCCAAAGAGCCAACTTGCTCCTTGATCCAAGTTAGATTAGGCTAAGGAATAATGGGTAGGGATTTGATTTAGAGTTTGTGGGATTTTTGAAGCTTTTTGAGTTGGAAATGGAGTGGGGGAAATTTTGGGGCTGCCACTAAGAGGCTCGGCCATGTGAGGAAGAATGAGGGTGTTGTGTGAGAGGGTGTGGAAATATCTAGATTAAGTTAACCCTTAAGCCTTCATTAATGCACCTCATATCAATCTCTTCTCTAATTCCATTTATTTTCTAATTTTCTTCTCTAATTAATCCCAGAAAACTCTAGAAACATGGAAACAAATTAAGAAGAGAAGAACATGTTACAAACTTGTATTTAAATTGAAATGGTTCACATTTGTATATTTTATCCATTCCAATTTGTAATTACACTAATTAAGTGTATAAATAAAAGCTTATAATAATATTTGAAATAATTGATTAAGGAAAAACATTCAAGTGAACTAATAATTATAAGTGACTAAATAAATACCAATGAAACAACATGCAATAAAAATGAAACATGTCATGGTGCACTGACCATGGAAAAATATAGAAATACGGATTTGGCTTAGTCGCGATTAGCAGTGCACTAATCAAGTTTACTTTTAAACTAGCATATAATTAATTGTAAAAATGCTGAAATACGATAAATATATTTTGAAATGAATAAATCATTTTAAATCTCCAATTATTTCACAAATATTGGTATATATTTATACCATTTTACGAAACCCCCAATTTCGCAAATCGGGTAGTTTTCGCGAAATATATTATTTTAATATTAAATTCCAAAAATAATATTTTATATTTTCTGAAATGTTACAATCTTCCTCCTTTAAATAAATTCGGTCCTCGAATTTAAATTTAAATCCCCAAATGCTAAAACATTTCAATAATCAACTCAAATCAATGGGGCTCCAAAATCACGGAAGATATAGAAATAACACAGCGCATCGTGTGCGCCTGAAAACGAGTACAAAACTCAAAATCAAACCCCGTTAAGCATCACGAAAATCATCGGATTTGCACGCAAATCATTGGAGTTACAATGGAGATACAGATATTGAAATCTACTACTATAATCCGATATACACTTGTCAAATAGTATAATATGTATATATTACGCATCCTTGTAAAAATCTCCTAAAATAGAATAAAACACATGCAAAATCTTCTCTGAATAGCCGCGTGATGCGTAACTCATGGCACAAGTGATGGACGCTCATTTGTAAAGTAATAAATATATGTTCATATAGGTTTTGCCAAAATATACGTTCTGCCCTTTTAAATATCCCAAAAAGTTTTACTTTGTAAACGTTCGTGCCGCTCGCGGACACGTAGGAAATAGCGAGACTATAGCTCAGTTTTGAAAATATCTTATTAAACTTTTAATGCATGCAAAGTACTCAGGTACTGTCTGTAGGGTGGCCCAGTGCGTCAGTAAGGTTTCGGGAGGCATCATCCATGCCATATTTAAATTTTTGCCTTTCTAGCTAACCCTAACCTTAGAATCGAAACTAGAAAATCCGATGAAATGATACGTAAACACTTTACAACTAAGTGAATGAGGGAATACAACCTTTGTAGACCTGTCCTTCACTTCTAAAGCTCCATGTCGTAGTCTTTTCGCTGCAAGTTGTGAAGACCCGAACTCTAGTGAGGGTTCACATGAAGAAACGAACAAGCTTACTCAATGTCTTCGAGGCCGAAAATGATCTACGTCAAGGAGACTCGAGCTCATGCTACCTCTTCACTGATGTGTGAATTAGTGAAGCAAACACCCTAAACTAAATGGCTAATAGTAGAGGATGATGAAGTAGGAAGTGGGTTCACTTTAGTTTTATTTTTCTCACAATATTTCTTCCCATCTCCAAACCTTAGAAAGCTTTTTTGATTTCATGAAGAAGATGAAGATTGAAGAAAAGAGAATGAACTCTTGAGGTTAGAAATCCAACCAAGGGTGAGTTAGTGTCATACACTAACTCATGTAGAGAGTTAACCATGGTGTAAGGTTAATGGTTAGGTTAGAAAATATCTTAAGCAAGACAAAGGAGTGGACTAAGTCAATGAAGACTACAAGCTTCTACAAGTTTTGAACCATGACAAATATCTCCACAATTTTGAATTTTCTTGAAATAAATATAAACCCTAACTTAACCCTATCATGGAATAAGTCTCATACATATGTTGCATGTGTAACCTACCATGACACAACAATATATATCACATATATATTTTGTGTGCAATAAGAAAATAATACAATTAACATATATCACATATATATCAATGTATCATCAAGTGAGAAAAAGCAATACTTAAGTGAGCTAATATTAGTTAATTTAATATAATATATCAAATAGATAATTATACATTAAATTATTAAATCAACTCTTGATTTAATAATCCGGCTATATTATATACAACCGACTAATATCATATGAATCAACTTATCGAATCAACACTTGATCCGATAACCGGGCTATATCATATATAACCGACCGATATCACATATCGCGAGAATAGAATACGATATCACATATCGTATTAATCTCGATCCCACACATATCACATATGTGCTCCTACTCCGTTTCGCATGAACCAGGAAACATCTGTGTAGGACTCTAAAGACTCGTCAATACGCTGGTAGTAGGTGATGATCATATCAAACACCCACAAGCCGCAAGCGGTCTGCTAAACGTAACGGCCACCCGGGAATTGAGCGATCAGAAGATCAACAAGCAAGCATGCTCGTATTCCTGCGAATCCAATCAGTAACACTACCATACTGTCCGGTCTCTTCATCTGATATGTCGCATATAACCAGCCTGGGGGTGGTATAACGTCAGACCCCAATAGCCTGATAAGTCATGCCGATGCAAGGTCCATAACGGTTTGAGAAACTATTGATAACACTTACCAGTAGATCTCAGCAATCCTGGCCAGGGATTTCCTGTTATGGTCAATCGAGTATAGCGCAACATTAAATCCCAATACCGGGAGAGAAGAAACCCTTCCTATCGCTCATTGCCTCCTTGTGACTCAGGATTGTACCCAAAAACCACCTTTTTGCACGATCTCTTGACCGTGGTATGGTGGAAATCAAAGCATAGTGGGAATCACACAAGACTCTATGACGATCTCGGGTCTACAGAATAACCTGTACCAGTGTCACCTGAGAACTTCTATCCGATGATAGGTATAATACCATTTAGGAGTTCTCGGCGAGTCCGTTCAGTGTACCCAGTCTCCACTGAGCACCCGTATACCTTCTCTGATGTCAAATATCAATGGATATGAGATCATCCATCGCCCATCACATGGGTCGAGAAGCGCATACGCTAGTCTACTCTGGAGTATCGATGCCCTGTCTCGATACTCCCATGACTAGTAACAATTATAGGGTGTACTTATGGACTACCCTTGGCCCCACTAGTATGATCTCCATCATAGTCCTGGTAGTTAAGTACACATCCTAAGGGCTTTATCAACATGTGAAAGAGAGACAATTAGTGTACATGTTAAGATAAAGTGCAACCAGATAGCATACTATCATGTCGAGCAGGAATGTCACCCTATATATGTCCAAGCATCCACTACAATATACATCCCATCTACAGTAATGGCCTCTAGGGCATACATATAACTAACAATCTCCCACTTGCACTAAGGCCATCTGTTGTAGTATCCAATATCAAAATTAAAGCAGTGGTTTTAGTATCCCATACTCAACCATCCCAAAATCTCTCAAATAGTATTTGGGAAAGCAGGCTTTGGTGAGTGGATCCGCCGTGTTATCCTCAATATCTACTCTCCTTACTTCTATCCCTTGGAGATCAACCATCTCCCTGATCAGGTGATACTTGCCTCAGAATATGTCTGGATCGTTGATGGGAACGGCGTTCCTAGGCTAAATCCATAACTCTATTGTAGTCACAATAACAGTTATTGGATACTCAATGGTAGGAACTTTGTTCATCTTATGAACAAGAAATGCCCAGACAGCCACTTTGGTGGTATCGTTGGTAGCAATGTATTCAGCCTTTATCGTCTAGTATATCACGGTATCTAGCTTGGAACTCTTCCAACATACCGTCCTTCCACTGAGGGTAAAGACAATGCCTGTGACTGAATCTTAGTCGAATTTATTACTCTGGAAGCTGGAACCAAGAACTTTCTTTTAGTACTTCTCATGTACTTAAGAATGTCCTCCACAACTGTCCAGTGATTCTCCC
Organism: Agapanthus africanus; assembly: GCA_030015575.1. NCBI lineage: Eukaryota > Viridiplantae > Streptophyta > Magnoliopsida > Asparagales > Amaryllidaceae > Agapanthus > Agapanthus africanus. The sequence continues at coordinate 381,441,981 of CM057343.1, forward strand.
AAGATCCGATTGATTCTTGATCACTACACCTAGTGAGTCATCTACATCTGGTCTGGTACATAACATTGCATACATGATAGAGCCTACTGCCGAAGTATAGGGTATCCCTTGCACGCGAGCTCTCTCCAAATCAGTCTCGGGAGACATCTTTTGGAGAGAGTGATCCATGAGTAAGTGGGCGAACCACCATGCTTAGAATCTTCCATACTAAACCTCTTTAGTATGGTGTTAATGTACCCGGATTTAGGACACTCCCAATATCCACTTAGATCTATCACCATAGATCATAATTCAGAAGATGTAGTAGGTATTATCCAGATCTTCTATTGAGAATCTTTGTGATAAGAGGAGCTTGAACGAGTGTAGCATAGGAATCTATTTCCTATCAAGAGTATGTTATGTACATACAATACATGTAAGACAACCTTACTCTCTATTACTTTCTTGTATATACAAGGTTCATCTTTCTTTTTGATGAAGTCAAACTCTTTGATTGCCACATCAAAATAGATGTTCCATCTCCGCGATGCTTGCATTGATCCTGATGGACTTAAGTATAGCTTTGAAAGTCTCAACTTTTCCATTTACACTAAGAAACTTCTCAAGATCCAATTTGCTTCCAATGGATTTTACCCCTTTAGGTCCGACATTCAAAGTCATACTTTTTTGGTGTACATGGATTCCATCTTTGATAGCAAAGCATCAAGTCTTTTAACAAAGTCTCCACTTATGATGGCCTGCCTGAACCTAGTTGGGCCTCATCTACCATGATACAATCCTCGCTCCCACTGTCACCGAGAAGATCGTAGTATCTCTCAAGTGGATGAGGAACCCTACCAGATTCGCAGAGAGACTGAGGTTCGTTGGAGACTATTGAATCCTTTGGTTTCACCAAATCATCAGCTGTTAGTTTGTCTAGCTGGAACTGCTTCCATTTCTACTTCATGACTACAAATTTCTTCACAAGAAATTCCTTTTCTCAAGAGGTGGCATGCTGAGAAACAAAACACCTTTTGCTCCTCAGAGTGGTAGAAGATATTCCCTCACAGATGTTTGGGATATCCTAACAAACTTATACAGAACTGACCTTGCCTCGAGCTTGTCCGAATTCTACTTTTCAACATAGGCCAGACAACTCCATATCGTAACTCATTTGAGACACGGTCTCTTCCCATTCCATATCTCATATGTAGTGGTAGGCCCTGATTTGGATGTAACCCCATTCAATAGGTATGCAGCTTCTCAAGTGCATAATACCCAAAAGGAAACAGGTAACTCAGTGTAGGGTCCCGGCAGCACCCCGGCGGTCAAAACGCGGCCAAAATGCGGAACAAAAATTTCTGAACTGGCGCTACCGCTACCCGATCTATGGATCGACCTTAAACCCTAAACTAGCAAACTAACTAAGAGTTAGAATCGTTATACCGAGTTGACCCGAGTCCTTCGGTCTTCATTCTTCTTTGACGAGGTTTGGTTGCCGGTCATCCTCCATCTCCGATGATCCACCCGAGGGAAACGGCGCATGCTCCAGCCTCGACAAACGAGGCAACCGACGCCCTAAAGTTGCTAGCTATGGAGAGTGGGGGTGTATGAAAATGTCACTACAATTTTCTCTCTTTTCATGAGCTCAAGAGAGCATCCATAGAAGATGAATGAGGAGGTCAAGGCATGAACAAAGAAATGGCTAAGTATTTTTTTGAACTTGAGAGAGTGAGGGAGTCATTAATGTCATTAGCCAAAAGAAAATAAACCCCCATCACCACCATAATATGGCTGGCCCCCATTCTCTCCCAATCACAAAAGAAAATCATTTCCTTTAAACAATTAAAACAATAAACAATGCCAACCATACTTTGAATCCATGCTTTGACCCATACCTCCTTTCCACCTCATTTCCCAAATGATTTTCAATAAAGAAAATCATTAATGAGGTGGCGCCTTCTAGAAGCTATTCTGTATAAAATACGGAATACTTCCCGGTGTTGGAAATAGTGCCTTCAGAGTCAGTTATTGGATCGCAGGCGCGTGATTGCAATGATTGAGTGAGGACCTATACCGGTAGGACAGTCTTACTCGAGAGGTTTGTATACTATCTGGTTTGTCTTTATCATCGTGTACTGCTTTAGGTAACCTTACAGGTCGCTATTACACATTGATAGAGCCCTTAGGATTCTTGCTTGACTACCAGCAATATGATGGCGATCATATACGTGAGAGTTGGGTAGTCTATAAGCACATCCTTAAAGTGGTCCCTAGACATGGGAGTTTCGAGACTGGGCATCGTTACTCCATTAGTAGACTAGTGTATGCAGTCGAGACCCCGACAAGGGGCGGTGGCCGGTCTCACAAGCCATTGGTGTCAGTTGGTTCACCTAAGATGTATACAGGTGCTCATTGGGTTATGAGTACACCGGACAGGACTCGCCGGGAACATGCTAGTTGATATTATACCTAGCGTCAGATAGCAGTTCCCTGGTGACATGTGTACAGGTTAGTTCATCGACCTGAGATCGTCATTTGTCTCGTGTGAGTTCCCACTGTACTTTGATTACTACCCTACCATGGCTCAAAGGAGTCGTGCAAACAGGTTTTAGTTGGGTACAGTCCCGAGCCACATGGAGGCAGTGAGCGGATCGGCTGGGGTTCGTCTCTCCCGGTATTGTGGGTGAGATCGCGCTGTGTCTAGGAGAGCCATTACACAAAGCCCTCGGCCAAGGCAGGAGATTTACTGGTAGGTATTCCAGTAGTATCTCAGGGTGTTCTGGGCTACGCTCCGACACGACTTGTACCGCTTTTGGGGTCTGACTTTTACCAACCCCCTAGGCCCGCCATGAGATACTCATAGACGAACGGACCGGACTGCACGGATATTGTCACTGACAGAATCAGTAGGGTGTCAGGATGAGTTCGCTCATCGACCTCCCTTTTGGTCAATACCTGGTAGCTCGTTACGTACGGCTAATACCTTTGACGTGCTAGTGGTTAAATCCACAGCCAAAGTATTGACGAGTCTTTAGAGTCCCCCACAGACTGTTTCTCAAGTTTCGGTCGAAACGTTGTAGAGGCCGTATGATATATGGCAGGGTCCGATCATATACGTGCGGTATTGCACGGATCATGATCGGACGGATCATACTAGTGGACTTTGGTTTAAGCCGGATCCTAGTATTAGATTTGTTGGATTACATTAGTCTCATCGCATTTGCATTCAGTCGGAATGCAGATGCAGGTATGTATATACATGTGAGGGGTATCCTTGTGATCCGTCACGGGTTTACTTTAGATGTTGCCGGATTTTTCTTTGTTGGACCAAACATTTGGATTTATGTTTGGATGGTGGACATAATAAGCTAGAATTTCATCATGAGATGCATTAATGTGACATAGAGATATATCATGACACATGGTCTCTTTTTTAGCAAATATGTCACATTAGTGGATTGATTTGTGGCTTGATTTGATGGGAGGAGAGAGAGGGGCAGCCAAGGGGAGGGTGAGCTCTCATATTATTGTTTTCACTCTCTCTCTCATTATTCATAGCATCACAAAAGAAAAGGAGAGAAAGCCTTCTCTTCTTCTTCTTCCTCTTCTTCTAGCTCTTTATCTCTATCAATGGCAACATCTCCAAGCTCCATTCAAGCCATGGATGCAAGAGACAAAGTGATCACAAACATTCTCTACAACACCTTGGACACGTCGGCTAGCACACTTCATGCCCGAGTTGCTTCGGATAAAGCGGGAGCCCGTAAAAAGACTCGTAGATGTGGTTCCCTTTCCGACGAGGAGATCAAGACCGGAGATGCTGCGGGGAGCTTAGGATGGTGGCTGAAGACCGAAGGACACGGATCGATCGGTATAGCTTTCCAACCATTTCTCTTGTGGCTAGTTGTAGGTTAATGGTTCGATCCGGGTTTTAAGCATACGATAGCGCCGGTTTTCAAGTTAAGAAAAATTTTCATTTCCGCATTTTGGCCTCGGAAAGACGGCCGGGGCGCTATCGTAGTCTTACATGGTATCAGAGCCACGCCATTAACTTTTACTAGCTTGCTCTAGCATGTTTAGAACTTCAATCGGACGAAATTTTCAAAAACCACGTTTCCAATTGTTCAGTTTCTGTCGAAATTTTTCTGTGGTCAAAAAATTATTTGGTGTGCTTCATAAAATCAGGCAGGGTTTTTTAGGGCCACTATAGAAATTTGGTAGATCAATTCCTCAGGAACGCCGCGGAACTGCGACCTAACCCTAGTTTTGGCCGCGGTTCTGCCGCCTTTCTAGCTCGTCATTGGACCAAATTTCTTCAGGTGGTCTCTGACTTGGAAATGGGGTTTCTGGTATTTTTGTTTTGGGCCCAGATTTGTTTGAGTACTGGGTATTGTGCTTGGGGCCCACTTCGGGAAACTTTGTCGATCGAAATTTTTAAAACATGTTAGTTCACAGTATTTACATTATATCTGCGACCGTGAATGTCACTTGATCGGTAAATCCTGTCTAACTGCTATAGCTCTTTTAGACGGATTTGCGAACGTGACATTCACGTTGATGTTCTGTGTTATGCTGTGATGTTGCGGATTTGTCGTGGTGGATAGCCTGGATGCAATGGTAGTATAGTTTGATTGTATTTGTACATTTGATATTGCGGGGCAAGCGTCCGACATGTGGACTGTCGTCATTGCCTGTTTGTATATTATTCTTTTGGGGCACGATCGGGCTGAGGTCGATGTACCCGTTGTATATTTTACTTTCTGTACTAGGATTACCCCGCGGAGGGGTGCACGGATAGCCGGGTTCTAGAGGGCAACGGGCCCGTATCTCATGGCTTTGAGACGGAGGGGGCCTTACTCTAGAATTGGCTGGCTATTCGCCGCACTCGTAGGGGGTATAGGTTGACCTAAGGAGGGGTGCTCAAGTTACCGGATTCCGTGAAGTGCAGGGTGGTCCATTCACGTTGTTGAAGGGGGCTGCCTCGCTTAAGGTTTTGGCTGGTAACTTGCCGCGCCCGTAGGGGTCTAGGATTTCATTGCACAGGCTATCCACACGACTAGGGGAACGTCGGGTTTCAGTAGCGGCTCTATGAAACCCGGGGATCCCAGATTATCTGTATTGTTCTGTGATGCTTATTACATTTCTGTGATGTTGCATTTTATCACGCTTTGAGCGATTATTATATATTGATATATATACTAGTAGATGTTGTATATGTTTTACACCCGCGCTAGTCCAGTCCCCGCTCTGTTTTTAGTTAAGTAACCTAACGGGTGATGACAGGACCGAGTGGCGAATGCGAATGGCATATACGTACATCGTATTTTCGTTCTTTTGTGGTGTGATTAATTGATGGGACTGCATTGATTCGGATCAATGCAAGCTGAACAAACCTATTCTGATGTTGTTGGAACATTTTTCAAAAAGCTGTTATTGCAAGGACGTTCTCTTTTGTTTTGCACAGTGGTATTCGGTTATGAATATCCAGCACCTCAGTCGACGAGGCAAGGGCCGAGATCCCTTCACCGGGAGTGACCCCTTGGACAGAAGTTTGCGTCAGGGTAATAACTTCACTATAGCCGATTACTTTTTGCTTTGCATCGTGGTATTCAGTTGGAATATCCTGCACCTCATTCTACGGGAAAGAGCCGAGATCCCTTCACCGGGAGTGACCTCTTTAGCAAAGGTTTTCGCCACTATATTTTTATAAAAAGTTATGCAGTTCCTTCAACGATATCAAGTTCATTACGTCAAAGGTTTTTCTCCAAAAACCGGCTGTAACCCTCCGTCATTTCTTACGGGTATTATTTAGTATTCGTGCTGCGTTTGTTGACCTAGTCAAGACGTAGTGTTCGGTAGCTAAGTGGTGCTTGTTTGTTGCATAAATGGGATTGGTTAGGATAGTCGTGCGGCCTTGTTGACCTAGTCAAGGGCACGTACGGGTGGGTTTAATGCAGTCCAGAATAATGACGGGTTGAACTTGACTAGCGGTTTATGGTTTGTTGACCTAGTCAAGGTCATAAGCCGCTTGGGGTAAAAAAAATCACATCGGGAGTTTCTAAAGAAACTGAAACTTGCCAGGCATGCGCATACCTTCTGGAGTGTGATAATGTGAGTCGATTCCATCACGTTATCATGCGATGATAGTTGGATCCCGATTCCCACTGATGAGTTGGTTTACTCCTCGGGTGATCCCGACTAATTCTTCTTTCAGGTTTGGAGAAGAATTTGAGGTTACAGTGGGAGGTTTCCTGATTAGATAAAGTGATAACCATTCTGATCTTGGTTAGAGTGCACGCTGAGAGTTTCTTTTCTCTCTCTCTTTGGTAGCGACAATGGCTCGACCCTATACTATGACTCAGTGACCAAGATTAACCGAACCTTCTTATAACACTGGCTTTTGGATTGTCAGAGTTGCATACCTCATTGCCACTCCTACTTTTACCCCTTTCTCCAGAACAGCCCGTATTACTACGTACATCCACTTACATTAGATAAAACCATCGTATGGTTATATACGAACTCGAAAGAACTTGTTTCTGATTCGAGGATGGTTTTCGATTCTGGAGAAAACGAATAGGACTATTCAGTTGTCTTTTCCTTTTTACCTTCTCTCAGGTTGTGAGTGCTCCTTGGATTAGGACAGTACACCTATTACGCTAATTGGATAGTTTTCTTCCAAACCATAGGCAGGTGCCGAACGGTAGGGAATGAAGAAAACCATTTAGCCTAACGATGGTGTACAGAAGGTAGTAAGTCAAGACAAATAAAGGGATTAATAAGAGGGCAAAGTAAATTGCGACTGCTATTCACGACCAAACCAAGTATTTCATCACCACTCCTACTTCACCTTTGTATTTCTCCAGGACACTCCGTATCATTACGAAGATCCACAGTTTATTGGATACTCCATCGTATGGTTATATACGAACTCGAAGGAAGTTGATCCAGTTCGGGGATGGATTCTGGTTTAGGAGAAATAGGAATAAGGTTTTATTCAGTTGTCTTTTATCTTTACCTTCTCTCGGGTTGCGAGTGCTCCTAGGATTAGGACAGTACACCCATTACGCTTATTGGATAGTCTTCTTCCAAACCATAGACTGGTGCCGAAAGGTAGGGAAGGAAAAAAACCATTTAGCTTAAGAGGGTGTGCAGAAGGTAATGACTAAAGACATATGAAAGGATTTGGAGATATGGCAAAGAAATATACGGTTACAGTTGTGAATCTGGATAATGGAAGAGGCATTACTAGGAATACCCGGATACCCCTACGAAACATTTCAATGTTTCAGTTTCACTGTGTACTGTTAATAGAAAACTGATTTCCCGATTAGACCTTGCTCCACGGTATGTATTTACCAGTTATGATTCTCACATATATATGATTTTAGAGATGATGAGTGGGAGTAACTATTGGGAATTGGGTGATCATCCTCATTATATCGCGATTCGTTGTAATTGGTGATATTTGAGGAAATCACCTGGGTTGTTTTCCGGACGGCAAATATTTGGTTTTGAATATCCGTTGTTATGCACCAATTTCAAATTGACATATCTGTACATCTATTTTTATAGAGTGAGATATAACTTTTTGAAATTATGTCTATGACATTTAACTATATCAGTGGATGGTTAGGTAAGGAGCATTAAAACAGTGGTGTAATTCTTCTTAACCATAAGTACAGTTTTTAACCTACGACACACAGGGATTGAGTTATTAGATTCAGGGGACATATACAGAGCATCGTATGTTGTCCAGTGTTCATTAGGACAGAGGGGTTGATACTCGTACTATATTCTGTTTACTTGTGACTTCTCTAGTTCTTAGACATGTGTTTCGTAGAAATACAAGGTCCAAGTTTTGAGACGTTATAGGTATATGAATAAAGTAGAGAACCAGGTATTGCAAGTATCAGGATTCTTCAAGGTGATCGAAGATGTAGATACTTGTGTATAGTATTCAGTTGATAGTAATGGTTTTGAGAAACTTGCTTCTCTTTCAGATTACTCATATCTGGATGTATTCCTAAGTTGAGTAATGCTGATCGGCCTCCTTCCATTTAGTTGACATGCACTGGAGACAGCTGCATGATTTGAATCTGGTTCCAATTAAATCAGTGCCTCTGTTTCTATATTGGATATAGAACGGTTCATATCTTCACATTGTTAAGGTACGGGGAGTTGTCCGGCTTATGCTTAAAACCAGACTCTGGATAACTCAAGACACATTTCTGTAATGGCTTTTTGTGGGTTGACCCGGGCTATGACGAGGGTTGATGATTGCTAGGGTTTTTGCATGCTTAGTTAATTACCGCAATCAAGACGGTTTCGCTTGTAGCTAGCCGGTTGAGTACGGGTCGTCCGCAGGGAGATGGGAATCTTTTTCTATGTGCTTTAACGAGTTAAGTCCAAATGTCCAGGTTTGTTTTGAGATTAACTATGTGCTAAAATGATATGTAAAGAGAGCTTGTTAAGGTTAAGATTAGGTTAGTTTGAGTTAGGAGTCGCTCACTTCTTTCGTTGCCACTCTTAATATCGGTGTTACGGTAATCGGCAACAACGGGGATTAGCACGACCGGAAGGAACTTGCGAGTATAAGCTAGGCTTTCCAACGCTTAAGTTCTTCCTTTTGGTGCTTGTCCGTCCGTTCTTGGCTCTTAGCCTTAACCTCCGGTTAATTCAACCACAACTGGTCTCACTAAGGAATCACCGCTATCATGTAGGATAGGGTGTCGTAGGGAGCGGATTGTAGTTCAATTAACGGGAGTCCGAATTAAGATGTTGGGCATGGAAGGAGTGAGAAAGATTTCCTTCTCTCAAACTTTCCTTATCCTACCCTAACAAGTTAAGAAAACTACTCACCCATTATAAGAAAAAGAAAATACAACAAAGGAGGAAGATAGAAAGAAGGATGTTAGAAGATTACAACTAGCTATTTGAGACCTCACCTTGGCAAGGATCAAGCTTAAGCATCATTGTTGTTAAGGATAAAGAAAAACTAGAGAAAGAAACAAACAACAAATAACAACAACTAGATTAGCAAATGAAAATTACAAGAAATTATAATTAACAAAAGAACAAGACAAACATGATAACAAAAAGAACTCTTTTATTCATCACTTCACTCACAAAAGCTCACTTCAAGGTTTTAATGTAGAAGAGATGAGAAGAGGAAGAAGAAGAACAACATATATCCTAAAATCTAATTACAAGAATAAGCATCCTTGGCTTGGCAATATTCTGGGCTATTTATAGGCAGGAAACAGAAATTCTAGGGCAACATTCTGGATCATCATGAAAAGACCAAACAACCCCTGAAAATTTTTCAGATGACAAGACTATACGGCCGCGGATCCGTGGCCTAAGCGTGCTTATGCCGCGGTTCCACGGCCCTTATGGGGCTTTAGGTCTTCAATTTTGGTGATTGTCCCTGGTTTACAGTACCCTTCAGTCTGGTATATGTTGTTTCTCAGAATTTCTTCATGATTTTTCCAGAATTTCTGCTGATCAAAAGGTGATGTGATGTGGATCTTTTGCCATGATTTTTTTGAGCTCCGCATAGATATGTTGGATCTTGTGTTGACATTGAGCTTTGTGCATGAAAATGACATCGATTTGCCATTTTGTACCTTAAACTGGTGTGCAGCAACATACTGATAGAGAGCGAAGACCTATGTTTTATCTGTGGTTGGCAGTAATTCGGATTTTGTCGTGCTTTTCCATGAATTTCATTGTTTAGAGCTGAGAACCTGTATCCTGCAATTAATTAGCAAACACGGCTCAAGAGTACCTACCAATAAGCAATGTGATAAAAATTGTGCGGTATAAAAATGCAAAAATCTGATATGAACAAATACCCCCAAACTTATCATTTGCTCGTCCCGAGCAAAGCCAATTAATTCACAAAAATTCCTCACCTCACTTTCGCAGGGAATGTGATTGCACTGAGCATGTGCAACAAGCCGTTAAACCTCTAGGTGTCCCTAGTAGGAGGAGTGTTGTCTCCTAAGGGTTTTCAGCGGATACTACCCACAAAATCCGGTCAAGCTAGTTTTGCAAAATAACTATGATCCAAACCCTAAGGTTTTGTTTCAGAAAATAAAAATTCTATTATCCTAAGTCTAGACTATCGAACCTTTATTTTTCACACCTCGCTTCTTATTTAACTTTTATTTAACTTAAGATTTTATATATCTTTACGTGCAGTGCAAATAGTGTCGTTAAATTCCAGAAGGATCGATTAAAGTCATCATGTCACAAAATAAAGCCCAGATAAAATTTTTAAAAGGATCACATAAGTTTTATAAAGAGTTAAGCATTTTTCAAGTTTCATTTTCCAGTAAGGTTTTAACTTCAGAATTTCTATCTTGCTTAACAGGAAACTAGGTCTTATTTTTCACTCCACTTTTTTCTTGTTTTCATTTCATACACACCTCTGTGAACGTGCAATAGTCTTTATCATAGAATAAAAGCTTCATATCTCCGCTAAAAATATTTTTTTACAAAAACTTGTCTTCTGTCAAGATTATTCTCACACAAAGAACCGTTAGGAATTTTAACTCGGAGAGAACACTTGCTTGACTTTGTTTTAATCTGGACTTTCTAGGCTTCTTAACGAGCTTTGGGCCAATGCATCCAAGCCAGTTGGCTTTAGGGAATTAGGTGTAGAGACACCCCAGCGGACTTAATTACTCAAGTTACCTAGGTCCAAAAACAAAAGACAATTTAGCGTGAAAATCTTGATGATTCAATGCGAACGGAGATATAACCGGCAGTTCAATTATTTTTTTGGATAAAAGACGTGTTTAGTAGGTTCGGTGTGTAATCATTCCAATCAAGTTCCAGATGGGTTATTTTTCAGACTTAGTTCCAATTAAGGCATCAATAACATTCCTTCATATTCACTTCACTTCATAAACTATTCTTGATATTACCTATTTCAGAACAAACCTATTTGATCCTCAGAAAATCATTTATCCATTTAAAAGTTTTTAGACATAAATGACTTGTCATCTAATTTCCAAAACTCACGACACATGTAGTGTGATGTAAAGACGTATATCAGCTATATTTAACTTCAAAGGAGAGTTATCTTTCAGGTTTTCAAAATCTAAAAATAAGATTTAGTTATTCTTATCTTATCATACAAAATCGTCGAAATGTTGAATCTGAGTTCTCCCACTTGCTAACTTGACAAAAAAGTTTTTATGTTTTTAGAAAATTTTCTTATTTTTATGGATTTTATGGATTTTAGTATGCAGATGCAAAAATATACATATGAATGCGAAGGTTAGAAATGCGTACCGAGCGTACCCCCAAACTTAAACTGGACAGTATCCTTACTGTCATTGCATGAAGAGATCATTGAAGGGTCAAAATTGTCGGTTAGATATAAAAAAAAATTGTTTTTTGTTTTTACAGAAAAGAAAAAAAAGTAAAAATGGAAAAGAATATCCACAAATATATAAAAAATGGTATATACATACCCCCAAACTTATTTGGAACAGTGTCCACTGTTCTTGGCTGGATAACCGAAGTTTGGTGGTAGGCAGAGGAAGATTATGCAGGGTAAACTGGCTCCTGTAAGACCAGGAGCTCCTCTGTTGGTTCGGCCCTAAGGTACGGTTTTAGTCGGTGCCCATTAACTTTGAAAAATGAATCGTCCTTTGGATTCTCTAAATCCACAGTACCATGCGGATACACATTCCGCACAAAATACGGCCCTTTCCAGCGAGATCTGAGCTTTCCTGGATAGAAGTGTAGCCGGGTGTCGTAAAGCAGTACCTGTTGACCAGGTGTGAAAGTTTTGTGCAAAAGGTGTTTATCGTGAAACACCTTTGTTCGGTTCTTAACGACAACCGTGTTTTCGTAAGCCTCATCCCTAAGCTCGCTCAATTCGTTCAACTGCAGCTTCCGATGGCTGCCCGCATCTTCGAGAGACAGATTCAGCTCCTTTATCGCCCAAAATGCGCGATGCTCTATTTCCACAGGAAGGTGGCAAGCCTTTCCGTAAACAAGCCGATAGGGAGACATACCAAGATCGGTCTTATAAGCCGTTCGAAATGCCCAAAGGGCATCAGTGAGTTTTAACGACCAATCTTTACGGTTCTTGGAAACCGTCTTCTCCAGTATCTGATTGATTTGCCGATTTGAAACTTCGGCTTGCCCACAGGTTTGGGGGTGGTAGGGCGTAGATAGCTTATGATTAATGGAATATTTCCACATCAGGGCCTCGAAAGTCTTATTGCAGAAATGAGTTCCATTGTCGCTAATGATCGCTCGGGGGTGCCCAAACCGGGAGAAAATATTTTTTTAAGAAACCTAACGACAACCTTGTTGTCGTTAGTCCGGCTGGGCACAGCCTCGACCCACTTAGAGACGTAATCAACAGCGAGAAGGATGTACAAGTTCCCAAAAGATCTGGGAAACGGCCCCATGAAATCTATCCCCCAAACGTCGAAAATCTCCACAACCAAGATTGGTTGGAGCGGCATCTCGTTCCTCCTGGATATCCGGCCTAAATGTTGGCACCGGGAGTAAGTCTTGCAGTAGTCATGAGCGCCTTTGAAGAGTTATGGCCAGTAGAAACCACACTGCAAGATCTTCTCAGCTGTCTTTCTGGGGCCAAAATGCCCGCCACATGCTTGATCGTGGCAAAATGACAGCACACTCTTGAATTCATCGTCAGGGACACACCGACGAATAATCTGGTCAGGACAGTACTTCAACAGATAGGGTTCGTCCCAGTAAAAGTGTTTTACTTGGGATAAGAATCGAAGTCTCTCCTGACTTGACCATTCAGTCGGTAGTAATCCTGTGGCCAAATAGTTCACACTATCTGCGAACCAGGGTTCGCAAGATACTGTGAAGAGCTGTTCATCCGGAAAAACGTCGTTGATCGGAATTTGAAGCGACGGCGAAGAAGGAAGTCGTGAGAGATGGTCGGCGACTACGTTTTCATATCCTCTTTTGTCCTTGATGACAAGGTCAAACTCTTGAAGAAAGAGGATCCAACATATCAGCCGAGATTTTGCATCTTTCTTCGCAAAATGATGGCGCAGAGCAGAATGGTCTGTGTAGACAATGACTGGAAAGCCGATAAGGTAGGGCCTGAACTTTTCTAAAGCAAATACAACTGCCAAGAATTCCTTCTCAGTTGTTGTATAATTAAGTTGGGCGTCGTTCAGGATTCGGCTAGCATAATAGATTACGTGCGGCATCTTGTTGATGTGTTGTCCAAGGACAGCACGGATGGTAAAGTCGGATGCATCGCACATAATCTGAAATGGGTGCGTCCAGTCAGGAGAAGAAAGAACGGGAGCAGAAGTGAGTGAGCTTTTTAATGACTCGAACGCAGTCACACAGCTCAAGTTGAAGTCGAATGGCGTTTCCTTAGCCAGCAAAAGAGTCAAGCGCCTAGCAATCTTGCTAAAGTTCTTAATGAACCGTCTATAGAAACCGGCATGGCCAAGGAAGGCTCAGATGTCTCTGACGCATCTGGGAGGAGGGAGATTGGAAATGACCTCAATCTTCGCTTTGTCAACCTCTATGCCATTTTGCGAAATGATATGTCCTAAGACAATACCTTCGCGCACCATGAAGTTGTAAGCGCACGGCGGCGCCCCGGCCGTCAATCCGACTTCGGAATACAAAAGAGATGCTTTACTTTAAACTTTAAAACCGGCACCACCGCACACTATAAACCAGGATCGTACCATTAATCTAGTCCTAGCTAACAAGAGAAGGGGTAGAGAGATATACCAAGCGATCCGTGTCCTTCAGTCTTCTCGTCGTCGTCCCGATCTCCCCGTGGAATCTCCGGTCTTCTTCTCCTCGCCGGAAGGGCACCACAACGCCGGGTTCTTTTACGGGCTCCCACCTCTGGACTGAGGCAACTCAGGCACGGAGTTGGCGAGCCGACGTGCCCAAAAGTTGCTGTAGAATAGTGTAGAACTCTATGTGTCTCTAGGGGTTGTAGGAGGTTGCCATATGGTGGAGGTATGAGATATGAGCTTTTGGAGGAGGAGCTAAAATGATTTTTCCAAGCCAAATGAGTATAAATCCCACACCCAAAAATTGGGACAGCCCCCCTTTTCCCTTTGGCCGGCCATGACAAGGTGAGAATGAGAGGAGTGTGAGTGGCCAAATGAATATGGGTGTCTCCAATAATCAAAAGAGAGAAAGGGTTATCATTAACAAAAGAAATGATCACAAACCAAGTCCAATACACCACCAATCATCACCCTTCATCATCATCAACAATCATGACTCTAAAAGTCAAGCCATCATGGTCAAAAGAAGTCAAATGATGGTGCAACCATCATGAAGCAAGGATATGCAAATAACACCCTCCACAAATTCTTATTTGCACAAATGCAAATAAGCCCTCCTTCACCAATCTTCAGCCAATGAAAGATACAAAGAAAATTGGCCGAAACGGAAAACAAACTGGCAACTCCATAAAACTGGTCCCGTAATAAATTACAGGAAAACCCTGCACCTGTGTATACACACCCGCATTTGTATTTCGACCGAATACAAATGCAATGAGACAAAATCTACACTGTACTATATTAGGATCCGGCTTAAACTAAAGCCCGCTAGTATATACCGTCCGATCATGATTCGTGCAATACCGCACGTATCTGATCGAACCTTGCCATATCTCCATACGGCCTCTACAGCGTTTCGCCCGAAACTTGAGAAACTGGTCTGTGGGACACTCTAAAGACTCGTCAATACTTTGATTGTGGATTTAACCACTAGCACGTCAGTGGTATTAGCCTATACGTGACGGGTTACCAGGTATTGACCAAAAGGGACGTCGATGAGCGAACTCATCCTGACACCCTACTGAGCCTGTCAGTGACAATATCCGTACAGTCCGGTCCGTTCGTCTATGAGCATCGCATGGTGGGCCTAGGGGGTTGGTAAAAGTCAGACCCCCAATAGCGGTACAAGTCGTATCGGAGTGTAGCCCAGAACATCCTGAGATACTACTGGAATACCTACCAGTAAATCTCCTGTCTTGGCCAAGGACTTTCATGTACTGGCTCTCCTAGACACAGCGCGACCTCACCCCTAATACCGGGAGAGACAAACCCCTGAAGATCCGCTCAATGCCTCCATGTGGCTCGGGACTGTACCCAACTAAAACCTGTTTGCACGTCTCCTTTGAGCATGGTAGGGTAGTAATCAAAGTACAGTGGGAACTCACACGAGACAAATGATGATCCTTAGGTCGATGAACTAACCTGTACACATGTCACCAGGGAACTGCTATCTGACGTCAGGTATAAGACCAACTAGCATGTTCCCGGCGAGTCCTGTCCGGTGTACTCATAACCCAATGAGCACCTGTATACATCTTAGGTGAACCAACTGACACCAGTGGCTTGTGAGACCGGCCATCGCCCCTCGTCGGGGTTTCGACTGTATACACTAGTCTACTCTGGAGTATCGATGCCCTGTCTCGAAACTCCCACGACTAGGGACCTTTTAAGGATGTGCTTATAGACTACCAGCTCCCACGTATATGATCGCCCTCATGCTGCTGGCAGTCAAGCAAGAATCCTAGGGGCTCTATCAACGTGTAATAGCGACCTGTAAGGTCACCTAAAGCAGTACACGATGATAAAGATAAACCAGATAGCATACTATCATCTTGAGTAAGACTGTCCTACCGGAATAGGTCCTCCCTCAATCATTGCAATCACGTGCCTGTGATCTAATAATTGACTCTGAGGGCACTATCTCCAACAATCTCCCACTTGCACTCAAGGCTAATTATTGCGATGTCGCATACTCACAGCCCGTGTGATACCGAACACCCAACTCCTCTACTAGTCAGTCTCACAAAGCTCGTTTGCGAAACTATTGCATTCGAGGAATAGCCTCAGCGAGTGGATCCGCTTTGATGTTTCTTTCTATGTCTCTCTATATCTCAAGTTCGCGGAGAAACCCATCTCCTGAAATGAGCAATACCTGTCTTAGAATGTTTCTGGATGTCTGATGTGACCTAGCTCATAAATGAACTCCAAACCAAACTTCTTAGACCGTATCGATAAATGAACTCAATCAGTATCCTGCGCCATCCTTCCCTCAGTATTTCCTTGGACCACCTGTCCAAAATACTACCCCTTGTCAGAAGGAAAACTATAACTCTGACAACCTCCCTGTCGTCCAAGTCACCTTGGAAGCCTGGAATGATAACTGTCTCCCGAATGAGGCTGTCGTTATCATATCCCTAGAACATCCACTTATGTTCTAAAACTGCTTCCGATTGTTTCTCCAGGATAGGATCAATATCAACTTATTGCATCTACCGCAAAAACAACATCTGGTGTGATACTTGATATCTCATGATTGACTCAATTGCCTAAGCAAGTGATTTGCCAATCATGCACATCCCTCTCCCCTTTAGTCTGTAAGACACCTTTAGAGAGGGTGACTCCATCACCTGCAGGTACACCACCGTGCCAGGAGTCGTCCATTCTAAAAACGTTTAGAATGCTGTCTAAGTACCCTGATTGGGAAACCACCCAAATCTAGATCTAATACAATAGATCCAGTGACCAGTATGTCTGATATAATGTCCAAGTCCTATGTGGAGAAACCACAGTGTGACGACCAAAGTATAACCGATCGTAGTATAGGAATATCACTTCCTACTCTGTGTATGTCATCCAAATACCATGTCATCACACCCTACTACCTTCTTAACAGATCCATCCCCTATTCTGATGAAGTCAAACCTATGACTGTCACATCAAAAATAGATGATCTATCTCCGCTACATCTGCTTTAGTCTATAAATAGACACAAGCCACTTGTCCACCAATGCTTCCGCTGCTCCAACTGACTATGACAACCCTTTGGCAGAGTCATATAGACGTACACTTCTAAAGCTAGTTCAGAGCGACGCTATACTCATCCTCCTGCCGGGTCTCACAGTCTGGAACAACAGCAATAGCAAGTTTGGGTAAACAAGAACCTCCCCGCTACCGTCCTTGAGGCTGCCGGAGTACCTCTCGGGTGCTTGAGGTTACCCATCGTATCTGCGGAGTGGCCAATGGAATGTCAATCCAGATTGAATCTTTAGGTTCTTATCAAATTTTCAGTAATCGTTTGCGGTTCTGGAATCGCTTCCAGTTCTACCATACTCCCACTACTGTTTTCTGAAAAAATCCATTTTTATTAAAACTGTGGTGAGTCAAGAACAATATCACTATTGATCTTCCAGATGGTAGAAAGTCAACCCTCGTCATATCCTGGGTCAACCCACAAATAGCCATTACAGAAACGCGCCTTGAGTTATCCAGAGTCTGGTTTTAAGCATAAGCCGGACAACTCCCCGTACCTTAACATCGTTAAGATACGAACTGTTCTATATCTAATATAGAAACAAAGGCACTGATTTAATTGAACCAGATTCAAATCATGCAGCTGTCTCCAGTGCATGTCAACTAAGTGGAAGGAGGCCGATCAGCGTTACTCAACTTAGGAATGCTTCCAATTATGAGTAACCTGAAAGAGAAGCAAGTTCTCTTAATCATTACTATCAACTGAATACCATTTACAAGTATCTACATCTTCGATCACCTTGAAGAATCCCGATACTTGCAACACCTGGTTCTCTACTTTAATCTTATACCTATAACTTCTCAAATCTCGGACCTTGCATTTCTACGAAACACATGTCTAAGAACTAGAGAAGTCGTAAGTAAATAGAATATAGTACGAGGACCAACCCCTCTGTCCTAATGGACACTGGACAATATACAATACTCTGCACAAGTCCCTTGAGTCTAAAAACTCACTCCCTGTGTGTTGTAGGTTGAAAACTGTACTTATGGTTAAGAAGAATTACACCGTCGTTCAATGCTCCTTACCTAACCATCCACTGATATAGGTAAATGTCATGGACATAATTTCAAAAGGGTACATCTCACTCTATAAAAATAGACGTACAGATATATCAATTTGAAATTGGTGCATAACAGTGGATATTCAAAACCAAATATTTACCGTCCGGCAAACAACCCAGGTGACTTCCTCAAATATCACCGATTACAACGAATCCTGATATAATGAGGACGATCACCTAATTCCCAATAATTTACTCCCACTCATCATCAGTAAAACCATACAGATGTGAGAATCAAACCTGGTAAATACATACCCTGGAGCAAGGGCTAATTGGGAAATCAGTTTTCTTTTAACAGTACACAGTGAAACTGAAACATTGAAATGTTTCAATGGGGTATCCTGGTATTCCTAGTAATGCATCTTCCATTATCAGATTCACAACTGTAACCGTATATTTCTATACCATTTCTCCACATCCCTTCATATGTCTTTAGTCATTACCTTCTGTACACCCCTTTAGGCCAAATGGTTTTCTTCCTTCCCTACCGTTCGGCACCAGCCTATGGTTTGGAAGAAGACTATCCAATAAGCATAATGGGTGTACTGTCCCAATCCTAGGGACACTCGCAACGCGAGAGAAGGTGAAGATAAAAGACACCTGAATAAACCTTATTCCTATTTCTCCTGAACCAGAATCCATCCCCGAACTGGAACAAGTTCCTTTCGAGTTCGTATATAACCATACGATGGAGTATCCAATAAACTGTGGATCTTCGTAGTGATACGGAGTGTCCTGGAGAAATACAAAGGTGAAGTGGGAGTGGTAATGAAATACCTGGTTTGGTCGTGAATATCAGTCGCAATTTACTTTGCCCTCCTTCTAATCCCTTTCTTTGTCTTTACATAATACCTTCTGTACACCATCGTTAGGCTAATTGGTTTTCTTCATTCCCTACCGGCCGGCACCTGCCTATGGTTTGGAAGAAGACTATCCAATTTGCGTAATAGGTATACTATCGCCTAATCTAAGGGGCACTCGCAACCTGAGAGAAGGTAAAAGGAAAAGACAACTGAATAATCTTATCCGTTTTCTCCAGAACCGGAAACCATCCTCGAATAAATTCCTTCGAGTTCGTATATAACCATACGATGGTTTTGTCCAATGGAAGTGGACGTTCGTAGTAACACGGGGTGTCATGGAGAAAAGGGTAAAAGTAGGAGTGGTAATGAGGTTTGCAACTCTGACAATCCAAAAAGCCAGTCTTATAAGAAGGTTCGTTTAACTTGGTCTCTGAGTCATAGTCTAAGGTCGGGTCAAAGGTCGCTGCCAAAGAGAGAGAGAAAAGAAACACTCAGCGTGCACTCTAACCTAGATCAGAATGGTTACCAATTTATCTAATCTGGAAACCTCTCACTGTACCGTCAAATTCTCCTCCAAACCTGAAAGAAGAATTAGTCGGGATCACCCGAGGAGTAAACCAACTCATCAGTGGGAATCGGGATCCAACTATCACCGCATGATAACGTAATGGAATCCGCTCACGCTATCATACTCCAGAAGATATGCGAATATCTGGCAAGTTTCAGTTTCTTTTGAAACTCCCGATGTGATTTTTGCCCCATGCTCTTATGACCTTGACTTTGGCCAACATATCATAAGTCACATGTCAAGTTCTACCCGTCATTCTCCAGGTTTATTTGAGCCCACCCATACATACCCTTGACTTTGGCCAAAATAGTAGTACGACTGCCCCAAACCAACGCATCTATCTATGCTGCATATGAATACCCAAAAACTGCCAATTACTGTGCCTTGACTTTGGCCAACATACACAGCTTGAATACTATTGACCACCCATATGAAACGACGGAGGGCTACGAATGGTTTCTGGCGAAAACCTTTAACGTAATGAACTTGATATCGTTGAAGGAACAGATAGCATTTTAGAAAAATATAGTAACGAAAACCTTTGCTAGGTCACTCCCGGTGAAGGGATCTCGGCTCTTTCCCCGTAGAATGAGGTGCAGGATATTCCAACTAAATACCACGATGCAAAGCAAAAGTAATCGGCTATAGTGAAGTTATTGCCCTGACGCAAACTTTTGTCCAAGGGGTCACTCCCGGTGAAGGAATCTCGGCCCTTGCCTCGTCGACTGAGGAGCAGGATATTCCAACTGAATACCACTGTGCAAAACAAAAGTGAACGTCCTTGCAAATAACAGCTTTTTGAAAAATGTTCCAACAACATCAGATTAGGTTTGTTTTTAACTTGCATTGATCCAAATCAACGCAGTCCCATCAATTGATCACACCAACAGAACGAAAATAATGACGTACGTATATGCCATCCGCATTCGCCACTGGGTCCCGTCATTACCCGTTAGGTTAGCTAACTAACGACAGAGTGGGGACTGGACTAGCGCGGATGCAAAACATATACAATATCTACTAGTATATATATCAATATATAATATTTCGCTCAAGGCGTGATAAAATGCAACATCACATAAATGTACAGCATCACAGAACAATACAGATATCTGGGATCCCCGGGTTTCACAGAGCCGCTACTGAAACCCGACGTTCCCCCGGTCGTATGGATAGCCTGTGCAATGAAATCCTAGACCCATACGGGTGCGGCAAGTTACCCGCCAAAATATGAAGCGAGGCAGCCCCCTTCAGCAACGTGAATGGACCATCCAGCACTTTACGGAATCCGGTAACTTGGGCACCCCTCCTGGGTCAACCTGTACCCCCTACGAGTGCGGCGAATAGCCCGCCAATTCTAGAGTGAAGCCTCTTCCGTCTCAATGCCATGAGATGCGGGCTCGTTGACCTCTAGAACCCGCCTATCCGTGCACCCCTCCGCGGGGCAATCCTAGTACAGAAAGTAAAATATACATACAACGGGTACATCGACCGCAACCTGGTCGTGCCCCAAAAGAATAATACAAACAGGCAGTGACGGCAGTCCACATGTCGGACGCTCGCCCTGCAATATCAAATGTACATAATACAACAAAAAAACTGTACTAGTATTGCATCCAGGCTTTCCCCCACGACCAATCCGCAACATCACAGCACAATCACAGAACATCAACGTGAATGTCACGTTCGCAAATCCGTCTAACCGGGCTATAGTAGTTAGACAGGATTACCGATCAAGTAACATTCACGATCGCAGATATAATGTAAATACTATGAATTAATGTGTTTAAAATTTTCGATCGATCAAATTTTACCAAGTGGGCCCCAAGCACTACTGTAGCACTCAAAGAAATCTGGGCCCAAAAAATAATATTCCAAAAACCCTATTTTACACTCAGGAGTTCTCTGTAAAATTTTGGTGCCATGAACAGTCTAGATTGCGGCGGAACCGCGGCCCAAGCATGGGTTTGGCAGCGGTTCCGCGGTGAAATGGTGGGATCATGCAACCAAAATTTCATATAATGCTTAGAATTCCCTGCACATCATTCTGTAACATACTGAAAAAAATTTGGAGCCAAAAAAATTTCGACAGAAACCTGATGCCTTGAAAAACACGGATTTTGGAATTTTGTTCGATCGGAAATGTAAATACATTAGACAAAGCTAGACTAGGTTAATGGTGAGGCTCTGATACCACTGTAAGCGCACGGCGGCTCCCCGGCCGTCAATCCAACGCCGGAATGCGGAAGCGATGCTTTACTTTAAACTTTAAAACCGGCACCACCGCGCACTATAAACCCGGATCGTGCCATTAATCTAGTCCTAGCTAACAAGAGAAGGGCTAGAGAGATATACCGAGCGATCCGTGTCTTTCGGTCTTCTCGTCGTCGTCCCGATCTCCCCGTGGAATCTCCGGTCTTCTTCTCCTCGCCGGAAGGACACCACAACGCCGGGTTCTTTTATGGGCTCCCACCTCTGGACCGAGGCAACTCGGGCACGAAGTTGGCGAGACGACATGCCCAAGAGTTGCTGTAGAATAGTGTAGATCTCTATGTGCCTCTAGGGGTTGTAGGAGGTTGCCATATGGTGGAGATATGAGATATGAGCTTTTGGAGGAGGAGCTAAAATGATTTTGCCAAGCCAAATGAGTATAAATCCCACACCCAAAAATTGGGACAGCCCCCCTTTTCCCTTTGGCCGGCCATGACAAGGTGAGAATGAGAGGAGTGTGAGTGGCCAAATGAATATGGGTGTCTCCAATAATCAAGAGAGAGAAAGGGTTATCATTAACAAAAGAAATGATCACAAACCAAGTACAATACACCACCAACCATCACCCTTCATCATCAACAACAATCATGACTCTAAAAGTCAAGCCATCATGGTCAAAAGAAGTCAAATGATGGTGCAACCATCATGAAGCAAGGATATGCAAATAACACCCTCCACAAATGCTTATTTGCACAAATGCAAATAAGCCCTCCTCCACCAATCTTCAGCCAATGAAAGATATAAAGAAAATTGGCCGAAACGGAAAACAAACTGGCAACTCCATAAAGCTGGTCCCGTAATAAATTACATGAAAACCCCGCAACTGTGTATACACACCCGCATTTGTATTCCGACCGAATACAAATGCAATGAGACAAAATCTACACTGTACCATACTAGGATCTGGCTTAAACTAAAGCCCGCTAGTATATACCGTCCGATCATGATCCGTGCAATACCGCACGTATCTGATCGAACCCTGCCATATCTCCATACGGTTTCTACAGCGTTTCGCCCGAAACTTGAGAAACTGGTCTGTGGGGGACTCTAAAGACTCGTCAATACTTTGGTTGTGGATTTAACCACTAGCACGTCAGAGGTATTAGCCTATACGTGACGGGCTACCAGGTATTGACCAAAAGGGACGTCGATGAGCGAACTCATCCTGACACCCTACTGAGCCTGTCAGTGACAATATCCGTACAGTCCGGTCCGTTCGTCTATGAGCATCGCATGGCGGGCCTAGGGGGTTGGTAAAAGTCAGACCCCCAAAAGCGGTACAAGTCGTGTCGGAGTGTAGCCCAGAACACCCTGAGATACTACTAGAATACCTACCAGTAAATCTCCTGCCTTGGCCAACGACTTTCATTTACTGGCTCTCCTAGACACAGCGCGACCTCACCCCCAATACCGGGAGAGACGAACCCCTGGAGATCCGCTCACTGCCTCCATGTGGCTCGGGAATGTACCCAACTAAAACCTGTTTGCATGTCTCCTTTGAGCGTGGTAGGGTAGTAATCAAAGTACAGTGGGAACTCACACGAGATAAATGACGATCCTCAGGTTGATGAACTAACCTGTACACATGTCACCAGGGAACTGCTATCTGACGTCAGGTATAAGACCAACTAGCATGTTCCCGGCGAGTCATGTCCGGTGTACTCATAACCCAATGAGCACCTGTATACATCTTAGGTGAACCAACTGAAACCAGTGGCTTGTGAGACCGGCCACCGCCCCTCGTCGGGGTCTCGACTGTATACACTAGTCTACTCTGGAGTATCGATGCCCTGTCTCGAAACTCCCACGACTAGGGACCTTTTAAGGATGTACTTATAGACTACCAGCTCCCACGTATATGATCGCCCTCATACCGCTGGCAGTCAAGCAAGAATCCTAGGGGCTCTATCAACGTTTAATAGCGACCTGTAAGGTCACTTAAAGCAGTACACGATGATAAAGATAAACCATATAGCATACTATCATCTTGAGTAAGACTGTCCTACCGGAATAGGTCCTCCCTCAATCATTGCAATCACGTGCCCGTGATCCAATAATTGACTCTGAGGGCACTATCTCCAACAGAAGTGGCACTTCTCCCAATTCAAAGTGAGGTTCTTGTCCTTACATCGGGTAAGGACAGCGTTGAGATGCAGCAAACACTCATTGAAGGAATAGCCGAAGATGGAGAAATCGTCCATGAAGATCTCCAGGAATTTTTCCACCATGTCTGAGAAGATTCCCATCATACACCGCTGGAAGGTAGTGGGCGCATTGCATAACCAGAGGGCATGCGACGATATGCAAACGTGCCGAAAGGAAAAGTGAATGTGGTCTTGTGCTGGTCTTTTCGGCGATGGGAATCTGATTATAGCCGTAGTAGCCATCAAGAAAGCAGTAGTACTCGTGTCCGGCAAATCGTTCAAGCATTTGGTCAATGAAAGGTAGCGGAAAGTGGTCCTTCCGCGTTGCGGCGTTGAGTTTTCTGTAATCGATGCATACTAGCCACCCAGTTTGGGTGCGAGTAGGGATTAACTCGTTCGCCTCGTCAGTGATGACCGTTATACCTGATTTCTTGGGGACAACATGAATGGGGCTAACCCACTGGCTATCAGAGATAGGTTAAATGATACCACTATCCAGACACTTTACGATTTCCGTTTTCACAGCCTCCCTCATGACTTGGTTGAGTCGCCTTTATGGATCCCTGGCTGGTTTGGCATCATCCATCAGATGAATATGATGTTCAACGATCAGGGGACTAATCCCCTTGATGTCCGCTATGGACTAGCCAAAAGCTTGCCTATTTCTGTGCAAGACCGCAAGAAAGGCTTTCTCTTGCTCTGGAGCTAGAGAAGCCGAGATGATAATAGGGAGGGTCTCGTTCTCACCCAAGTAAGCGTACTTAAGGTGAGACGGCAAAGGCTTGAGTTCGAGCGTTGTAGGTGAAACAATTGAAGGCAAGATTGGTGAAAAGGTCTCGAACTCAAAGGATTCCAACAAAGGTTCAAAATGAATGTAAGCGACCGAGTTGGATGGTTCAGGTATCTCATCCGGAAATTCGAAGTATTCAAACTCGGGTGGTGAGTGGTTAAGATCGTTCGAGAAGATAAAACACTCGTAGTCATTGTCCGGCGCAGAAACAGCAGCAGGTTCGAAGAGGAACGCACTAGTGGCGTTAAGGTTATCGTGATCGAACAAAAACTCCTCGAATTCACACTTTTCTGGGGTGATCTCCTGGATTGAGCAAACGTCTAGTATATAAGCATTAGGTTCGGTGGGCTGATTCCCCAACCTAAAAATGTTGAGTTCAATTGTCATGTTTCGAAAAGATAGGTTCATCGAACCATTTCGACAATTGATCACAGCATTTGAGGTTGCAAGGAATGGGCGACCGAGTATCACCCGAATTTGATTCCGGGGGTTAGCTACAGGCTGTGTGTCTAAAACAATGAAGTCAACGGGGAATATGAAGTCCCCAACCTTGATTAACACATCATCTAGCTCACCCCTAGGATGGGTGATCGATCGGTCGACCATTTGGAAAGTGCAGTGTGTGGGTTTCAGCTCTCCTACACCTAGTTGCTCATATATTGAGTACGGAAGCAGGTTAACACTGGCACCAAGATCTAATAGTGCGCGGTTGATGTTCTTATCCCCAATGGTAATAGAAATCGTAGGACAGCCAGGGTCCTTCCGTTTTTGAGGTAAAGATTGGGTAAGAGCATCACTCACAGCACTAGCCAAGAAAACTTTCTTGGGTACCTGAGATTTCCTCTTTTTCGTGCAAAAGTCCTTTAAGATTTTCGCGTAGGACGGGACTTGTTGGACATCATCTAAAAGGGGAATGTTGATATTAACCTGCTTAAATAACTCTAGAATCTTCTCCATTTGTGGATTTTGTTTATTGGGCCTCAATTGGTTTGGAAATGGAACGTTTTTAAAATTCGTTGAGTCCAATGCTTGTGGAGGAGATTGTGGAGTTGGAACGGATCCCAGAGCTGGTTTTTCGTGGAGTGAGAGGTGGGTCCGTTCAGAGCAGAAGAAGAAGAAGAAGAAGAGCCTTTTGAAGAATGAAGAATAGGCTCAGAAGATGAGGAAGGAGAAGAAGAAGAAGAAGAAGAAGAAGAAGAAGAAGCGGTCGGGGTGTCATTATCCTCAATTGTTGTGCCGATGTTGTTGTGCAGCATCCTTCCCGATCTCAATGTAGTCTCGGCACTCGCATTATGATTCTGTTGTTCAAGAGCAACATGTACATTATGTGGGTGACCGGGATTTGGGAGTGGTTGAGATGGAAGCTTCCCCTTTTCTCGCTCGCTTAACGCCGCATTCAGCTATGCAATCTAGGCTTCGATGGTCTTGATGCTTTGCCCGTGTAAAACAGTGTGTTGCACCAAACACTGAATAGACGACTGGATGTTGGCGGTGGATTGTATCGATTGTTTAACGAACGCCTCCAGACTTCGTTCTAGCGATGAAACCTTATCGTTGTTTGACGGAACAAAGTTATTTTGTGGAAAAGAATTGTTGGGTGCAAAGTTGTTCGTCTGATTTTGAAATGGTTGGGGTTGGAAGGGCTACTGAAACTGATGTTGAGTTTGTTGTTGCGCTTGTTGTTGCGGAGGAGGGGGCCTCTGGAAATTGTTGCCTTGGAATTGATGCTGATTCTGATTCCAGGCAAAATTATGGTGGTTCCTCCAACCGGGATTGTAGGTGGAAGAGTATGGATCAGTTCTCGGTCTTTGCTGAAATGCAGCATTAACCTGATCTTGTTCTTGAGATGGTGGATTGTAAGGACACTCTTCGGTTAAGTGAGAAGGATCGGAACAACAAGCATAAATGGTACGAAGGGGAAGAACAGGAGCAGGAGCAGGAGATGAAAATTTGCTCTCTATCGCTTCAAGTTTTCTCGTTATTGCAGCCATTTCAGCTTTCATCGTAATAGAGACATCAAGTTGGTGAATTCCTACCCTAAACTGACCAGTAGAAGTGGAGGAAGAAGAAGAAGTTGGTCTGGTGCTCTCCCATTGAAGCGTTTGTTCCACAAGGTCGTCGAAGAATTGCCACGCTTCCTCGTCAGATTTCGATAGGAAGTGGTCCTGACAAATGGTTTCTAACAACTGCTTGGTTGCTGGGTTCAGGCCCTCGTATAAGATTTGGCAAAGTTTCCATTTCTCAATACCATGGTCAGGGCACTGAACAAGAAGGTCTTTATACCGATCAAAGCACTTCCAGAAGGGTTCAGTAGGAAGGTGGGAGAATTGGTTGATTTCGTTACGGATCCTCGCGGTTTTATGATTCGGATAGAATTTCTTAAGAAACGCTTTCACAAACTCGTCCTAACTGGTTATGGAGTAGGAACCAGTGCTATACAGCCACTTTTCAGCAAGATCGCATAAAGTGAACGGAATGACCCGTAGCCATATAGCATCGTCTGACAGCTGGGTCGTTTTCATCATGGCACAAACGTTTTGAAAATTGTTGATGAAGATATAGGCATCTTCAGATTCAAGCCCATGAAATTTCGGAAGCATGTTAATGAAGTGGGGATTAATTTCAAAATTATCCCCATTGGCCGGTGGAAGGGAAAGACAGGTGGGAAGTGCAGAGCGGGTGGGATAGAAACGATTCTGGAGCGCGATTCGCTGTGGCGCTACGACAGGCGGTGGTGGTGGGTTATTCGCATCCATAGGAGGTCGAATCAATCCCGGTGGAGTTGTAGGGATGTTTGGATTAAATCCTGACACCGCGGAAGAAGAGGTTGGTGATGGTGAAGGTGAGGATGTATGAACAGAATTCCGGTCACGTCGGAGTTGGCCGGCAAAGGTAAGGGTGAAAGAGGCGTGGACGGAGTTTCGACGTCTGAGTCGATCGCGTAGTCGGTAGCGACTAACGTAACGTGGACTAGACGGGCGCTAGTGTCCCGAGTCCAAGCGGACATACACTAAATGAGTTTAGTATAGTCAAAGCGGAGAAGGTGAGGGTAAGAAAACGTCAATGGAGAAGTACGATGGGTGGTGGGTGAAAAAATAGGATTTTGGCGACAAAAGGGCAAGTTTTTATAAAAGTTTTTGGTTTTTTGTGTTTTTTTTCTTTTTAGAAAGAGCTTTACAGAAATATGTACGGACTTACGGCTTCAAACAATAACAGATAAAATATGCACAATCACACCTAGATCTAGGGTCACCTAGGTCAGCTAGACAGCTCCTAACTGTTCCAAAGGGCTAGAAATAGGACCTCAAACCGCCTCTTCTCCGCCAATTGCGGCCAGGTAAGTGCCAGGTAAGTGGGAGGCTCCTCACTACGTAAGTAGTGGTCCTAATTAAGTAACAACTTGCCTTGGACTCACTTGCCTAGACACCGCAAAGTCAGGATAGGATAAACAGCCGATGCCTGTAACTAGTCCTTTGTCCTATTGAGCGCGAAGTCCTTAGGACTGAGTCTAGTATTTTTTAATTAAACAATGGTCAATGCATATGCTCTTTGTGATTTCTGGGGTCCTGGGACGGGTGATGAAATCCCCACCCAATCTGGATTGGTTTCAAGCCCCTTAAAGTCCGTATTAATATATGCAAAGCAGTAACAATCAACTGCAATCAATTTTTTTATATTTTAGCGCGGCGCAAAGAATCCTGCACAAAAATAATTTATTGGAAGGGGAAGAGAGTTTGCGCAAAGAATGCTGCAGAAAACACAGTTCAGTGGAGTTCAGAGGAGTGAGGAAGAGAGAAGAGAGACTTACAGAAATTTTTGGGTATTGATGGCTCCAAATGGCCGCGGTTCCGCGGCCTAAGCTTGCTTATGCCGCGGTTCCGCGACAATAAAGTGGGATTGGGCCTCTGGAATTTTTGTGTGTGCTGCCTTGGCTGTCTTCTTCTTGTCAGGAGCTCCTGAATCTTGATTTACTCACTGAATATGCTCCAAAAATTTATAGTAGACCGTTGGCTCCGTCTTGATCTGTCGCGGTGTAGCCGCGAGATATGGGTCTAACTTCCCACGTCCTTGGCACTGAACTTGACCGTCTTTTTATCCTGCACACTTGCACAAAAACTAATCAAAAATAACAAGATGGTTTTTTACGATGTATATTTTTTTGCGGTTATATTTATATTCACAAATTAAACCGAAATTACACAAAGAAATAAACTACCGTCTCCCCGGCAACGGCGCCAATTGATTGGTAGAGTTTTTGCGTGCTTAGTTAATTACCGCAATCAAGACGGTTTCGCTTGTAGCTAGCCGGTTGAGTACGGGTCGTCCGCAGGGAGATGGGAATCTTTTTCTATATGCTTTGACGAGTTAAGTCCAAATGTCCAGATTTGTTTTGAGATTAACTATGTGCTAAAATGATATGTAAAGAGAGCTTGTTAGGGTTACGATTAGGTTAGTTTGAGTTAGGAGTCACTCACTTCTTTCGTTGCCACTCTTAATATCGGTGTTACGGTAATCGCAACAACGGGGATTAGCACGACTAGGAAGGAACTTGCGAGTATAAGTTAGGCTTTCCAACGCTTAAGTTCTTCCTTTTGGTGCTTGTCCGTCCATTCTTGGCTCTTAGCCTTAACCTCCGGTTAATTCAACCACAACCGGTCTCACTAAGGAATCACCACTATCATGTAGGATAGGGTGCCGTAGGGAGCGGATTGTGGTTCAATTAATGGGAGTCCGAATTAAGATGTTGGGCAAGGAAAGAGTGAGAGAGATTTCCTTCTCTCAAACTTTCGTTATCCTACCCTAACAAATTAAGAAAACTACTCACCCATTATAAGAAAAAGAAAATACAACAAAGGAGGAAGATAGAAAGAAGGAGGTTAGAAGATTACAATTAGCTATTTGAGACCTCACCTTGGCAAGGATCAAGCTTAAGCATCATTGTTGTTAAGGATAAAGAAAAACTAGAAGAAGAAAGAAACAAACAACAAATAACAACAACTAGATTAGCCAATGAATATTACAAGCAATTATAATTAACAAAAGAACAAGACAAACATGATAACAAAAAGAACTCTTTTATTCATCACTTCACTCACAAAAGCTCACTACAAGGTTTTAATGGAGAAGAGATGAGAAGAGGAAGAAGAACAACAACATATATCCTAAAATCTAAATACAAGAATAAGCACCCTTGGCTTGGCAATATTCTGGGCTATTTATAGGCAGGAAACAGAAATTCTAGAGCAACATTCTGGATCATCATGAAAAGACCAAACAGCCCCGGAAAATTCTTCAGATGACAAGACTATACGGCCGCGGATCCGCGGCCTAAGCGTGCTTATGCCGCGGTTCCGCGGCCCTTATGGGGCTTTAGGTCTTCAATTTTGGTGATTGTCCCTGGTTTGCAGTACCCTTCAGTCTGGTATATGTTGTTTCTCAGAATTTCTTCACGATTTTTCCAGAATTTCTGCTGATCAAAAAATGATGTGATGTGGATTATTTGCCATGATTTTTCTTGAGCTCCGCGTAGATATGTTGGATCTTGTGTTGACATTGAGCTTTGTGCATGAAAATGACATCGATTTGCCATTTTGTCCCTTAAACTGGTGTGCGGCAACATACGGATAGAGAGCGGAGACCCGTGTTTTATCTGTGGTTGGCAGTAATTCGGATTTTGTCGTGCTTTTCCATGAATTTCATTGTTTAGAGCTGAGAACCTGTATCCTGCAGTTAATTAGCAAACATGGCTGAAGAGTACCGACCGATAGCAATGTGATAAAAATTGGGCGGTATAAAAATGCAAAAATCTGATATGAACAGTTGACTATCTACCATCTGGAAGATCAATAGTGATGTTGTTCTTGACTCGCCACAGTTTTAATAAAAATGGATTTTTTTAGAAAACAGTAGTGGGAGTATGGTAGAACTGGAAGTGATTGCAGAACTACAAACGATTACTGAAAATTTGATAAGGACCTAAAGATTCAATCTGGTTTAACATTCCATTGGCCCCTCCACAGATATGGTGGGTGGCCTCAGGTAACCTCAAGGACGGTGACAAGGGGGTTCTAGTTTACCCAGAATTGCCATTGCTGTTGTTCCAGACTGTGAGACCCGGCAGGAGGATGAGTATAGCGTCATTCTAAACTAGCTTTAGAAGTGTATGTGTATATGACTCTGCCGGAGGGTTGTCGTAGTCAGTGGGAGCAGCAGAAGCATAGTGGACAAGAAGCTTATGTCTATTTAGAAACTAAAGCAGATATAGCGGAGATAGATCATCTATTTCTGATGTGACAGTCATAGGTTTGACTTCATCAGAATAGGGGATGGATCTGTTAAGAAAGTAGTAGGGTGTGATGTCCTGGTATTTGGATGACATACACAGAGTAGGAAGTGAAATTCCTATACTACGATCGGTTCTACTTTGGTTGTCACACAGTGGTTTCTCCATATAGGATATAGATATAATATCAGACATTCTGGTTACTAGATCTATGGTTTTAGATCTGGATTTGGGTAGTTTCCCAATCTTGGTACTTAGACAGCATTCTACAGGTATTTTAGAATGGACGACTCCTAGCACGGTAGTGTACCTGCAGGTGATGGAGTTACCCTCTCTAAAGGTGTCTTACAGACTAAAGGGGAGAGGGATGTGCATGATTGGCAGATCACTTGCTTAGGTAATTGAGTTGATCATGAGATGTCAAGTACCACACCAGATGTTGTTTTTGCACGAGATGCAATAAGATGATACTAATCCAATCCTGGAGAAATATTCGGAAACAGTTTTAGAACATAAGTGGATATTCTAGGGATATGATAACGATAGCCTCTTTCGGGGGACGGTTATCATTCTGGGCTTCCAAGGTGACATGGATGACAGAGTGACTGTCAGAGTTGTAGTTTTCCCACTGACGAGGGGCAGTATTTTGGACAGGTGGTCTAAGCGGATACCGAGGGAGGCATGGCGCAGGATGCTGATTAGTTTCAGTTGACGATACAGTCTTAGAAGTTTGGATTTGAAGTTCATTTATGAACTTGGTCCCATCAGATATCCAGATATATTCTAAGACAGGTATTGCTCATTTCGGGAGATGGTTTTCTCCGCGAACTTGAGATAAAGAGAGACATAGAAAGAAACATCAGGGCGGATCCACTAGCTGAGACTATTTCTTGAACGCAATAGTTTCGCAAAGGGCTTTGTGAGACTGATTAGTAGAGGAGTTGGGTGTTCGGCATCACACGGGCTGTGAGTATGCGACATTGCAATAATTAGCCTTGAGTGAAAGTGGGAGATTGTTGGATATAGTGCCCTCAGAGTCAATTATTGGATCGCAGGCACGTGATTGCAATGATTGAGGGAGGACCTATACCGGTAGGACAGTCTTACTCGAGAGGTTTGTATACTATCTGGTTTGTCTTTATCATCGTGTACTAGTTTAGGTGACCTTACAGGTCACTATTACACGTTGATAGAGCCCTTAGGATTCTTGCTTGACTACCAGCAGTATGATGAAGATCATATACGTGAGAGTTGGGTAGTCTATAAGAACATCCTTAAAGTGGTCCCTAGTCGTGGGAGTTTCGAGACTGGGCATCGATATTCCGTTAGTAGACTAGTGTATGCAGTCGAGACCCCGACAAGGGGCGGTGGCCGGTCTCACAAGCTATTGGTGTCAGTTGGTTCACCTAAGATGTATACAGGTGCTCATTGGGTTATGAGTACACCGAACAGGACTCGCCGGGAACATGCTAGTTGTTATTATACCTAGCGTCAGATAGCAGTTCCCTGGTGACATGTGTACAGGTTAGTTCATCGACCTGAGATCGTTATTTGTCTCGTGTGAGTTCCCACTGTACTTTGATTACTACCCTACCACAGCTCAAAGGAGTCATTCAAACGGGTTTTAGTTGGGTACAGTCCCGAGCCACATGGAGGCAGTGAGCGGATCGGCAGGGGTTCGTCTCTCCCGGTATTGGGGGTGAGATTGCGCTGTGTCTAGGAGAGCCATTACACAAAGCTCTTGGCCGAGGCAGGAGATTTACTGATAGGTATTCCAGTAGTATCTCATGGTGTTCTGGGCTACGCTCCGACACGACTTGTACCGCTTTTGAGGGTCTGACTTTTACCAACCCCCTAGGCCCGCTATGCGATACTCATAGACGAACGGACCGGACTGTATGGATATTGTCACTGACAGGCTCAGTAGGGTGTCAGGATTAGTTCGCTCATCGACATCCCTTTAGGTACGGCTAATACCTCTGACGTGCTAGTGGTTAAATCCATAGCCCAAGTATTGACGAGTCTTTAGAGTCCCCCACAGACTGTTTCTTAAGTTTCGGGCGAAACGTTGTAGAGGCCGGATGATATATGGCAGGGTCCGATCATATACGAGCGGTATTGCACGGATCATGATCGGACGGATCATACTAGTGGGCTTTGGTTTAAGCCGGATCCTAGTATTAGATTTGTTGGATTACTTCAGTCTCATCGCATTCGCATTCAGTCGGAATGCGGATGCAGGTATGTATATACAGGTGAGGGGTATCTTTGTGATCCGTCACGAATTTACTTTAGATGTTGCAGGATTTTTCTTTGTTGGACCAAACATTTGTATTTATGTTTGGATGGTGGAAATAATAAGCTTGAATTTCATCATGAGATGCATTAATGTGACATAGACATATATCATGACTCATGGTATCTTTTTTAGCAAATATGTCACATTGGTGGATTGATTTGTGGCTTGATTTGATGAGAGGAGAGAGGGGGGCAGCCAAAGGGAGGGTGAGCTCTCATATTATTGTTTTCACTCTCTCTCTCATTATTCATAGCATCACAAAAGAAAAGGAGAGAAAGCCTTCCCTTCTTCTTCTTCCTCTTCTTCTAGCTCTTTATCTCCATCAATGGCAACATCTCCAACCTCCATCCAAGCGATGGATGCAAGAGACAAAGTGATCACAAACATTCTCTACAATACCTTGGACGTGTCGGCTAGCACACTTCGTGCCCGAGTTGCTTCGGATGAAGCGGGAGCCCGTAAAAAGACTCATAGATGTGGTGCCCTTTCCGAGGAGGAGATCAAGACCGGAGATGCCGCGAGGAGCTTGGGATGGTGGCCGAAGACCGAAGGACACGGATCGATTGGTATAGCTTTCCAACCCTTTCTCTTGTAGCTAGTTGTAGGTTAATGGTTCGATCCGGGTTTTAAGCATACGATAGCGCCGGTTTTCAAGTCAAGAAAAATTTTCGTTTCCGCATTTTGGCCTCGGAAAGACGGCCGGGGCGCTACTGTAGTCTTATACGGTACATGTACCGAAATACATATACGCACATTCGTACCAAAATACGAATTGCCGAGAGAGAAAACGACTAGTGAACAATAATACTAGAATACATATATAAATTATTAAATCAAAACCTGATTTAATAAACTGGCTTAATCCTAAGCGGCTAGTATTATTAACTGTCCAATTAAAGTCTGCGCAGCAAGTGCACATATTTAATCGGACATCTGTATGTATCAACATACCTCATGTACACCATATACCCTGTACCGTGAAAACCCTCTGTATGGGACTTTAAAGACTCATCAATACGCTGGCAGTGGGTTTAACCACAAGCATGTCAGCGACACTAGCTGTACGTAACGGCTACCCGGTTTTGAGCAAAAGGGAGGCCGACGAGCAAACTCATCCTGAACCCCTACTGAGCCTGTCAGTGACAATATCCGTACAGTCCGGTCTGTTCGTCTAAGAGTATCGCATATCGAGTCTAGGGGGGTGGATAAAGTCAGACCCCCAACAACGCGATATTTAGTGTCGGCATGTAACCCATCACCACCTGAGAAACTATCGATCCTGGATCGATAATTCTCGTTCACCATGGCCATGGATATCTGGTGATGGCCACCCGTACACAATGCGACATCAACCCCCAATACCGGGAGAGACGAATCCCGGACGATCCGATCACTGCCTCCATGTAGCTCGGGACTGTACCCAACTAAAACCTGTTTGCACGACTCCTTTGAACCGTGGTAGGGTAGTAATCAAAGCACAGTGGGAACTCACACGAGACAAATGACGATCTCAGGTCGACAGAATAACCTGTACACATGTCACCTGGGAACTGCAATCTGACAATAGGTATAATACCAACTAGCAGGTTCCCGGCGAGTCCGTCCAGTGTACTCATAACCCAATGAGCACCTGTATACTATCTTAGGTGAACAAACTAACACCAATGGCTTGTGAGACCTGGCCACCGCCCCTCATCGGGGTCTCGATTAGTATACACTAGTCTATACTGGAGTATCGATGCCCGGTCTCGATACTCCTACGACTAGGGACATTTAAGAATGTGCTTATAGACCCCCAGCTTGTAAGTGCACGGCGGCGCCCCGGCCGTCCTTCCAAGGCCAAAATACGGAAGCGATAATTTACTTTAACTTTTGAACCGGCACCACCGCGCACAAAAATCCCGGATCGGGCCATTAAACTAATTCTAGCTAACTGAAGAGCGGGTAGAGAGATATACCGAGCGATCCGTGTCCTTCGGTCTTCTCGTCGTCGTCCCGATCTTCCCGCGGAATCTCCGGTCTTCACCTCCTCGCCGGAAGGGCACCACATCGCCGGCTTCTTTTACGGGCTCCCACCTCTTGACCGAGGCAACTCGGGCACGAAGTTGGCGAGTCGACGTGCCCAAGATTTGCTGTAGAATAAGTGTAGTGCTATGTCTCATTTGGGGTCACTAGAAGTTGCCATATGGTGGAGGAAATGAGATGTGGAATTTTTGTGGTGAACTTGGGGATTTTTAGCATCCATGAAGAGAAAAAATCCCCACTATAATTTTTGGACACCCCACCCCTTGGCTTGGCTGGCCATTGCAAGGAGAGAGTGAATGAGGGAAGTGTGTGTCCAAATGAAAAATGAGTGAGCAACAACATAATGCAAGAGAGAGAAAGGGTGATGATGATAAGCAATGATCATCAACCAAAACAAACACTCCATCAACCAATCATCACTTCACAAGTCAAGCCATCATGAAGAAAAGAAGTCAAATGAAAGTGCACCATCATGAAACCATCATGATGCAACTACTTGCAAAAAAAACCCTCCAAAATGCTTATTTGCACAAATGCAAATAAGCCCTCCTCCACCAATCTTCAGCCAAGGAAAGATACAAAGAAAAATGGCCGAAACGGAATGCAAACTGGCAACTTCAGAAAACTGATCCCGTAATAAATTACAGGAAACCCCGCCACTGTATATACATACCCGCATTTGTATTCCAACCGAATACAAATGCAATGAGACAAATCTACACCGTGCAATACTAGGATCCGGCTTAAACCAAAGCCCGCTAGTATTAACCGTCCAATCAGGACCCGTGCAATACCGCACGTATCTGATCGAACCCCGCCATATCTCTATATGGCCTCTACAACGTTTCGTCCGAAACTTGAGCAACTATCTGTGGGGGACTCTAAAGACTCGTCAATACTATAGCTGTAGATTTAACCACTAGCACGTCAGAGGTATTAGCCATACATGACCGGCTACCAGCTATTGACCAAAAGGGACGTCGATGAGCGAACTCATCCTGACACCCTACTGAGCCTGTCAGTGACAATATCCGTACAGTCCGGTCCGTTCGTCTATAAGCATCGCATGGCGGGCCTAGGGGGTTGGTAAAAGTCAGACCCCCAAAAGAGGTACAAGTCGTGTCGGAGTGTAGCCCAGAACACCCTGAGATACTACTGGAATACCTACCAGTAAATCTCCTGTCTCGGCCGAGAGCTTTATGTAATGGCTCTCCTAGACACAGCGCGACCTCACCCCCAATACCGGGAGAGACGAACCCCTGAAGATCCGCTCACTGCCTCCATGTGGCTCGGGACTGTACCCAACTAAAACCTGTTTGCACGTCTCCTTTGAGCGTGGTAGGGTAGTAATCAATGTACAGTGGGAACTCACACGAGACAAATGACGATCCTCAGGTCGATGAACTAACCTGTACACATGTCACCAGGGAACTGCTATCTGACGTCCGGTATAAGACCAACTAGCATGTTCCCGGCGAGTCTTGTCCGGTGTACTCATAACCCAATGAGCACCTGTATACATCTTAGGTGAACCAACTGACATCAGTGGCTTGTGAGACCGGCCACCGCCCCTCGTCGGGGTCTCGACTGTATACACTAGTCTACTCTGGAGTATCGATGCCCTGTCTCGAAACTCCCATGACTAGGGACCTTTTAAAGATGTGCTTATAGACTGCCAGCTCCCACGTATATGATCGCCCTCATACTGCTGGCAGTTAAGCAAGAATCCTAGGGGCTCTATCAACGTGTAATAGCGACCTTTAAGGTTACCTAAAGCAGTACACCATGATAAAGATAAACCAGATAGTATACTATCATCTTGAGTAAGACTGTCCTACCGGAATAGGTCCTCCCTCAATCATTGCAATCACGTGCATGTGATCCAATAATTTACTCTGAGAGCACTATCTCCAACAATCTCCCACTTGCACTCAAGGCTAATTATTGCGATGTCGCATACTCACAGCCAGTGTGATACCGAACTCAGTCTCACAGAGCTCGTTTGCGAAACTAATGCGTTCGAGGAATAGCTTCTGTGAGTGGATCCGCTCTAATGTTTCTTTCTATGTCTCTCTTAATCTCAAGTTCGCGGAGAAAGCCATCTCCCGAAATGAGCAATACCTGTCTTACAATGTGTTTGGATGTCTGATGGGACCTAGCTCATAAATGAACTCCAAATCCAAACTTCTTAGACTGTATCGTCAACTGAACTTAATTAGTATCCTGCGTCATGCCTCCCCCAATATCCCCTTGGACCACCTGTCCAAAAAACTGCCCCTCGTCAGAGGGAAAACTATAACTTTGACAACCTCTCTGTCATCCAGGTCACCTTGGAAGCGTGGAATGATAACTGTCTCCCGAATGAGGCTGTTGTTATCATATCCCTAGAACATCCACTTATGTTCTAGAACTGCTTCCATTTGTTTCTCGAGGATTGGATTAATGTCAACTTCTTACATCTACTGCAAAAGCAACATCTGGTGTGGTACTTGACATCTCACGATTGACTCAATTGCCTAAGCAAGTGATCTGCCAATCATGCACATCCCTCTCCCCTTTAGTCTGTAAGACAGCTTTAGACAGGGTGACTCCATCACCTGCAGTTACACTACCGTGCCAGGGGTCGTCCATTCTAAAACACCTTCAGAATGCTGTCTAAGTACCCTGATTGGGAAACTACCCAAATCTAGATCTAAAACCATAGATCCAGTAATCAGAAAGTCTGATATAATATCCAAGTCCCTTTGTGGAGAAACTACTGTGTGACAACCAAAGTATAACCGACCGTGGTATAGGAATATCACTTCCTACTCTGTGTATGTAATC
Source organism: Agapanthus africanus (assembly GCA_030015575.1). Taxonomy (NCBI): domain Eukaryota; kingdom Viridiplantae; phylum Streptophyta; class Magnoliopsida; order Asparagales; family Amaryllidaceae; genus Agapanthus; species Agapanthus africanus. The sequence continues at coordinate 381,479,898 of CM057343.1, forward strand.
CAAATGCCAGGACATCACACCCTACTACCTTCTTAAAAGATCCATCCCCTATTCTGATGAAGTCAATCCTATGACTGTCACATCAGAAATAGACGATCTATCTCCGCTACATCTGCTTTAGTCTATAAATAGACATAAGCCACTTGTCCACCAATGCTTCCGTTGCTCCCACTGACTACGACATGAAAGGTTCCTAGGCACCCTATAGAGTTCTCACAAGGCATCGAACATGCCAATTTAAAAAAAATGGTGCCGAGAAACCCTAGACTACGGATCTTAGACTAGATGTTTAGGCGAAACAAGAAACTAGTTAACTATTTAACTAGAAGTTAGATGTTACAACCTTTGTAGATCCGGATTTCCACTTCCTTAGCTCCACGTGGGTGTGCTCTCGCTGTCCATCACGAATCCTAGACTCATTTGTCGGCTTCATCGGGAAAACGGGCGAGCAAGGTCGTCGGCTTCGTGTCAAAGACGATCTACGTCGAGGTTGCACTAGTTCAAGCTCCGACTTCACCAAGTAGTGAAACTTGTGAAGAAAACACCCAAAACCACTTGGCAAGAGGTAGAGGACGAAGAAATAGGAGGTGGGTTCACTTTAGATTTGGATTTCTCTCACTAGATCTCAAGTTGCCATTAAAGTAGCAAGCTTGAAGAAGAAGAAGAAGATGAAAATTGTTATGATAAGTTCTATTAAAAAGAAATAGAAAATCAATACTTATCATAACTTAAACTAGGGTTAAGTGTAGAGAATAAACCATGGTGAATTAAGTAGGTTAGGGTTAAGCAAGAAGACAAGAATGGTTAAAGAAGTCAAAGCTTCATGAAGCTTCAACTAATGACAAAAGAAAGCCACCATTCTCTTTAAACTTATCCAAATAAATGAATAAACAAATAAATGAATAAATAAATTTGCAAAACCCTAATTATCATAATAACCATGGTTTAATTCTATTCACTTAACCATATGATCAAGTATCATCAAACATGATACAAAAAAGTGCACAAAAGTATATCACATATACAATGTGCAATCCAAGTGAGAAAAATCCGTTTAAAGTGAACCAATACTAGTTAATGCAAAGTAATATATCAAATATATAATTATACATTAAATCATTAAATCAACACTTGATTCAATGATCCGGTCATGTCGCACATGACCGACTAGTATTCAATGTATCGGCTTATCGAATCGATCTTCGATTCGATAACTAGGTTATATCGAATATAACCATTCGATACATATATCGCGAGAATGGAATACGGTATCACATACACGCATTATTCTCGGTCCTGCACATATCTCATATGCGCTCCTATTTCGTTTCGCTTGAGCCAGGAAACCTCTGTGTAGGACTCTAAAGACTCGTCAATACGCCGGTGGCAGATGATGATCATATCAAACACCCACAAGCCGCAAGCGGTCTGCTAAACGTAACGGCCACCCGGGTATTGAGCGATCAGAATATCGACGAGCTAGCCCGCTCACACTCCTGCGAATCCGACCAGTAACACTTACCGTACATTCCGGTCTGTTCGTCTGATACGTCGCATATCAAGTCTAAGGGTGGTAAACGTCAGACCCCAATACTCGATAAGTAGTGCCGATGTGAGGCTCATAACGGGTCGAGAAACTACTGGTAACACTTACCAGCAAATCTCTGATCAGCCCTGGCCAGGGACTTCCCTGTTACGGCCAATCGAGCACAGCGCAACATCAACCCCCAATACCGGGAGAGACGAAACCCCTCCTATCGCTCATTGCCTCCATGTGACTCGGGACTGTACCTAAAGACCACCGTTTTGCATGCCCTCATGGACGTGGTAAGGTGGAGATCAAAGCACAGTGGGAATCACACAAGACTCTATGACGATCTCGAGTCTACAGACTAACCTGCACAAGTGTCACCTGAGAACTGCCATCTGACGTGAGGTATAATACCATCTGGGAGTTCTCGGCGAGTCCGTCCAGTGTACCCAGTCTCCACTGAGCACCCGTATACCATCTCTGATGTCAAACACCAATGGATATGGGATCATCCATCGCCCATCACATGGGTCGAGAAGCATATACGCTAGTCTACTCTGGTATATCGATGCCCCGTCTCGATACACCCACGACTAGGGACCTTGAAGGATGTACTTATGGACTACCATGTCCCCACGAGTATGATCTGCATCATAGTCCAGGTAGTCAAGTACATATCCTAAGGGCTTTACCAACATGTAACTATAAGACAGTATAAAGAGACTAGTGTACATGTTAAGATAAAGAGTAACCAGATAGCATACTATCATATCGAGCAAGAAAGTCATCTCTATATATGTCCAAGCATCCAATATAATATACATCATCTGTACAATACTGGCCTCTAGGCCATACATACAACTAACAATCTCCCACTTGCACTAGGGCCAGCTGCTGTAGTATCGCATACCGAGCATCCCGAAGAGTCTCTCAAACTGTATCTGGGGAATGGCCTTCGTGAGTGGATACGCGGTGTTGTTCTTCGTGTCAACCCTCCTGACCTCGATCTCCCGGCGATCAACTATCTCCCGGATCAGGTGATACCGCCTCAGAATATGCCTGGATCGCTGATGGGACCTGGGTTCCTTGGCCAAAGACACCGCTCCATTGTTATCGCAATACAAAGGTATTGGATGCTCAATGGATGGAACCACACCAAGTTCAGTAATGAACTTCTTGATCCAGACAGCCTCTTTGGCAGTATCGTTGGCAGCGATGTATTCAGCCTCCATCGTCGAGTCTGCCACGGTTTCCTGCTTGGAACTCTTCCAGCTAACCGCCCCTCCGTAAAGGGTAAAGAAAAAGCCCGACTGCGACTTAGAGTCGTCCTTATCACTCTGGAAGCTCGAATCGGTAAAGGACTCCACTTGGAGTTCTCCGTTACCATACACCAAGAACATATCTCTAGTCCTTCGCAAGTACTTGAGAATGCTCTTCACAGCTGTCCAGTGACTCTCTCCAGGATCAGCTTGATACCTGCTCACTATACTTAGTGAGTATGCAACATCGGGTCTAGTACATAGCATCGCATACATGATAGAGCCTACTGCCGAAGCATAGGGTATCCCTTGCATACAAGCTCTCTCCAAATCAGTCTTGGGAGACATCTCTTTGGAGAGAGTGACTCCAGAGATCGTAGGTAAGTTCCCACGCTTGGACTCTTCCATACTAAACCTCTTTAGTATGGTGTCAATGTACCTGGATTGGGACAATCCCAAAATCCGTTTGGATCTATCTCTATAGATCCTGATTCCCAATATGCAGGAGGCATCACCAAGATCTTTCATCGAGAATCTTTGTGATAAGAAGAGCTTGACCGCTTGCAGCATAGGATTATCATTTCCTATCAAGAGTATGTCGTCCACGTACAATACGAGGAAGACAACCTTACTCTCTGCCACCTTCTTGTAGATACAAGGTTCATCTGGATTTTTGACGAAATCAAACTTCTTGATAACGACATCAAAGCAGATGTTCCAACTCCGCGTTGCTTGCTTTAATCCATAAATGGATTTAAGCAGCTTGCACACCTTCCCGCTGCTCCCACTGTCTACGAAGCCCTCTGGCTGAGTCATGTACACGTACTCTTCTAAATCACCATTTAGAAAGGCGGTCTTAACATCCATTTGCCAGATTTCGTAGTCATGAAAGGCAGCAATGGCAAGCATGATCCGGATGGATTTAAGCATAGCCACTGGAGAAAAGGTTTCGTCATGGTCCGCACCTGGTCTTTGACGAAAACCCTTTGCTACAAGTCTAGCTTTGAAAGTCTCCACTTTCCCATCTACACCAAGTTTCTTCTTGAAGATCCACTTGCTCCCAATGGGTTTTACCCCTTCAGGAGCAACGTCCAAAGTCCATACTTTGTTGGTGTACATGGATTCCATCTCGGACCGCATAGCATCCAGCCATTTCACTGAGTCCCTACTCGTGATGGCCTGCTCGAAGCTAGTTGGGTCATCATCCTCCATGATGCAATCCTCGCTCCCATCATCCATGAGAAAACCGTAGTATCTCTCAGGTTGGCGAGGAACCCTACTAGATCGGCGGAGTGGCTGGGGTTCATCGGGAACTACGGAATCCTCTGGTTCAACCAAATCTTCTGTTGTAGTCTGTGTCGCTGGAACCTCTTCCAGTTCTACCTCAATGCCACTTATCTGTTTCATAAGAAAACCTTTTTCTAAGAAAGTGGCATGTCGAGAAACAAACACCTTTTGTTCCTCGGGGTGGTAGAAGATATACCCTTGTGAATTTTTGGGATATCCTACAAACTTACATAAGACAGATCTTGCCTCGAGTTTGTCCGGATTTTGTCTTTTGACATAGGCTGGACAACCCCATATCTTAATATAATTAAGATGTGGTCTCTTCCCTTTCCATATCTTATATGGAGTGGTAGGCACTGATTTGGTAGGAACTCTATTCAATAGGTCCATGGCTGTCTCAAGCGCATATCCCCAGAAGGAAATAGGTAACTCAGCTGTACTCATCATTGAGCGCACCATATCTAATAGGGTGCGGTTTCTCCGTTCAGATACACCGTTGTGCTGTGGTGTATATGGAGGAGTCAGCTGAGAGAGAATCCCATTCTCTTTTAGGAAGTCCAGGAATTCATTGCTCAAGTATTCCCCTCCTCGATCAGATCGTAGGATTTTAATACTTTTTCCGGTTTGGTTCTCGACTTCTTGTTTATATTCTCTAAATTTCTCAAAAGCTTCTGATTTGTGTTTCATCAGGAACACATATCCGAATCTAGAGAGATCGTCAGTGAATGTAATGAAGTACGAAGAACCATCCCTGGCATGTGTAGACATGGGACCGCATACATCACTATGTATCAGTCCCAAGAGTTCGGTAACTCTTTCTCCGTGTCCCGTAAACGGAGCTTTGGTCATCTTGCCTTTGAGACATGACTGGCAAGTGTCATAGGATGAAAATTCAAACGGATTTAAATATCCATCCTTATGCAACTTAGCTAGTCGTGTCGCATTGATGTGACCCAGTCTATAATGCCACAAGAAGGATTCGTTTATTTCAGAACTCTTCCTCTTGTGTGTGTTTGTTATGCTCAGAACTGTTGATTGGTTTAGAACATAAATGCCATTGCACAACGTGCCTGATCCAACCAACTTTTGGTTACGGAAAATGTTCATAACATTATCCTGTAATACAAAATTATATCCCTCTTTACTCAGTAAAGAAACCGATATAATGTTGCATATCAGGTTCGGCATGTAATAGCATTCGTTCAGAACCAATGTATTACCAGTTGGTAATGTAAGGTGATATTCCCCGACAATCTTAGCTGCAACAATTGCACCATTTCCGACTCTAATGTCTTTATCACCTTCTCCAAGTTCTCTACCTTTCCTAAGCCCATGTAACTGATTACATATATGGGATCCTGACCCGGTATCTAATACCCAGGACGTGGAGCAAATGGAGAAACAGTTCTCTGTAACGAACACACCCGAAGAAAATGCATCAACATGTACTTTCTTCATTCGGGTGGCATGGGAATCCTGGTATTCCCCTATTTCCTGTTCATTCCTATAACTCTTATAAGAAGGAACGGAACCAACGTTCCCCAGCACAGTATAACATGCGGGTTTGGTCAATACATCCATATTATTATCTTGTTTAAGGCATGAAATGGTCGCTATCTGGAGAGAGAGAGAAGAAAATACTTTAGCGTAAGCTCGTGCAAGATCAGATTGGTTATTATCTTATCTAATCAGGATGGCTCCCACTGCTTTTTATCAAATCTTCCTTCAAACCCTAAAAGAAAAGACTAGCCGGGATTAATTGTAAGTCCACGTTGCGACCCCCGGTTCTTACGGGGAGGCGGAAACGGTATAAAATCAAAATTTTAACGCAAGAGGCAACATGGACTAAGCTAGGTCGGGATCTTTACCTAAACTAAAACTAGTATACTAAGCTAAAGATATTTAGCTACTCGGATGAAGATGGTTATACCTAAACTTGAACTCCTTCTCTTCAAGCTCCGATGGTGGTTCGATGGCTCCTTCTCGTTGTCTCCGTACGCCGAAGATAGATCCACTTGAAAGCTCCAACCTTTAGCTCCTTCTTCATTCTTTGAAGAAACTAGTTCACTTGGTTTGCTAAACCTAGTGAACTAGAATGAGTAGAGATGATTTAGAATGGGATTTTATCTATGGTTCTTGATTCTCAACTCATGAGACAAGAGAACCATAGATCAAGAGAGGGAGCAAGAGGTTGAGGGTGAGAGCAAGAGGAGAGCTCAAGAACAAGAGAGAGAATGAGCAAGAAAGAAAAAATGAGCAACTCTTTTGTCTTTCACCCTCTCATAATCCAAAGTGATCATAACTCATCATATCAAAAAAGTCTTATGTGATGGTTTGAAGCAACCATAAGCTTATCATGTCATGCACTCATTTTACTCAAATGAGCAAGCAAGAAAAAGTCTTTGGCATGAAATGATAACCATGGTTATCATGATAGTCAACTAGTCAAGCCTAGTCAACCGGTCAACAAGTCAACAAAAGTCAACAAGTAACCAAAGTCAACAAGTCAACAACCATATCACCATAATACTTAATTAATATAATAGTTAATCACATATCATATTCTCATTAGGGTTGAGCATAAAGTCAAAAAGTCAACGGTCAACTGTCAACAACCCTAATGAGAATCCGCTGCCTCTGCCTCCCTGTCAACTGTGCATACACACCCGCATCCGCGTTCCGAGGAACACGAATGCAAACTGGATAAATCCAATCCCATAAGGTACACTAGGATCTGGCTTAAACCAAAGCCCGCTAGTGTAAACTGTCCGGACACTGTACGTGCACAAGTGCACGGATGTGACCGAACCCTGTCGCAAAACCATGCGACCTGTCGCAATACCATGCGACCTCTACTCTTTTGCCTAAAGGCGAAAAGCTTTCTGCGTGGGACTCTAAAGACTCGACACTACGCTGGCAGTGGGTTTAACCACAGACCGCAAGCGGCACTAGCTGTGCGTAACGGTCCCCAGGTAATGCCGACAAGAAGACGGACGAGGCGAAACCCATCTGAACTCCTACTGAGCCTGAGTGTGACATTCTCCGTACAGTCCGGTCTGTTCGTCTGATACATCGCATGGCGGGCCTAGGGGGCGGTAAACGTCAGTCCCCCAATAGCGGTACAAGTCGTGCCGGAGTGAAGCCCAATACACCCTGAGATAACACTGGAAACCTACCAGTATATCTCGTTTGCCCTGGCCAGGGACTACTCGTGTAATGGCTCTCCTAGACACAGCGCGATGTCAACCCCCAATACCGGGAGAGACGAATCCTGTCTAACCGTCACTGCCTCCAAGTGCTTCGGGACTGCACCCAACCACCACCTGTTTGCACGACTCCTTTGAGCCGTGGTAGGGTAGTGATCAAAGTACAGTGGGAACACACCCGAGGCGAAGTGACATTGTCAAGTCAGCGGACTAAGCTGTACTCATGTCACCTGGGAACTGATAACTGACGATAGGTATAATACCAACTAGTCAGTTCCCGACGAGTCCTGTCCAGTGTACCCGTAACCTAACGAGCACCCGCATACTATCTCAATTACGACGTACTGACGGCTGTGGGACAGACCGTCTCCCACACTGGGATGAGAAGCGCATGCGCTGGTCTACTCCGGAGTATCGATGCCCTGTCTCGATAGTCCTGCGACCAGGGACCTGAATAAGGATGTGCTTATAGATTACCCAGCCCCCACTAGTGTGACTGCCATCACAACGCTGGTAATCAAGCAAAGATCCTAAGGGCTCCACTAATGCGTATAAGTGATATACTGAAATAAACACAAGTACACATTGAAGTAGAAACAAACCAAGTAGCATACTACTATTTTGAGCAAGATTGTATATACAGGGTGAATATCCCAAGCATCCATTAAGTAATATACAAACTAGTATGATACAGTAATGGCCTCTAGGGCATATACACTAACAATCTCCCACTTGCACTAAGGCCATATACTGGCGTATCGAAGACCTATCATCTCGATCAGCCGCTCGAACTGAGTCTGGGGCAAGGCCTTGGTGAATGGATCTGCAGTGTTGTCTTCTGAAGCGACTCTCCGAACCTCGATCTCCTGGCGATCCACGATCTCCCTGATCAGGTGATACCGCCTCAAGATGTGCCTGGATCTCTGATGGGACCTGGGTTCCTTTGCTAAAGCTATAGCCCCGTTGTTGTCGCAATACAGAGGTATTGGATCAACAATGGACGGAACCACCTGAAGTTCTTTCAAGAACTTCCTCATCCAGACAGCTTCTTTTGCGGCATCAGATGCAGCGATGTATTCCGCTTCCATCGTCGAGTCTGCAACGGTTTCCTGTTTGGAACTCTTCCAACACACCGCCCCTTCCATTGAGGGTAAAGAAAAAACCCGACATGGACTTGGAATCATCCTTGTCACTCTGGAAGCTGGAGTCAGCAAAGGCCTCAATCTGGAGGTCTTTTCCGCCATACACCAAGAACATCTCCTTAGTCCTTCTCAGGTACTTGAGAATGTTCTTTACCGCTATCCAGTGTTTCTCCCCAGGGTTAGACTGATACCGGCTTACCACACTCAGTGTATAAGCTACATCCGGTCTGGTACACAACATCGCATACATTATAGAGCCTACCGCAGAAGCGTAGGGTATAATAGACATGCGATCCCTCTCCAAATCAGTCTTGGGAGACATCTCTTTAGAGAGGGTGATCCCGTGACAAGCCGGTAGGTTACCGCGCTTGGAATCTTCCATACTGAACCTCTTCAGTATGGTGTCGATGTACCTGGACTGTGAAAGTCCTAATATCCTCTTGGATCTGTCACGGTAGATCCGGATACCCAGAATGTATGAGGCATCACCCAGGTCTTTCATGGAGAACCTGTGTGACAAGAACCCCTTGACAGATTGTAGCATAGGAATGTCATTTCCTATTAAGAGAATGTCATCCACGTATAAAACGAGGAATACTACAGTTCTCGCTACAAATCTACTATAGATGCATGGTTCATCTGGATTTTTGATAAAGCCAAATTCTTTGACCGTCTCATCAAAGCAGATGTTCCAACTCCGCGATGCCTGCTTTAGTCCATAGATGGACTTAAGAAACTTGCACACCTTTCCGCTGCTCCCACTCTGAATGAAACCCTCTGGCTGGTCCATATAGACACACTCTTCTAAATTTCCATTTAGAAAAGCTGTCTTTACGTCCATTTGCCAGATCTCATAATCGTGGAAGGCAGCAATGGCAAGAAGGATCCGAATGGATTTCAGCATGGCTACTGGAGAAAAGGTTTCGTCGTAGTCCAAGCCAGGTCTTTGACGAAAACCCTTTGCTACCAGCCTAGCTTTATAGGTCTCAACCTGTCCATCTACACCAATCTTCCTTTTGAAGATCCACTTGCATCCTACGGGTTTTACCCCGTCTGGAGCAATGTCCAACGTCCATACCTTGTTGGTGTACATGGACTCCATTTCGGTCCGCATTGCATCCAGCCATTTCACTGAGTCAACGCTCTGAACGGCCTGCTGGAAGCTAGTAGGCTCATCATAATCTATGATGCAATCCTCTCTATCCCCGTCTATGAGAAAACCGTAGTATCTCTCGGGCGGATGAGACTGCCTACTACTCCTGCGGAGCGGCATAGGAATGTCCTGTTCTGTTGAACCCTCTGGTTCCACCAAGCTTTCAGTAACAGTCTGTGGTTCTGGAATTTCTTCCAGTTCTACTGCGCTCCCACTTATTTCTTTTTCTATGAACTGGTGTTCTAGAAAGTGGGCATGACGAGAAACAAGAACTTTTTGTTCCTCTTCACAGTAGAAGAAATATCCCTTGGAATTCTTTGGATATCCCACAAACTTGCACAGTACTGAGCGTGCCTCGAGCTTGTCCGCATGCTGCTTTTTGACAAAAGCTGAACTTCCCCATATCTTAATATGATTAAGATGGGGTCTCTTCCCACACCATATCTCAAATGGCGTGGTAGGCACAGTCTTAGTGGGAACTCGGTTCAAAAGGTATGCGGCTGATTCTAGTGCATACCCCCAGAATGATCGCGGTAACTCAGCGTTACTCATCATGGACCGCACCATATCCAATAGGGTGCGGTTCCGTCTCTCCGATACACCGTTATGTTGCGGGGTGTATGGAGGAGTAAGCTGAGAGAGAATTCCGTTCTCTTTTAAATAGTCCAGGAACTCGGCACTTAAGTATTCTCCACCTCGATCCGATCTTAGAATCTTAATACTTTTGCCGGTCTGTTTCTCTACTTCATTCTTATACTCCTGGAATTTTCCAAAGGCCTCGGACTTATGTTTCATTAAGAAGACATAACCGTACCTTGAGAAGTCATCCGTAAAAGTAATGAAGTAAGAATGTCCGCTTCGGGCATGTGTAGACATTGGACCGCACACGTCACTGTGTACGAGTCCCAAGAGCTCGCTCGCTCTTACTCCATGTCCAGTAAACGGAGTCTTTGTCATCTTTCCTTTGAGACAAGATTGACAAGTGGCATATGATTGATATTCGAACGCATTCAAATATCCTTCTGTATGTAACTTAGTCAACCTTCTCTCATTGATGTGACCCAATCTACAATGCCATAAGAAAGTCTGATTTAGTTCTGGAGACTTTCTTTTGTGTGTATTCTGGACGTTGAAAATCTGTGGTTGGTTTAACACGTATATACCATTACTCAATGTACCTGACCCAATCAAAACTTGATTAAGGTGAATGTTTACAACATTACTTACAAACGCAAATTCATAACCTTCTTTAGAAACTAAAGATACAGAAATGATATTACAAGTTGCGTTGGGTACAAAAAAGCAATTACGCAAAACCAAAACATGTCCATCTGACATTCCCAGGTGATAGTCCCCCACGGCTTTAGCATCCATGCTAGCTCCGTTCGCAACTCTGAGGGTCATGTCACCTGCCTTCAAAACCCTACGGTTTCTCAACGCCTGCAAAGAATTACAGATATGAGATCCTGATCCGGTATCCAATACCCAGGAAGTAGAGTTTATTGAAAGACAGTTTTCAATAACATACACACCTGAAGCTGAAGCTGCAACCTGCTTCAATTCCTGTGTTCTGGCCTTCCAGGCCCTGCAATCATTCTTCCAGTGTCCTTTCTTATGACAATAGAAGCATTCTTCCTTATCCACAAGCTTCCCCGCTATCTTTGTTGCTTTACCTTTTCCCTTCGTATCCACTTTACTAACACCGCCCCTTGGTTTGGCGGGGGCCTTCTTCTTCTTTCCCTTGGCTTTCGCCTTGGACCTAGAAGAAGATGATCCTCCTACAAACAAAGTGGATGTTTCCCTACCTTTCTGTAGGGTGCCCTCTGCGCTCCTCAGCATGTTGAGGAGCTCTGATAGTTCAACCTCTTTTTCTTGTAGGTTGAAGTTCAGTATAAACTGGGCGTAAGTGGAAGGAAGGGACTGGAGAACTATATCCGTATATAGCTCACTCTCCAATGTGATCCCTAGGTCAGCGAGCTCCTCAATGTAGCCGATCATCTTTAGCACGTGCTCGGCTACTGATGATCCGACGGCCATTCTTGTCGAAAATAACCTTTTCGACGCTTCGTATCTTGCGATACGTGATTGCTCTCCATACAGTTCTTTTGTATGGAGCAATATGGACTCCATGTCCATATTCTCATGCCTCCTCTGATGTTCGTTGTCCATCGAGGCAAGCAGGAGGCATTTGGCCTTCGCGCTATCAATCTTCCAAGTCTTACGGATTTCTTTATCCGCGACGCTGGAAGTTGGACCAGGGACAGGGGGAGCTTTGGTGGTAAGAAGATACCCCAGCTTGTCATAAGTGATTGCTATCTTGACATTCCTGAGCCAATCTTTGTAGTTTGGCCCTGTCAGTTTGTTTTTATCTAGGAGTAACTTAAGTCCAGTCATGTTGATTGGTCGCTGCAATTAGGAGAGAGAAAAAGAAACACTCAGCATGATGCTCTTGCAAGTTTAGAGTGGTTTTTAGTTTGTCTAAACAGGATGGCTCCCACTGTTTCTCGAATCCCTCCTCAAACCATAAAGGAAGAATTAGTCAGGATCAATCCCACCGTACAATACTTGCTTAACCGTTCAGCCAGGCCGGTGTCGGTACTTCGAGGGAGGTTTTCCAACGCTTTCGTGAAGTTCCTTAATTAAAGAACCTCTTTTCCCTGGGGGCGTAGCCCCGCTAACACCTTTCTAGGCACCTACTAGGTTTATAGCATTGATCGTTAAGTGAGAAATTTCCCGAGGAGTAGCATATACTCACAGTAGGATCGGGATCCAAATATCATTGCGTGACGAAACTGAAGGAATCCAACCAGAATCATCACACTCCAAATGGTATGCAAATCTAGCAAGTTTCAGTACTTATGAAACTCCCGATGTGGATTTTTGCCCCATGCTCTTATGACCTTGACTTTGGCCAAAATATCATAAGTCACATGTCAAGTTCTACCCGTCATTATCCAGGTTAATTTGGATCCATCCGTACCTACCCTTGACTTTGGCCAAAATGGCAGTACGACTGTCCCAAACCAACGCATCTATCTATGCTACACATGAACACCCAATAGCTACCAATCACTGTGCCTTGACTTTGGCCAACATACACAGCTTGAATACTATTGACTATTCATGCGAAACGACGGAGGGCTACGGATGGTTTTGGCAAAACCGTGAACGTAGTGAACTTGATATGGTCGATGGAACGAGATAGCTTTTAAAAGGAGTGGCTCAAGCTCCGCATTTAAAAGTTGTTTTTGAAAAGAACCGAGTGGTTTTTCGAAAGTGTTCCAACGACTTTAACTTGGTTTATTATCTTGCATTAGTTCTTTTAATGCGTGATATTCTTGCATTAGTTCTTTTAATGCGTCCCATCATTTAATCCTACCATTGCAGAAAACAACCAAAATATGACGTACGCTTATGCCATTCGCATTCGCCATGGGGCCCCGTCATTACCCGTTAGGTTACTTAACTAACGACAGAGCGGGGGCTGGGCTAGCGCGTCTGTAAAACATAAGCAACGCCTAAATAATATCATATATAGATATACTGCAATGATAAACATTTCAGATCACAGATAAATACATTGGATATACTAGGAATCTGTAATTTGTACGAGCCTGTAACAAAAACAGATTACACGGTCGCGGTGAATAGCCAAAACCCCACCCAAGACCCCTACGGGTGCGGCAAACTACCCGCCAAGTACCCGAAGCGTAGCAACCTCCCTCATCTCCATGAGTAGGCCACTCGACACTTCGGCATACCCGGTAGTTTGTGCACCCCTCCATGGGTCTATCCTAGGAGCAAAAACAGTAAAAAGAAATTATACAATGACGGCTACAACCCCTTCCGGTTGTGCGGCCATACAAATAATTATTACATCAATTTACAAATTTACATGAATTGCAAGAAAAGAAAACTCTCGTCTCACAACCCCCGGCTATTCACCCGCGACAATCCAACATATTTATATACACATTCCAGCACATTACAGATCATGTATAACCCCGACCAATCGACTTATAGCGATTAGCCGACGTTCAATACATGCAAACATCACAGATATAACCATCATAGTCAAAGTGCAGTGAAGTTCGGAAAAATACGGAATTATAGGACCCCAAAGGAAATTTCTTTTCTGGAAAATCTGGGCACATATAATATATTCCAAAAATCCCAAAACCAACACAGACACACACTGCACGAAAAACGATGCACAGAAGACGACAAAGCGCGGCGGTTCCGCGGCGGCTACCTAGCTCGCGCGGCGGAAGGGCGGCGGTTTCGACGAATTACTGTATCGTTTTTCTTGGGTGTTCACACAAAACCCTGAGCCGAATTTACAAGTATAAAGTTTTTCATTTTGAGCCAAAAAAAAATTCAACAGAAACTCAGTTTTTGTAAAAGTTTGGTTTTTGGATTTTTCCGGTTCGAACTTCGTTACACTTCACTACCAAGCTAGTTTAAGTTTAGTTAGGCTCTGATACCACTGTAAGTCCACGTTGCGACCCCCGGTTCTTACGGGGAGGCGGAAACGGTATAAAATCAAAATTTTAACGCAAGAGGCAACATGGACTAAGCTAGGTCGGGATCTTTACCTAAACTAAAACTAGCATACTAAGCTAAAGATATTTAGCTACTCGGATGAAGATGGTTATACCTAAACTTGAACTCCTTCTCTTCAAGCTCCGATGGTGGTTCGATGGCTCCTTCTCGTTGTCTCCGTACGCCGATGATAGATCCACTTGAAAGCTCCAACCTTTAGCTCCTTCTTCGTTCTTTGAAGAAACTAGTTCACTTGGTTTGCTAAACCTAGTGAACTAGAATGAGTAGAGATGATTTAGAATGGGATTTTATCTATGGTTCTTGATTCTCAACTCATGAGACAAGAGAACCATAGATCAAGAGAGGGAGCAAGAGGTTGAGGGTGAGAGCAAGAGGAGAGCTCAAGAACAAGAGAGAGAATGAGCAAGAAAGAAAAAATGAGCAACTCTTTTGTCTTTCACCCTCTCATAATCCAAAATGATCATAACTCATCATATCAAAAAAGTCTTATGTGATGGTTTGAAGCAACCATAAGCTTATCATGTCATGCACTCATTTTACTCAAATGAGCAAGCAAGAAAAAGTCTTTGGCATGAAATGATAACCATGGTTATCATGATGGTCAACTAGTCAAGCCTAGTCAACCGGTCAACAAGTCAACGAAAGTCAACAAGTCACCAAAGTCAACAAGTCAACAAAAGTCAACAAGTCAACAACCATATCACCATAATACTTAATTAATATAATAGTTAATCACATATCATATTCTCATTAGGGTTGAGCATAAAGTCAAAAAGTCAACGGTCAACTGTCAACAACCCTAATGAGAATCCGCTGCCTCTGCCTCCCTGTCAACTGTGCATACACACCCGCATCCGCGTTCCGAGGAACACGAATGCAAACTGGATAAATCCAATCCCATAAGGTACATTAGGATCTGGCTTAAACCAAAGCCCGCTAGTGTAAACTGTCCGGACACTGTACGTGCACAAGTGCACGGATGTGACCGAACCCTGTCGCAAAACCATGCGACCTGTCGCAATACCATGCGACCTCTACTCTTTTACCTAAAGGCGAAAAGCTTTCTGCGTGGGACTCTAAAGACTCGACACTACGCTGGCAGTGGGTTTAACTACAGACCGCAAGCGGCACTAGCTGTGCGTAACGGTCCCCAGGTAATGCCGACAAGAAGACGGACGAGGCGAAACCCATCTGAACTCCTACTGAGCCTGAGTGTGACATTCTCCGTACAGTCCGGTCTGTTCGTCTGATACATCGCATGGCGGGCCTAGGGGGCGGTAAACGTCAGTCCCCCAATAGCGGTACAAGTCGTGCCGGAGTGAAGCCCAATACACCCTGAGATAACACTGGAAACCTACCAGTATATCTCGTTTGCCCTGGCCAGGGACTACTCGTGTAATGGCTCTCCTAGACACAGCGCGATGTCAACCCCCAATACCGGGAGAGACGAATCCTGTCTAACCGTCACTGCCTCCAAGTGCTTCGGGACTGCACCCAACCACCACCTGTTTGCACGACTCCTTTGAGCCGTGGTAGGGTAGTGATCAAAGTACAGTGGGAACACACCCGAGGCGAAGTGACAGTGTCAAGTCAGCGGACTAAGCTGTACTCATGTCACCTGGGAACTGATAACTGACGATAGGTATAATACCAACTAGTCAGTTCCCGACGAGTCCTGTCCAGTGTACCCGTAACCTAACGAGCACCCGCATACTATCTCAAGTACGACGTACTGACGGCTGTGGGACAGACCGTCTCCCACACTGGGATGAGAAGCGCATGCGCTGGTCTACTCCGGAGTATCGATGCCCTGTCTCGATAGTCCTGCGACCAGGGACCTGAATAAGGATGTGCTTATAGATTACCCAGCCCCCACTAGTGTGACTGCCATCACAACGCTGGTAATCAAGCAAAGATCCTAAGGGCTCCACTAATGCGTATAAGTGATATACTGAAATAAACACAAGTACACATTGAAGTAGAAACAAACCAAGTAGCATACTACTATTTTGAGCAAGATTGTATATACAGGGTGAATATCCCAAGCATCCATTAAGTAATATACAAACTAGTATGATACAGTAATGGCCTCTAGGGCATATACACTAACATTAATTACACACTACAAGTTCGCCAATCTTTCAGCCAGGCCAGTGTCGGTACTTTGAGGGAGGTCCCCCGTGCTTTCGCACGAACCTAATTCATGTAAACCTCGTTTTCCCAGAGGCGTAACCTCGTTAACACCTTTCTAGACACCTACTTGATCGGCTAATTGTAATGTGTAAAACTCTCCCAGGAGTAACTCTTACTCGCAGTGGGTATCGGGATCCAACTATCTCATAGAAGGTATGCAATCTCATTGCAAATTTCAACACTTGAAATTCCCGATAATCTTTTGCCCCTAGCGTGCTATGACCTTGACGCATGCAAAACAACCCATAGTCCGCTAGTCAAGTTCAACCCGTCATTTCCTGATTGAATTAAACCCACCCGCACTGTTGGAGATAGTGCCCTCAGAGTCAATTATTGGATCACAGGCACGTGATTGCAATGATTGAGGGAGGACCTATCCCGGTAGGACAGTCTTACTCGAGATGATAGTTTGCTATCTGGTTTACCTTTATCATCGTGTACTGCTTTAGGTGACCTGACAGGTCGCTATTGCACGTTGATAGAGCCCCTAGGATTCTTGCTTGACCACCAGCTGTATGAGGGCGATCATATAAGTGGGAGCTGGGGTCTACAAGCATATCCTTAAAAGGTCCCTAGTCGTAGGAGTTTCGAGACAGGGCATCGATTCTCCAGAGTAGACTAGTGTATACAGTCGAGACCCCGACGAGGGGCGGTGGCCGGTCTCACAAGCCACTGGTGTCAGTTGGTTCACCTAAGATGTATACAGGTGCTCATTGGGTTATGAGTACACCGGACAGGACTCGCCGGGAACATGCTAGTTGGTCTTATACCTGATGTCAGATAGCAGTTCCCAGGTGACATGTGTACAGGTTAGTTCATCGACCTGGGGATCGTCATTTGTCTCGTGTGAGTTCCCACTGTGCTTTGATTACTACCCTACCACGGCTCAAAGGAGTCGTGCAAACAGGTTTTAGTTGGGTACAGTCCCGAGCCACATGGAGGCAGTGAGCGGATCTTCGGGGGTTCGTCTCTCCCGGTATTGGGGGTGAGGTCGCGCTGTGTCTAGGAGAGCCATTACACGAAGTCCTTGGCCAAGGCAGGAGATTTACTGGTAGGTATTCCAGTAGTATCTCAGGGTGTTCTGGGCTACACTCTGACACGACTTGTACCGCTTTTGGGGGTCTGACTTTTACCCACCCCCTAGGCCCGACATGCGATGCTCATAGACGAACGGACCGGACTGTACGGATATTGTCACTGACAGGCTCGGTAGGGTGTTAGGATGAGTTCACTCATCGACGTCCCTTTTAGTCGATAGCTGGTGGCCCGTCACGTATTGGCTTATACCTCTGACGTGCTAGTGGTTAAATCCACAGCCATAGTATTGACGAGTCTTTAGAGTCCACCACACTTTCAGTTACTCAAGCTTTCGGGCGAAACGCTGTAGCGGCCGTATGGAGATATGGCAGGGTCCGATCAGATACGTGCGGTATTGCACGGATCAGGATCGGACGGTTTGTACTAGAGGCCGTATGGATATATGGCAGGGTTCGATCAGATACGTGCGGTATTGCACGGATCAGGATCGGACGGATATTACTAGCCGGCTTTAGTTTAAACCGGATCCTAGTTTAGTACAGTGTAGATTTTGTCTCATTGCATTTGTATCCGGAAGGAATACAGATGCGGGTGTGTATGCACAGTATGGGGGTTTCCTGTAATTTATTACGGGACCAGTTTTCTGGAGTTGCCAGTTTGCATTCCGTTCCGGCCGGTTTTCCTTTGTTCTTTCCCGGCCGGACTTTATCCGATGGAGGGTGTTATTTGCAAGTTTGCAAATAACACATTGTGGAGGATTTATTTGCAAGTTGATTTATTATGATAGCATCTTTTTGATTCCATTCTCTTCACTTGCTTTTTGTTGATAAGAAAGGATTAGATGTGATTAGAGTTTGATGTGAGATGGTTATGATCATGTTTGTATGTGGTCACTCTCTCTCTTTTCCTACACTCACCTCCCTCTTGCTTTCATATTCTTTTTCCTCCACCATTTTATTCTCACTTGATGGAAGAAGTTTTTCCATGGTTGAGAGAAAGAAAAAGATGAGAGTTTTCATTCTTGAGAGTTTCATTTCTTGATCTCATTTCATGTTAAGAAAAATGCAAGCACCATTTTTCTTATCTTGTTTCCTCCATCATATTCAAATGGCAACCACCCCAAAAGAGACTGTGATTCTACACTACACTTCCTACAGCAAATCTTGGACGCGTCGATTCGCCCGCTTCGCGCCCGAGTTGCCTCGGTATTGAGGTGGGAGCCCGTAAAAGCTACAGGCGATGTGGTGCCCTTTCCGACGAGGAGGAGACGGACGGAGATCCCGCGAGGAGATCGGAGTGGAGATGAAGACCGGAGGACTCGGATCAGTCGGTACATCTCTTCCCTTTCTTGTTAGTAGCTTAGACTTGTTAATGGTTACGATCCGGAGTTTAGTGCGCGGTGGTGCCGGTTTGCAAAGTCCGCAAAAATTAAAGTTTATCACCGCTTCCGCATTCCGGCGTCGGATTGACGGCCGGGGCGCCGCCGTGCACTTACAGTGGTATCAGAGCCTCGCTATTAACTTCGTCTAGCTTGGTTTAAATGTGTTTTACGTTTCCGATCGAACAAAATCCCGAAAACGCGTATTTCAAGCACATCAGTTTCTGTCGAATTTTTTCTGAGTCCAAAAATTTTTCAGGTTGTCTCAGAGTGATGTGCAGGGAATTATAAGCATACTGCAAAAATCTGGTACCATGAACTCACTATACCGCCGCGGAAGGGCGGCCAAAACCCTGCTTTGGCCGCGCTTCCGCCGCTGTTGTAACTGTTCACACTCCCAAATTTTTGCAGTGTGTTTCTGAGTTGAAAATATGGGTTTTGGAATATTAAAATTGGGCCCAGGATTTCTGTGAGTGCTACAGTTTTGATTGGAGGCCCACTTGTTAATTTTTGATCGATCGGATATTTTAAACACATTTTTCACAGTATTTACATTATATCTGCGACCGTGAATGTCACTCGATCGGTAAATCCGGTCTAACTGCTATAGCCCGGTTAGACGGATTTGCGAACGTGACCTTCACGTTGATGTTCTATGTATTTGCTGTGTTGTTGCGGATCGGTCGTGGGGATAGCCTGGATGCAATGCTAGTACTGTTTTGTTGTATTATGTACATTTGATATTGCGGGGCGAGCGTCCGACATGTGGACTGCCGTCACTGCCTGTTTGTATTATTCTTTTGGGGCACGACCTGGTTGCGGTCGATGTACCCGGTGTATGTATATTTTACTTTCTGTACTAGATTTACCCCGCGGTGGGGTGCACGGATGGTCGGGTTCTAGAGGGCAACAAGCCCGCATCTCATGGCATTGAGACGGAGGGGGCTTCACTCTGGAATTGGCGGGCTATTCGCCGCACTCGTAGGGGGTACAGGTTGACCCAGGAGGGGTGCCCAAGTTGCCGGATTCCGTGAAGTGCTGGGTGGTCCATTCACGGAGCTGAAGGGGGCTGCCTCGCTTCAGGTTTTGGCGGGTGACTTGCCGCGCCCGTAGGGGTCTAGGATTTCATTGCACAGGCTATCCACACGACCAGGGGAACGTCGGGTTTCAGTAGTGGCTCTGTGAAACCCGGGGATCCCAGATATCTGTATTGTTCTGTGATGCTGTACATTTCTGTGATGTTGCATTTTATTCACGCCTTGAGCGAAATACTATATATTGGTATATATATTAGTAGATGTTGTATATGTTTTTCATCCGCGCTAGTCCAGTCCCCGCTCTGCCGTTAGTAAGCTAACCTAACGGGTGATGACGGGACCCAGTGGCGAATGCGGATGGCATATACGTACGTCAGTATATTTTCGTTCTTTTTGGTGTGATCAATTGATGGGACTGCATTGATTCGGATCAATGCAAGTTTAAACAAACCTATACTGATGTTGTTGGAACATTTTTCAAAAAGCTGTTATTGCAAGGACGTTCACTTTTGTTTTGCATCGTGGTATTCATTTGGAATATCCTGCTCCTCAGTCGACGAGGCAAGGGCCGAGATCCCTTCACCGGGAGTGACCCCTTGGACAGAAGTTTGCGTCAGGGCATTAACTTCACTATAGCCGATTACTTTTGCTTTGCATCGTGGTATTTATTTGGAATATCCTGCACCCCATTCTACGGGGAAAGAGCCGAGATCCCTTCACCGGGAGTGACCTCTTTAGTGAAGGTTTTCGTCACTATATTTTCTAAAAAGCTATCCGTTCCTTCAACGATATCAAGTTCACTACGTTAAAGGTTTTCGCCAGAAACCATTCGTAGCCCTCCGTCGTTTCATATGGGTAGTCAATAGTATTCAAGCTGTGTTTGTTGGCCTTAGTCAAGGCACGGTGTTTGGTAGCTATTGGGTATTCATATGCTGCATAGATAGATGCGTTGGTTTGGGACAGTCGTATAGCCTTGTTGGCCTTAGTCAAGGGCTTGTGCGGGTGGGTTCAAATCAACCTGGACAATGACGGGTAGAACTTGACATGTGACTTATGATTTGTTGGCCTTAGTCAAGGTCATAAGAGCATGGGGCAGAAATCCACATCGGGAGTTTCAAAAGAACTGAAACTTGCCAGATATGCGCATACCTTCTGGAGTGTGATACCGTGAGCGGATTCCGTCACGTTATCATACGATGAGAGTTGGATCCTGATTCCCACTGATGAGTTGGTTTACTCCTCGGGTGACCCCGACTAATTCTTCTTTCAGGTTTGGAGGAGAGTTTGAGGTACAGTGGGAGGTTTCCAGATTAGATAAATTGGTAACCATTCTGATCTTGGTTAGAGTGCACGCTGAGTGTTTCTTTTCTCTCTCTCTTGGCAGCGACCATTGACCCGACCCTAAGACTTTGACTCAGTGACCAAGTTGACCGAACCTTCTTAACACTGGCTTTTGGATTGTCAGAGTTGCAGACCTCATTGCCACTCCTACTTTTACCCTTTTCTCCAGGACACCCCGTATTACTACGAACGTCCACTTCCATTGGACAAAACCATCGTATGGTTAGATACGAACTCGAAGGAAATCGAGGATGGTTTCCGGTTCTGGAGAAAACGGATAGGATTATTCAGTTGTCTTTTCCCTTTTACCTTCTCTCAAGTTACGAGTACTCCTTAGTTTAGGAGATAGTACGCCTATTACGCAAATTGGACAGTCTTCTTCCAAACCTTAGGCTGGTGCCGACCGGTAGGGAATGAAGAAACCCAATTAGCCTAAACGGTGTGCAGAAGGTATTAAGATTAAGACAAAGCAAGGGATTAGTAAGAGGGCAAAGTAAATTGCGACTGATATTCACGACCAAACCAAGTATTTCTTCGCCAATCCTAAATCACCTTTGTATTTCTCCAGGACACTCCGTATCACTACGAAGATCCACAGTTTATTGGATACTCCATCGTATGGTTATATACGAACTCGAAAGGAACTTGTTCCAGTTCGGGGATGGATTCTGGTTCAGGAGAAATAGGAATAAGGTTTATTCAGGTATCTTTTATCCTCACCTTCTCTCGCACTGCGAGTGCTCCTAGGGTTAGGACAGTACACCCATTATGCTTATTGGATAGTCTTCTTCCAAACCATAGGCTGGTGCCGAACGGTAGGGAAGGAAGAAAACCAATTGGCCTAAAGGGGCGTGCAGAAGGTAATGACTAAAGACATATAAAGGGATTTGGAGAGGTGGCAAAGAATTATACGGTTATAGTTGTGAATCTGGATAATGGTAGAGGCATTACTAGGAATACCAGGATACCCCATCGAAACATTTCAATGTTTCAGTTCACTGTGTACTGTTAAAGGAAAACTGATTTCCCGATTAGACACTTGCTCCAGGGTATGTATTTACCAGTTTTGATTCTCACATCTGTATGGTTTTACAGATGATGAGTGGGAGTAAGTTATTGGGAATTGGGTGATCATCCTCATTATATCGGGATTCGTTGTAATCGGTGATATTTGAGGAGATCACCTGGGCTGTTTGCCGGTCGGCAAATATTTGGTTTTGAATATCCGCTGTTGTGCACCAATTTCAAATTGATATATCTGTACGTCTATTTTTCATAGAGTGAGATATACCTTTTGATATTATGTCGATGACATTTACCTATATCAGTGGATGGTTAGGTAAGGAGCATTAAACAGCGGTGTAATTCTTCTTAACCATAAGTACAGTTTTCAACCTACGACACACAGTGAAAGAGTTGTTAGACTCGGCGGACTTATACAGAGTATTGTATGTTGTCCAGTGTCCATTAGGACAGAGGGGTTGGTCCTCAGACTATATTCTGTTTACTTTTAACTTCTCTAGTTCTTAGACATGTGTTTCGTAGAAATACAGGGTCTAAGTTTTGAGGAGTTATAGGTATTTGAATAGAGTAGAGAACCAGGTGTAGCAAGTATCGGGATTCTTCAAAGTGATCGAAGATGTAGATACTTGTGTATGGTATTCAGTTGATAGTAATAATAAAGAGAAATTGCTTCTCTTTCAGGTTACTCATAATTGGAAGCATTCCTAAGTTGAGTAACGCTGATCGGCCTCTCTCCATTTAGTTGACATGCACTGAAGACAGCTGCATGTTTTGAATCTGGTTCAATTAAATCAGTGCCTCTGGTTCTATATTGGATATAGTACAGTTCATATCTTAACATTGTTAAGGTACGGGGAGTTGTCCGGCTTATGATTAAAACCAGACTCTGGATAACTCAAGGCACGTTTCTGTAATGGCTGTTTGTGGGTTGACCCAGGCTATGACGAGGGTTGATTTTCTACCATCTGGATGAACAATAGCGATATTGTTCTAGACTCGCCACAGTTTTATTAAAAATAGATTTTTTCAGAAAACAGTAGTGGGAGTATGGTAGAAATGGAAGTGATTCCAGAACCGCAAACGATTACTGAAGATTTGATAAGGAACCTAAAGATTCAATCTGATTTGACATTCCATTGGCCACTCCGCAGATAAGGTGGGTAACTTCAGGCACCCGAGAGGTACTCCTGTAGCCTCAAGGACGGTGACAGGGAAGTTCTTGTTTACTCACACTTGCCATTGTTGTTGTTCCAGGCTGCAAGACCCGGCAGGAGGATGAGTATAGCGTCGTTCTAAACTAGCTTTAGAAGTGCACATCTATATGACTCTGCCAGACGGTTGTCGTAGTCAGTGGGAGCAGCGGAAGCATTGGTGGACATCTGGCTTATGTCTATTTATAGACTAAAGCAGATATAGCGGAGATAGATCATCTATTTCTGATGTGACAGTCATGGGTTTGGCGTCATCAGAATAAGGGATGGATCTGTTGAGAAGGTAGTAGGGTGTGATGTCATGGTATTTGGATGACATACACAAGGTAGTAGGAAGTGATATTCCTATACTACGATCGGTTATGCTTTGGTCGTCACACAGTGGTTTCTCCAAAAAGGACTTGGACATTATATAAGACATACCGGTTACTAGATCTATGGTTTTAGATCTAGATTTGGGTTGTTTCCCAATCAGGGTACTTAGACAGCATTCTAAGAGTATTTAGAATGGACGACTCCTGGCACGGTAGTGTACCTGCAGGTGAAGGAGTCACCCTCTCTAAAGGTGTCCTAAAGACTAAAGTAGAGAGGGATGTGCATGATTGGCAGATCACTTGCTTAGGCAATTGAGTCAATCATGAGATGTCAAGTACCACACCAGATGTTGTTCTTGCACTAGATGCAATAAGTTGATATTGATCCAATCCTGGAGAAACAATCGGAAGCAGTTTTAGAACATAAGTGAATGTTCTAGGGATATGATAACAGCTGCCTCCTTTAGGAGTCGGTTATCACTCCAGGCTTCCAAGGTGACCTGGACGACAAGGAGGTTGTCAGAGTTATAGTTTTCCCTCTGACGAGGGGCAGTATTTTGGACAGGTGATCCAAGGAAATACTGAGGGTGGCATGGCGCAGGATACTGATTAAGTTCAGTTGTCGATACAGTCTAAGAAGTTTGGATTTGGAGTTCATTTATGAGCTCGGTCCCATCAGACATCCAGACACTCTAAGACAGGTATTGTTTATTTCGGGAGATGGCTTTCTCTGCGAACTTGAGATATAGAGAGAGACATAGAAAGAAACTTCTAAGCGGATCCACTCGCTGAGGCTATTCCTCGAACGCAATAGTCTCGCAAACGAGCTTTGTGAGACTGACTTGTAGAGGAGTTGGGTGTTCGGTATCACACGGGCTGTGAGTATGCGACATCGCAATAATTAGCCTTGAGTGCAAGTGGGAGATTGTTGGAGATAGTGCCCTCAGAGTCAATTATTGGATCACAGGCACGTGATTGCAATGATTGAGGGAGGACCTATCCCTGTAGGACAGTCTTACTCGAGATGATAGTTTGCTATCTGGTTTACCTTTATCATCGTGTACTGCTTTAGGTGACCTGACAGGTCGCTATTGCACGTTGATAGAGCCCCTAGGATTCTTGCTTGACCACCAGCAGTATGAGGGCGATCATATAAGTGGGAGCTGGGGTCTACAAGCATATCCTTAAAAGGTCCCTAGTCGTAGGAGTTTCGAGACAGGGCATCGATTCTCCAGAGTAGACTAGTGTATACAGTCGAGACCCCGACGAGGGGCGGTGGCCGGTCTCACAAGCCACTGGTGTCAGTTGGTTCACCTAAAATGTATACAGGTGCTCATTGGGTTATGAGTACACCGGACAGGACTCGCCGGGAACATGCTAGTTGGTCTTATACCTGATGTCAGATAGCAGTTCCCAGGTGACATGTGTACAGGTTAGTTCATCGACCTGGGGATCGTCATTTGTCTCGTGTGAGTTCCCACTGTGCTTTGATTACTACCCTACCACGGCTCAAAGGAGTCGTGCAAACAGGTTTTAGTTGGGTACAGTCCCGAGCCACATGGAGGCAGTGAGCGGATCTTCGGGGGTTCGTCTCTCCCGGTATTGGGGGTGAGGTCGCGCTGTGTCTAGGAGAGCCATTACACGAAGTCCTTGGCCAAGGCAGGAGATTTACTGGTAGGTATTCCAGTAGTATCTCAGGGTGTTCTGGGCTACACTCTGACACGACTTGTACCGCTTTTGGGGGTCTGACTTTTACCCACCCCCTAGGCCCGACATGCGATGCTCATAGACGAACGGACCGGACTGTACGGATATTGTCACTGACAGGCTCGGTAGGGTGTCAGGATGAGTTCACTCATCGACGTCCCTTTTAGTCGATAGCTGGTGGCCCGTCACGTATTGGCTTATACCTCTGACGTGCTAGTGGTTAAATCCACAGCCATAGTATTGACGAGTCTTTATAGTCCACCACACTTTCAGTTACTCAAGCTTTCGGGCGAAACGCTGTAGAGGCCGTATGGAGATATGGCAGGGTCCGATCAGATACGTACGGTAATGCACGGATCAGGATCGGACGGTTTGTACTAGAGGCCGTATGGATATATGGCAGGGTTCGATCAGATACTTGCGGTATTGCACGGATCAGGATCGGACGGATATTACTAGCCGGCTTTAGTTTAAGCCGGATCCTAGTTTAGTACAGTGTAGATTTTGTCTCATTGCATTTGTATCCGGAAGGAATACAGATGCGGGTGTGTATGCACAGTATGGGGTTTTCCTGTAATTTATTACGGGACCAGTTTTCTGGAGTTGCCAGTTTGCATTCCGTTCCGGCCGGTTTTCCTTTGTTCTTTCCCGGCCGGACTTTATCCGATGGAGGGTGTTATTTGCAAGTTTGCAAATAACACATTGTGGAGGATTTATTTGCAAGTTGATTTATTATGATAGCATCTTTTTGATTCCATTCTCTTCACTTGCTTTTTGTTGATAAGAAAGGATTAGATGTGATTAGAGTTTGATGTGAGATGGTTATGATCATGTCTGTATGTGGTCACTCTCTCTCTTTTCCTACACTCACCTCCCTCTTGCTTTCATATTCTTTTTCCTCCACCATTTTATTCTCACTTGATGGAAGAAGTTTTTCCATGGTTGAGAGAAAGAAAAAGATGAGAGTTTTCATTCTTGAGAGTTTCATTTCTTGATCTCATTTCATGTTAAGAAAAATGCAAGCACCATTTTTCTTATCTTGTTTCCTCCATCATCTTCAAATGGCAACCACCCCAAAAGAGACTATGATTCTACACTACACTTCCTACAGCAAATCTTGGACGCGTCGATTCGCCCGCTTCGCGCCCGAGTTGCCTCGGTATTGAGGTGGGAGCCCGTAAAAGCTACAGGCGATGTGGTGCCCTTTCCGACGAGGAGGAGGCGGACGGAGATCCCGCGAGGAGATCGGAGTGGAGATGAAGACCGGAGGACTCGGATCAGTCGGTACATCTCTTCCCTTTCTTGTTAGTAGCTTAGACTTGTTAATGGTTACGATCCGGAGTTTAGTGCGCGGTGGTGCCGGTTTGCAAAGTCCGCAAAAATTAAAGTTTATCACCGCTTCCGCATTCCGGCGTCGGATTGACGGCCGGGGCGCCGCCGTGCACTTACACGCACGACCCTTGACGCATGCCAAACAACGCCGTGCGAATACCCTAATCCAATCTGCATCATATGCATAAGCAGATAAATACTAGTTAGCTACCGTACACTACGCCTAGACGCATGCCAAACAACCGCAGCACGAATACTAAATAGTACTTATCTGAAATGACGGAGGGCTACGCAGGTTTTTCTGTAAACCTATTGCGTAATGAACTTGATATCGTTGTAGAATCAAATGAAGTTTTGAAATGGAGTGATTTTGAGGCTTTTCTAGTTTTGCTAAAGGGGTCACTTCCGGTGAAGGGATCGTCGGCCCTTTCCTCGTCGAATGAGGTGCGGGATATATCATATATATCGCTGTGCAAATCAAAAACCCAAAAGTAGTTAAAAGCAAACCGAGTGTGTAGCATCTGCCAGTTATTGCTAAAGGAGTCACTCCCGGTGTAGGGATCTCGGTCCTTTCCTCATCGAATAAGGTGCAGGGTATATCATATATACCGCTGTGCAAAGCAAGAACTGTAGCTACCTGTTTTATTTTAAAATTCGATTCCACAACATCTTAGGTTTCTTATCTTTCATTAATCACATTAATGAAGTCCCATCATTTAAATACCTAAACATCACAGATAGATATGACGTACACTTATGCCATCCGCATTCGCCTCGATGTCCCCTCGTGCACCGTTAGGTTAGGTAACTAACGACAGAGCAGGGCAGGGCTAGCGCTGGTGTAAAACATAAGTAATGTCTATATAATATATCATATATACTATATACTATATCCATCACAGAATCATAACACAGATATCGCAGCAGAATCAACATATGAAATATTGGATATACTAGGACGTCCGTGTTTTAAATACGAGCCAGTATAAAACACGGATTCCATGGTCGTAATGAATAGCCAATCCCACACCCCTAGACCCCTACGAGAGCGGCAAGCAACCCTGCCAATTCTAGGGTTAGGAGACCCGGACTCGACTCCTCGAGTTGGTCTCCCACTGGACCCCAGAACCCGGTTACTTGTGCTCCCCTCCTTGGGTCTATCCTAATGCGGAAAAGTAAATAATATACAAAAGGTGACATCTTCCGCTACCTGGAAGTGCCCCAAATAAAAGAATATTACATACAAGTTTTTACATGAATGAAAATGAAAAACACTCATCTCACATAAAAACCCCTGGCTATTCGAACACGACGATCCAATATAACATATCCAGCAACACATAACATCACATGTCATCAACGTAAGTAAGTATGCATACCCCAATTGTCTTTGACATATAGCAATGAAACCGGCGATATAAACATACTACACTTACGGTCACAGAAAAGAAAGTGTAAAACTACAACAATTGGAATCCGCAACTTCTTTAGACATCGCATGCCTAACAGATATAAATCCCGCATTTTAGTCTCATTATCGAAAACTCTTTTCAATATCATACGGGACTAAATTGCTAGATTTATAACATACATTCAGTTATCTCATAACTGCTTGTGAATTCCAATTATTGTATCACATTCCAGATAAACAGAAAATGTTAAACTTTTCGATCGAACAGTCGAATACCCAAGTTTTCCCGATATAGCTCAACACATGAAATAAGTCTAGCAACATTCAGTTCGTGCCTCAGTACCAACGGTCCAGCCATAGAAGGGTCAAGCCAACGCCTCACATGTGGCACGCCGTACTGCCCCAAACCCGAAGGTTCAAAGGGCAGTTCAAGACGGTCACATAATCGAGTTAAGGTTTGTTGTCTTCTAGAGGGTCCATCGCGTTACTTGCACTACTTAGAACGTCGTTAAACTACGGAAAAATCCAACACTTGGAAATTTCCCGACAGGAGAAAAGTTGGGTATTTATATCCGGTCGAACTTTTTAACATATTCTGAAAATTATCCGGAAAAACACAAAGACGAAATTTGATAATCCGATCGAAACTTAGATTCTCAATAATACCCCAGAATACTCTTCTGTATAGTCACAACAAAAATATCCCAGAAAACACAGCATTGAATTATATGAGTTACTGTGCAGAAAACATCACACAAAGGAACAGTACGGCCGCGGAACCGCCGCATCATGCAAAGCACGTGCCGCGGTTCCGCGGTGGAAAAGTCGATTCAGGTCCTCGTATTTCACAGTGATTCAAATAACACCCTGCTTGATTTTCTGCATATTTTTAATTGACAAAAATCCCAATTTTTAGAAAAAGTCCAGAGAGCTATTTTGGGGTTAGGTTTTCAGTTCGTCCGGCTTTCAAACTCCGTCAGGACTTCGCCTAAGGCTCTAGCTAGGCTCTGATACCAGTGAAAGGTTCCTAGGCACCCTATAGAGTTCTCACAAGGCATAGAACATGCCAATTTAAAAAAAAATGGTGCCGAGAAACCCTAGACTACGGATCTTAGACTAGATGTTTAGGCGAAACAAGAAACTAGTTAACTATTTAACTAGAAGTTAGATGCTACAACCTTTGTAGATCCGGATTTCCACTTCCTTAGCTCCACGTGGGTGTGCTCTCGCTGTCCATCATGAATCCTAGACTCATTTGTCGGCCTCATCGGGAAAACGGGCGAGGAAGGTCGTCGGCTTCGTGTCAAAGACGATCTACGTCGAGGTTGCACTAGTTCAAGCTCCGACTTCACCAAGTAGTGAAACTTGTGAAGAAAACACCCAAAACCACTTGGCAAGAGGTAGAGGACGAAGAAATAGGAGGTGAGTTCACTTTAGATTTGGATTTCTCTCACTAGATCTCAAGTTGCCATTAAAGTAGCAAGCTTGAAGAAGAAGAAGAAGATGAAGATGGTTATGATAAGTTCTATTAAAAAGAAATAGAAAATCAATACTTATCATAACTTAAACTAGGGTTAAGTGTAGAGAATAAACCATGGTGAATTAAGTGGGTTAGGGTTAAGCAAGAAGACAAGAATGGTTAAAGAAGTCAAAGCTTCATGAAGCTTCAACTAATGACAAAAGAAAGCCACCATTCTCTTTAAACTTATCCAAATAAATGAATAAACAAATAAATGAATAAATAAATATGCAAAACCCTAATTATCATAATAACCATGGTTTAATTCTATTCACTTAACCATATGATCAAGTATCATCAAACATGATACAAAAAAGTGCACAAAAGTATATCACATATACAATGTGCAATCCAAGTGAGAAAAATGCGTTTAAAGTGAACCAATACTAGTTAATGCAAAGTAATATATCAAATATATAATTATACATTAAATCATTAAATCAACACTTGATTCAATGATCCGGTCATGTCGCACATGACCGACTAGTATTCAATGTATCGGCTTATCGAATCGATCTTCGATTCGATAACTAGGTTATATCGAATATAACCATTCGATACATATATCGCGAGAATGGAATACGGTATCACATACACGCATTATTCTCGGTCCTGCACATATCTCATATGCGCTCCTATTTCGTTTCGCTTGAGCCAGGAAACCCTTGTGTAGGACTCTAAAGACTCGTCAATACGCCGGTAGCAGATGATGATCATATCAAACACCCACAAGCCGCAAGCGGTCTGCTAAACGTAACGGCCACCCGGGTATTGAGCGATCAGAAGATAGACGAGCTAGCCCGCTCACACTCCTGCGAATCCGACCAGTAACACTTACCGTACAGTCCGGTCTGTTCGTCTGATACGTCGCATATCAAGTCTAAGGGTGGTAAACGTCAGACCCCAATACTCGATAAGTCGTGCCGATGTGAGGCTCATAACGGGTCGAGAATCTACTGGTAACACTTACCAGCAAATCTCTGATCAGCCCTGGCCAGGGACTGTAGTGTTCCTAGGCACACTAGTGAGGTCTCACAAGGCATCGAACATGCCAAATTCAAAAATTCTAGGTGCCGAGAGACCCGACTACGGATCGTTTGCTAGAAAACTAGGCGAAAAAGCTAACTAGTTAACACTTAACTATGAGAATCGGAAATACAACCTTTGTAGATCCGGTGCTCCACCTCCATAGCTCCGCAACGAAGTCCTCTCCGCTGTCCAAAAAGAATACGGGCTCTAGCGTCGACTTCATCGGAGAATAATCGAGCTAGGTCATCGATGTCCATGCCGAAGATGATCTACGTCGAAGCATCGCAAGATCAAGCTCTCACTTCACCAAGTCAAGAAACTTGTGAAGAAAACACACTCTACTACTTGGCAAGAGGTAGAGGATGAAGAAATAGGAAGTGGGTAGACTTTAGAATTGGATTTCTCACTCGAATCATCAATCCACCATTGATGACCTCAAGCTTCTTCAAAGAAGAAGATGAAGAAGAAGAAGAAGAAAGTTATGATAAGTTTTTTTAATAAGAATAATAAAAGCATTCTTATCATAATCTTTACCATGGTTAAGTGTAGAGAGTGAACCAAGGTTAAGTGAAATGGTTAGGGTTTAGCATGAGACAAAATGGTTACAAAAGTCAAAGTCTTCATGAAGCTTCATAATAAGAACAAAGAAAACCACCATCTTATCTCTTTTGCCTTTTTTTCTCATTTATCTTTTAAATGCAAATGAAAAGATAAATGAATGAATAAAAGAAAACCCCAATCATTTACTTAACCTAGGTTTAATTCATTACACTTAACAAAAAAGATATGTATCATCAAACATGATACAATCAAGTGCACAAAAATCATATCGCATATGCAATGCGCACACCCGAGTGAGAAAATCCATTCAAAGTGAACCGATACTAGTTAATGCAAAGTAATATATCAAATATATAATTATGCATTAAATCACTAAATCAACACTTGATTCAATGATCCGGTCATGTCGCACATAACCGACTGGTATCTTCAGTAACAACTTATCGAATCAACACTTGATCCGATAACCCGGCTATATCGCATATAACCGATCAATGTTATATCGCGAGAATCGAATACAGTATCACATACTGGTATCATTCTCGGTCCCGCACATATCTCATATGCACTCCTATTTCGTTTCGCTTGAGCCAGGAAACCTCTGTGTAGGACTCTAAAGACTCGTCAATACGCCGGCAGTAGATGATGATCATATCAAACATCCACAAGCCGCAAGCGGTCTGCTAAACGTAACGGCCACCCGGGTATTGAGCGATCTGAAGATCGACAAGCAAGTCCGCTCACACTCCAGTGAATCCAACCAGTAACACTACCGTACAGTCCGGTCTGATCGTCTGATATGTCGCATATCTCGCCTAGGGGTAGTAAACGTCAGACCCCAATAGCTCAATAAGTCGTGTCGATATGAGGTCTATAACAATTCAAGAAACTACCGGTAACACTTACCAGTAAATCTCAGCAACCCTGGCCAGGGATTTCCTGTTATAGCCAATCGAACACAGCGCAACATCAACCCCTTATACCGGGAGAGACGAATCCCCTCCTATCGCTCATTGCCTCCATGTGACTCAGGACTGTACCCAAAAACCACCGTTTTGCACGCCCTCTTGGACGTGGTAAGATGGAAATCAAAGCACAGTGGGAACCACACGAGACTCTATGACGATCTCGGGTCAACAGACTACTCTGTACCAGTGTCACCAGAGAACTGCCATCTGACGTGAGGTATAATACCATCTGGGAGTTCTCGGCGAGTCCGTCCAATGTACCCAGTCTCTACTGAGCACCCGTATATCATCTCTGATGTCAAACACCAATGGATATGGGATCATCCATCGCCCATCTGTATGGGTCGAGAAGGTATACGCTAGTCTACTCTGGTATATCGATGCCCCGTCTCGATACACCCACGACTAGGGACTTTGAAGGATGTACTTATGGACTACCATGTCCCCACTAGTATGATCCGCATCATAGTCCTGGTAGTCAAGTACACATCCTAAGGGCTTTACCAACAGGTAACAGAAAGACAAACAGTGTACACGTTAAGGTAAAGATCAACCAGATAGCATACTATCATGTTGAGCAAGAAAGTCCTCCCTATATATGTCCCAGCATCCACTACAATATACATCCAATGTACAGTAATGGCCGCTAGGGCATACATCTAACTAACAATCTCCCACTTGCACTAGGGCCATCTGTAGCAGTGGTTGTAGTATCTCATACTCAACCATCCCATAAAAGTCTCTCTCTGGGAACAGGCCTTTGTGAGTGGATCCGCTGTGTTGTCCTCTTAGTCTACTCTCCAAACCTCGATCACCCTGGAGATCAACTATCTCCATGATCAGGCGACACTGCCTTAGAATATATCTGGATCACTGATGGGACCTGCGTTCCTTGGCATAAGCCACAACTCCATTGTCACACAATGGGAGGAACATAGTTCATCTCATCAACCAATATAGACCCAAACAGCCTCTTTGGTAGCATCTTTAGTAGCGATGTATCCTGCCTTTATCGTCTAGTATGCCACGGTATCTAGCTTGGAACTCTTCCAACATACCGTCCCTTTACTGAGGGTAAAGACAATGCCTGCGACTGACATTCAGTCGTCTTTATCACCCTGGAACCCTTCCAGTGATTCTCCCCAGGATCAATTGATACCATCTTACTACAACTAGTGAGAATCCTAACATCCAATTAAATCTATCTCATAGATCCAAAACTCAGGATTTAGGAGGTATCATTTTGATCCTATATGGAGAATCATAGTGATAAGCGGAGATTGATCGAGCGTAGCATAGGAAACTCCTTCCCTATCAAGAGTATGTCATCCACGTACTCTACGAGGATCGTTACCATACTCCCTACTACCCTTTTTGTTTATACAAGGTTCATCTACCATATTGATGATGTCAACTTCTTTGACTGATCCATCAAAACAGATGTTCCAACTCCGCGATGCCTGCTTTATCCTATAAAGCATCTTGCACACGTTTCCGCTGCTCCCACTGTCTACGAAGCCCTCTGGCTGTGTACTTATAGACGCACTCTTCTAAAATATCATTTAGAAAAGCAGTCATGACACCCAACCACCAGATATCGTAGTCATGGTATGTAGCCGTGGTAAGTAGGATCTGGATGGACTTAAGCATAGATACTTGAAAAGTTTTTATCATTATGATCCATATCTGGTCAATGATGCAAACCTTTAGCAAGTCTAGCTTTGAAAGTCTCAACTTTTCCAAGTACACCAAGTAATCTTCTCAAGATATACTTGCTGCTGATGGGGATTTAACCCTTCAGATATAGCAACCAAAGTCCATACTTTGTTGGTGTATAAGGATTCCATCTCAGATCGCTAAGCATCCAGCCATTCTTACAGAGTCGTCACTCTCGATGGCCTGCTCGAAACTAGTTGGGTCATCATCTCATGATGCAATCTTCGCTCCCACTGTCATAGAGAAACAGAAGTATCTCTCAGGCGGGTGAGGAACCCTACTAGATCGGCGGAGAGGCTAAGGTTCGTTGGAATCTACTGAATCCTTTGGTTCTACCAAATCATCTGCTGTAGTTTGTATAGCTGGAACATTTCCAGTTCTACATAACAGACCTTGCCTCGAGCTTGCCCGGATTTTGCTTTTAGACATAGGCCGGACAACCCCAAATCTTAACCAACTTAAGATATGGGCTCTTCCCTTTCCATATCACATATGAAGCGGTAGGCAACTGATTTGATTGGAACCCTATTCAATAGGTATGCAGCTTCTCAAGTGCATAACACCCTAAAGGAATTAGGTAACTCAGTAGTACTCATCATAGAGCACACCTTATCACATAGGGTGTGATTGCTCCGCCCCGATATACCATCGTGCTATGGTGTATACGGAGGAGTAATGCTGAGAGAGAATCTCATTCTCCTTTAGACTAGTCCAGTATTTCCGTGCTCAAGTATTCTCCTCCTTGATCTCATCATAGGACATAATACTTATACCCGTATTGGTTCTCTACTTCTAACTTATATTCTGTGAATATCTCAAAAGGTTCGGACTTATGTTTCAACAGGAACGTATGTCTGAATCTTGAGAGATTATCAGAGAATGTAATGAAGTATAAAGAACCGGTCCTGGCATGTGTAGACAGGGGACCTACATACATCAACATGTATCAATCCCAAGAGTTCATTAACTCTTTCTCTGTTTCCAATAAACGGAGCTATGGTCATCTTATCTTTGTGACATGACTGGCAAGTTTCACAAGATGTAAATTCAAACTGATTTAAATATGCATCTTTATGTAACTTAGCTAGTCGGGTCGCATTGATATGACCTAGTCTACAATGCCTCAAGAAGGATCCGTTCATTTCTGAACTCTTCCTCTTGTGTGTGTTCTGTATACTAAAGAACTGTAGTTTGATTTAGAACGTCAATGCTTTTAGATAACGTGCCTGAACCGATCAACTTTTGATATAGGAAATGTTCAAAACATTATCCGACAATACAAAATTATATCGTTTCTTTACTAATAAAGAGACTGATATGATTTTGTATATCAGGTTCGGTATCTAATAACATTCGTTCAGAATCAATGTATTGGTAATACAGGGTGACAGTGACCAACAGACTTGGCTGCAACTCTTGCCCCGTTTTCTGTCTCATGAAACTTATCACCCGTTCTCAGTTCTTCTACCTTTCTGTAGCCCTATGTAACAGATTACATATCTGGGATCCTGATCTGGTATCACATACCCAGGACGTAAAGGATACTGAGAAACAGTTCTCTATAATGAACACACCCGAAGATGATGCATCAACATGCACTCTCTTCGTTTGGGCGGCACGGGAATTCTGGTAATCCCCAATTTCCTACTCTGTCTTATAACAATTATAAGTTGGAGCGGGACCAACGTTCCCCAGCTCAGTATAACAAGCGGGTTCGGTCAATATTCCGTATTATTATCTTGATTAAGGCGTGATATGGTCGCTACCTGAAGAGAGAGAGAAGAAAACACTCAGCGTGCACTCTTGCAAGAATAGATTGGTTTTTATTTTATCTAATCAGGATGGCTCCCACTGCTTTTTATCAAATCTTCCTTCAAACCCTAAAAGGAAAGACTAGCCGGGATTAATTACACACTAGAAGTTCGCCAATCTTTCAGCCAGGCCAGTGTCGGTACTTTGAGGGAGGTCCCCCGTGCTTTCGCACGAACCTAATTAATGTAAACCTCGTTTTCCCAGAGGCGTAACCCCGTTGACACCTTTCTAGACACCTACTTGATCGGCTAATTGTAATGTATAAAACTCTCCCAGGAGTAACAATTACTCGCAGCGGGTATCGGGATCCAACTATCTCATAGAAGGTATGCAATCTCATTGCAAATTTCAACACTTGAAATTCCCGATAATATTTTGCCCCTAGCAGCTATATGACCTTAACATAGTCAACAAATCATAAGTGCTAGTCAAGTTCAACCCGTCATTTCCCGATTGAATTAAACCCACCCGCACGACCCTTAACATAGTCAACAAAGTCGCACGACTACCCTAATCCAATCACATCATATGCTTATGCAGATAAGCACTAATTAGCTACCGCACACTACGCCTTAACATAGTCAACAAACGTAGCACGAATACTAACCAGTACTTATCTGAAATGACGGAGGGCTACGACAGGTTTTTCTGAAAACCTATTGCGTAATGAACTTGATATCGTTGTAGGATCGAATGAATTTTGAAATGGAGTGTTTTTTAGGCTTTTCTAGTTTTGCTAAAGGAGTCACTCCCGATGAAGGGATCGTCGGTCCTTTCCTCGTCGAATGAGGTGCGGGATATATCATATATATCACTGTGCAAAGCAAAAACTCTTAAAAGCAATCAAAAGTCAAACCGAGTGTGTAGCATCTGCCAGTTATTGCTAAAGGAGTCACTCCCGGTGAAGGGATCTCGGTCCTTTCCTTATCGAATAAGGTGCAGGATATATCACATATACCGCTGTGCAAAGCAAGAACTGTAGCTACCTGTTTTATTTTGAAATTCGATTCTACAACATCTTAGGTTTCTTTTATTTTCATTAATCACATTAATGAAGTCCCATCATTTAAGTACCTAAACATAACAGATTAATACGACGTACACTTATGCCATCCGCATTCGCCTCGATGTCCCCTCGTGCACCGTTAGGTTAGGTAACTAACGACAGAGCGGGGCAGGGCTAGCACGGGTGTAAAACATAAGTAACGTCTATATAATATATCATATATACTATATACAGTATCTATCAGAGAACATCACAGATATCGCAGCAGAAGAAACATATGAAATATTGGATATACTAGGACGTCCGTGTTTTCAATACGAGCCAGTATAAAACACGGATTCCACGGTCGTGATGAATAGCCAAACCCACACCCCTAGATCCCTACGAGAGCGGCAAGCAACCCTACCAATTCTGGAGTTAGGAGACCCGGACTCGACTCCTCGAGTTGGTCTCCCACTAGACCCCAGAACCCGGTTACTTGTGCTCTCCTCCTTGGGTCTATCCTAGTGCGGGAAAGTAAATAATATACAAACGGTGACAACTTCCGCAACCTGGAAGCGCCCCAAATAAAAGAATATTACATACAAGTTTTTACATGAATGAAAATGAAAAACACTCATCTCACATAAAAACCCCCGGCTATTCGAACACGACGATCCAATATAACATATCCAGCAACACATAACATCACATGTCATCAACGTAAGTAAATATGTCCATCCCAATTGTCGTTGACATATAGCAACGAAACCGGCGATATCACATATTACACTTACGGTCACAGAAAAGAAAGTGTAAAACTACAACAGTTGGAATCTGCAACCACCTCAGACATCGCATGCCTGACCAAATGAATTACTTAGACATCACATGCCTAACAATTATAAACCCCGCATTTTAGTCTCATTATCGAAAACTCTTTTCAATATCAAGTCGGGTAATTCAACAAGATTCCCGACATCCTGATCGAATACTCGTCGCAAACTTTAGTAGGCGGCCGCACCCCCGATACCGTCGACGAAGTGCACCAAGGCGGAACACCGCTACCGCGAGCACCCGAACGGATGCTTTCGGCGACGGGGTTCTCCTACAGTCACTTGGTCGGGGCTATGGAGTGAGGCTGTCAATTAAGTTTACCCGGCGAGTATCCGCGTACGCTACGTGATTGCGACGGACTTTTGAGCACATCAAAATTCCGTGGCAACCGATCAAGTGAGACTAAATTGCTATGTTTATAACATTCATTCAGTTATCTCATAACTTCTTGTGAATTCCAATTATTGTATCCCATTCCAGATAATTAGAAAATGTTAAACTTTCCGATTGAACATTCGAACACCCAAGTTTTCCCGATACAGATCAACACATGAAATAAGTCTAACAACATTCAGTTCGTGCCTCAGTACCGACGGTCCAGCCGTAGAAGGGTCAAGCCAACGCCTCACATGTGGCACGCCGTACTGCCCCAAACCCGAAGGTTCAAAGGGCAGTTCAAGACGGTCACATAATCGAGTTAAGGTTTGTTGTCTTCTAGAGGGACCATCGCGTTACTTGCACTACTTAGAACATCGTTAAACTACGGAAAAATCCAACACTTGGAAATTTCCCGACAGGGGAAAAATTAGGTATTTATATCCGGTCGAACTTTTTAACATATTCTAAAAATTTATCCGGAAAGCCACACAGACAAAATTTGATACTCCGATCGAAACACCGAATCCCCAAAAACACAGCAGAAAAATTCAACTCTTGAATAAATATTAAAAATTCCCAGAAAACTCTGCTCTTTGAACAAGGAATTACTGTGCAAAGGAACAGGGCTGACGTCATCAAGGGGCCGCTGATCCGCCGCAAAAGCCATGCTTCTGCCGCGGATCCGCCGCGAAATTTACTGTTCACCAGAAACTTTTTGCACCGTAATTCTTATTTTTCCCTGCTGAATTTTTTAGCAATTTTTAATTTGGAAAAATCCACGATTTTAGAAAATTTCCAGAGAGCAATTTTGATTTGGGGTTTCGGGTTCGATCGGGTTTCAAATTCCGTCTAGACTTCGCCTAAGGCTCTAGCTAGGCTCTGATACCACTGTAGGGTTCCTAGGCACACTAGTGAGGTCTCACAAGGCATCGAACATGCCAAATTCAAAAATTCTAGGTGCCGAGAGACCCGACTACGGATCGTTTGCTAGAAAACTAGGCGAAAAAGCTAACTAGTTAACACTTAACTATGAGAATCGGAAATACAACCTTTGTAGTTCCGGTGCTCCACCTCCATAGCTCCGCAACGAAGTCCTCTCCGCTGTCCAAAAAGAATCCGGGCTCTAGCGTCGACTTCATCGGAGAATAAGCGAGCTAGGTCGTCGATGTCCATGCCGAAGATGATCTACGTCGAAGCATCGCAAGATCAAGCTCTCACTTCACCAAGTCAAGAAACTTGTGAAGAAAACACACTCTACTACTTGGCAAGAGGTAGAGGATGAAGAAATAGGAAGTGGGTAGACTTTAGAATTGGATTTCTCACTCAAATCATCAATCCACCATTGATGACCTCAAGCTTCTTCAAAGAAGAAGATGAAGAAGAAGAAGAAGAAGAAAGTTATGATAAGTTTTTTAATAAGAATAATAAAAGCATTCTTATCATAATCTTTACCATGGTTAAGTGTAGAGAGTGAACCAAGGTTAAGTGAAATGGTTAGGGTTTAGCATGAGACAAAATGGTTACAAAAGTCAAAGTCTTCATGAAGCTTCATAATAAGAACAAAGAAAGCCACCATCTTATCTCTTTTGCCTTTTTTTCTCATTTATCTTTTAAATGCAAATGAAAAGATAAATGAATGAATAAAAGAAAACCCCAATCATTTACTTAACCTAGGTTTAATTCATTACACTTAACAAAAAAGATATGTATCATCAAACATGATACAATCAAGTGCACAAAAATCATATCGCATATGCAATGCGCACACCCGAGTGAGAAAATCCATTCAAAGTGAACCGATACTAGTTAATGCAAAGTAATATATCAAATATATAATTATGCATTAAATCACTAAATCAACACTTGATTCAATGATCCGGTCATGTCGCACATAACCGACTGGTATCTTCAGTAACAACTTATCGAATCAACACTTGATCCGATAACCCGGCTATATAGCATATAACCGATCAATGTTACATCGCGAGAATCGAATACAGTATCACATACTGGTATCATTCTCGGTCCCGCACATATCTCATATGCACTCCTATTTCGTTTCGCTTGAGCCAGGAAACCTCTGTGTAGGACTCTAAAGACTCGTCAATACGCCGGCAGCAGATGATGATCATATCAAACATCCACAAGCCGCAAGCGGTCTGCTAAACGTAACGGCCACCCGGGTATTGAGCGATCTGAAGATCGATGAGCAAGCCCGCTCACACTCCAGTGAATCCAACCAGTAACACTACCGTACAGTCCGGTCTGATCGTCTGATATGTCGCATATCTGGCCTAGGGGTGGTAAACGTCAGACCCCAATAGCTCAATAAGTCGTGTCGATTTGAGGTCTATAACAATTCGAGAAACTACTGGTAACACTTACCAGTAAATCTCAGCAACCCTGGCCAGGGATTTCCTGTTATAGCCAATCGAACACAGCGCAACATCAACCCCTTATACCGGGAGAGACGAATCCCCTCCTATCGCTCATTGCCTCCATGTGACTCAGGACTGTACCCAAAAACCACCGTTTTGCACGCCCTCTTGGACGTGGTAAGATGGAAATCAAAGCACAGTGGGAACCACACGAGACTCTATGACGATCTCGGGTCAACAGACTACTCTGTACCAGTGTCACCAGAGAACTGCCATCTGACGTGAGGTATAATACCATCTGGGAGTTCTCGTCGAGTCCGTCCAGTGTACCCAGTCTCTACTGAGCACCCGTATATCATCTCTGATGTCAAACACCAATGGATATGGGATCATCCATCGCCCATCTGTATGGGTCGAGAAGGTATACGCTAGTCTACTCTGGTATATCGATGCCCCGTCTCGATACACCCACGACTAGGGACTTTGAAGGATGTACTTATGGACTACCATGTCCCCACTAGTATGATCCGCATCATAGTCCAGGTAGTCAAGTACACATCCTAAGGGCTTTACCAACATGTAACAGAGAGACAAACAGTGTACACGTTAAGGTAAAGATCAACCAGATAGCATACTATCATGTCGAGCAAGAAAGTCCTCCCTATATATGTCCCAGCATCCACTACAATATACATCCAATGTACAGTAATGGCCGCTAGGGCATACATATAACTAACAGGGACTTCCCTGTTACGGCCAATCGAGCACAGCGCAACATCAACCCCCAATACCGGGAGAGACGAAACCCCTCCTATCGCTTATTGTCTCCATGTGACTCGGGACTGTACCCAAAGACCACCGTTTTGCACGCCCTCATGGATGTGGTAAGGTGGAGATCAAAGCACAGTGGGAATCACACGAGACTCTATGACGATCTCGGGTCTACAGACTAACCTGCACAAGTGTCACCTGAGAACTGCCATCTGACGTGAGGTATAATACCATCTGGGAGTTCTCGGCGAGTCCGTCCAGTGTACCCAGTCTCCACTGAGCACCCGTATACCATCTCTGATGTCAAACACCAATGGATATGGGATCATCCATCGCCCATCACATGGGTCGAGAAGCATATACGCTAGTCTACTCTGGTATATCGATGCCCCGTCTCGATACACCCACGACTAGGGACCTTGAAGGATGTACTTATGGACTACCATGTCCCCACTATTATGATCTGCATCATAGTCCAGGTAGTCAAGTACATATCCTAAGGGCTTTACTAACATGTAACTATAAGACAGTATAAAGAGACTAGTGTACATGTTAAGATAAAGAGTAACCAGATAGCATACTATCATATCGAGCAAGAAAGTCATCTCTATATATGTCCAAGCATCCAATATAATATACATCATCTGTACAATACTGGCCTCTAGGGCATACATACAACTAACAACAACCCTCTGGCAGAGTCATATAGACGTACACTTCTAAAGCTAGTTCAGAACGACGCTATACTCATCCTCCTGCCAGGTCTCACAGCCTGGAACAACAACAATGGCAAGTCTGGGTAAACAAGAACCTCCCTGCCACCGTCCTTGAGGCTACCGGAGTACATCTCGGGTGCCTGAGCTAACCCACCATATCTGCGGAGTGGCCAATGGAATGTCAAACCAGATTGAATCTTTAGGTTCTTATCA
The DNA here is from genome assembly GCA_030015575.1 of Agapanthus africanus. Taxonomy (NCBI): domain Eukaryota; kingdom Viridiplantae; phylum Streptophyta; class Magnoliopsida; order Asparagales; family Amaryllidaceae; genus Agapanthus; species Agapanthus africanus. The sequence goes on from CM057343.1 coordinate 381,521,907, forward strand.
AATTTTTAGTAATCGTTTGCGGTTCTAGAATCACTTCCAGTTCTTCCATACTCCCGGTACTGTTTTCTGAAAAAAATCCATTTTTGTTAAAACTGTGGCGAGTCAAGAACAATATCACTATTGATCTTCCAGATGGTAGAAAGTCAACCCTCGTCATAGCCTGGGTCAACCCACAAACAGCCATTACAGAAACGTGCCTTGAGTTATCCAGAGTCTGGTTTTAAGCATAAGCTGGACAACTCCGAGTACCTTAACATTGTCAAGATATGAACTGTTCTATATCTAATACAGAAACAGAGGCACTAATTTAATTGAACCAGATTCAAATCATGCAGCTGTCTCCAGTGCATGTCAACTAAATGGAAGGAGGCCGATCAGTGTTACTCAACTTAGGAACGCTTCCAATTATGAGCTACCTGAAAGAGAAGCAAGTTCTCTTAATCATTACTATCAACTGAATACCATACACAAGTATCTACATCTTCGATCACCTTGAAGAATCCTGATACTTGCAACTCCTGGTTCTCTGCTTTATTCTTATACCTATAACTTCTCAAAACTCAGACCTTGTGTTTCTACGAAACACTTATCTAAGAACTAGAGAAGTCATAAGTAAACCGAATATAGTACGAGGACCAACCCCTCTGTCCTAATGGACACTGGACAACATACAATACTCTGTATAAGTCCCTTGAGTCTGATAACTCAATCCCTGTGTGTCGTAGGTTGAAAACTGTACCTTTGGTTAAGAAGAATTACACCGCTGTTTAATGCTCCTTACCTAAGCATCCACTGATATAGGTAAATGTCATAGACATAATTTCAAAAAGGTATATCTCACTCTATAAAAATAGACATACAGATATATCAATTTGAAATTGGTGCATAACAGCGGATATTCAAAACCAAATATTTGTCGTCCGGCAAACAACCCAGGTGACTTTCTCAAATATCACCGATTACAACGAATCCCGATATAATGAGGATGATCACCTAATTCCCAATAACTTACTCCCACTCATCATCTGTAAAACCATACAGATGTGAGAATCATACCTGGTAAATACATACCCTGGAGTAAGGACTAATTGGGAAATCAGTTTTCTTTTAACAGTACACAGTGAAACTGAAATATTGAAATGTTTCGTAGGGGTATCCTGGCATTCCTAGTAATGCCTCTTCCATTATCAGATTCACACCTGTAACCGTATATTTCTTTTCCATCTCTCCAAATCCCTTCATATGTCTTTAATCATTACCATCTGCACACCCCTTTAGGTCAAATGGTTTTCTTCCTTCCCTACCGTTCGGCACCAGCCTATGGTTTGGAAGAAGACTATCCAATAAGCCTAATGGGTGTACTGTCCTAATCCTAGGAGCACTCGCAACGCGAGAGAAGGTGAAGATAAAAGACAACCGAATAAACCTTATTCCTATTTCTCCTGAACCAGAATCCATCCCCGAACTGGAAAAAGTTCCTTTCGAGTTCGTATATAACCATACGATGGAATATCCAATAAACTGTGGATCTTCATAGTGATACGGAGTGTTCTGGATAAATACAAAGGTGATGTGGGAGTGGCGATGAAATACTTGGTTTGGTCGTGAATATCAGTCGTAATTTACATTGCCCTCCTTCTAATCCCTTTATTTGTCTTTACATAATACCTTCTGTACACCATCGTTAGGCTAATTGGTTTTCTTCATTCCTTACCGGTTGGCACCTGCCTATGGTTTGGAAGAAGACTATCCAATTTTCATAATAGGTGTACTATCCCCTAATCTAAGGGGCACTCGCAACCTGAGAGAAGGTAAAAGGAAAAGACAACTGAATAGCCCTATTCGTTTTCTCCAGAACCGGAAACCATCCTCGAATAAATTCCTTCGAGTTCGTATATAACCATATGATGGTTTTGTCCAATGGAAGTGGACGTTCGTAGTAATACGGGGTGTCCTGGAGAAAAGGGTAAAAGTAGGAGTGGCAATGAGGTTTGCAACTCTGACAATCCAAAAGCCAATATTTAAGAAGGTTCGGTTAATTTGGTCACTGAGTCATAGTCTAGGGTCGGGTCATGGTCGCTGCCAAAGAGAGAGAGAGAGAGAAGAAACACTCAGCGTGCACTCTAACCTAGATCAGAATGGTTACCAATTTATCTAATCATGAAACCTCCCACTGTACCGTCAAATTCTCCTCCAAACCTGAAAGAAGAATTAGTCGGGATCACCCGAGGAGTAAACCAACTCATCAGTGGGAATCGGGATCCAACTATCATCGCATGATAACGTGACGGATTTCGCTCACGTTATCACACTCCAGAAGGTATGCGCATATCTGGCAAGTTTCAGTTTCTTTAGAAACTCCCGATGTGAATTTTTTTGCCCCATTCTCTTATGACCTTGACTTTGGCCAACAAATCATAAGTCACATGTCAAGTTCTACCCGTCATTCTCCAGGTTAATTTGAACCCACCCGTACATACCCTTGACTTTGGCCAACAAGGTAGTACGACTGTCCCAAACCAACGCATCTATCTATGCTGCATATGAATACCCAACAGCTACCAAACACTGTGCCTTGACTTTGGCCAACAAACACAGCTTGAATACTATTGACTACCCATATGAAACGACGGAGGGTTACGAATATTTTCTGGCGAATAACCTTTAACGTAATGAACTTGATATCGTTGAAGGAACCGGATAGCTTTATAAAAATATAGTGACGAAAACTTTTGCTAAAGAGGCCACTCCAGGTGAAGGGATCTCGGCTCTTTCCCCGTAGAATGAGGTGCGGGATATTCCAACTGAATACCACGATGCAAAGAAAAAGTAAACGACTATAGTGAAGTTATTGCCCTGACGCAAACTTCTGTCCAAGGGGTCACTCCCGGTGAAGGGATCTCGGCCCTTGCTTCGTCGACTAAGCTGCTGGATATTCTTAACCGAATACCACTGTGCAAAACAAAAGAGAACGCCCTTGCAATAACATCTTTTTGAAAAATTGTTCCAACAACATCAAATAGGTTTGTATAGTTTACATTGATCCGAATCAATGCAGTCCCATCAATTGATCACACCAATAAAGAACGAAAATAATGACGTACGTATATGCCATCCGCATTCACCACTGGGTCCCGTCATTACCCATTAGGTTAGTTAACTAACGACAGAGCGGGGACTGGACTAGCGCGGATGCAAAACATATACAACATCTACTAGTATATATATCAATATATAATATTTTGCTCAAGGCGTGATAAAATGCAACATCACAGAAATGCAATAAGCATCACAGAACAATACAGATATCTGGGATCCCTGGGTTTCACAGAGCCGCTACTGAAACCCGACGTTCCACCGGTCGTGTGGATAGCCTGTGCAATGAAATCCTAGACCCCTACGGGCACGGCAAGCTACCTGCCAAACCTGCAGCGAGGCAGCCCCCTTCAGCAACGTGAATGGACCACCCAGCACTTCACGGAATCCGGTAACTTGGGCACCCCTCCTGGGTCAACCTGTACCCCCTACGAGTGCGGCGAATAGCCCGCCAATTCTAGTGTAAAGCCCCCTCTGTCTCAACGCCATGAGATGCGGGCCCGTTGCCCTCTAGAACCCGGTTATCCGTGCACCCCTCCTTAGGGTAATCCTAGTACTGAAAGTAAAATATACATACAACGGGTACATCGACCTCACCCCGGTCGTGCCCCAAAAGAATAATATACAGACAGACAGTGACGCCAGTCCACATGTCGAACGCTTGCCCCGCAATATCAAATGTACATAATACAACAAAAACTATACTAACATTGCACCCAGGCTATCCACCACGACAATCCGCAACATCACAGCACAACACAGAACATCAATGTGAATGTCACGTTCGCAAATCCGTCTAACCGGGATATAGCAGTTAGACAGGATTTACCGATCAAGTGACATTCACGGTCGCAGATATAATGTAAATACTGTGAACTAATGTGTTTAAAATTTTCGATCGATCAAATTTTCCTAAGTGGGCCCCAAGCATTACTGTAGCACTTAAAGAAATTCTGGGCCTAAAAATAATATACCAAAACCCCTATTTTCAACACAGAGACTCTCTGTAAAAATTTGATGCACTGAACTTTAAAGATGGCGGCGGAACCGCGGCCCAAACATTGGTTTGGCCGCGGTTCCGCGGTGGAGTAATGAGTTCATGTGATCAAATTTTACCAGAGTGCTTATACTTCCCTGCACATGTTTCTGCAACACTTTAAAAAAATTTCTGAGCCAAAACAAAATCGACAGAGAACAGATGTACATGAAAATGAGGTTTTGGGATTTTTGTTCGATCGGAAATGTAAACACGTTAGACCAAGCTAGACTAGGTTAATGGCGTGGCTCTGATACCAGTGTAAGTGCACGGCGGCACCCCGGCCGTCTTTCCGAGGCCAAAATGCGGAAGCGATAATTTACTTTAACTTTTGAACCGGCACCACCGTGCACAAAAATCCCGGATCTGGCCATTAAACTAATTCTCGCTAACTAAAGAGCGGGTAAAGAGATATACCGAGCGATCCGTGTCCTTCGGTCTTCTCGTCGTCGTCCCGATCTCCCCGCGGAATCTCCGGTCTTCACCTCCTCGCCAGAAGGGCACCACGTCGCTGGCTTCTTTTACGGGCTCCCACCTCTTGACCGAGGCAACTCGGGCATGAAGTTGGCGAGTCGACGTGCCCAAGATTTGCTGTAGAATAAGTGTAGTGCTATGTCTCATTTGGGGTCACTAGAAGTTGCCATATGGTGGAGGAAATGAGATGTGGAATTTTTGTGGTGAACTTGGGGATTTTTAGCAAGCATGAAGAGAAAAAATCCCCACTACAATTTTTGGACAGCCCACCCCTTGGCTTGGCCGGCCATTGCAAGGAGAGAGTGAATGAGGGATGTGTGTGTCCAAATGAAAAATGAGTGAGCCACAACATAATGCAAGAGAGAGAAAGGGTGATGATGATAAGCAATGATCATCAACCCAAACCAACACTCCATCAACTAATCATCACTTCACAAGTCAAGCCATCATGAAGAAAAGAAGTCAAATGAAAGTGCACCATCATGAAACCATCATGATGCAACTACTTGCAAAAACAACCCTCCAAAATACTTATTTGCACAAATGCAAATAAGCCTTCCTCCACCAATCTTCAGCCAAGAAAAGATACAAAGAAAAATGGCCGAAACGGAATGCAAACTGGCAACTTCAGAAAATTGATCCCGTAATAAATTACAGGAAACCCCGCCACTGTATATACATACCTGCATTTGTATTCCGACCGAATACAAATGCAATGAAACAAATCTATACTGTGCAATACTAGGATCCGGCTTAAACCAAAGCCCGCTAGTATTAACCGTCCGATCATGATCCGTGCAATACCGCACGTATCTGATCGAACCCTGCCATATCTCCATACGGCCTCTACAGCGTTTCGCCCGAAACTTGAGCAACTGTCTGTAGGGGACTATAAAGACTCGTCAATACTATGGCTGTGGATTTAACCACTAGCTTGTCAGAGGTATTAGCCATACGTGACGGGCTACCAGCTATTGACCAAAAGGGACGTCGATGAGCGAACTCATCCTGACACCCTACTGAGCCTGTCAGTGACAATATCCGTACAGTCCGGTCCGTTCGTCTATGAGCATCGCATGGCGGGTCTAGGGGGTTGGTAAAAGTCAGACCCCCAAAAGCGGTACAAATCGTGTCGGAGTGTAGCCCAGAACACCCTGAGATACTACTGGAATACCTACCAGTAAATCTCCTAGCTCGGCCGAGGGCTTTGTGTAATGGCTCTCCTAGACACAGCGCGACCTCACCCCCAATACCGGGAGAGACGAACCCCTGAAGATCTGCTCACTGCCTCCATGTGGCTCGGGACTTTACCCAACTAAAACCTGTTTGCACGTCTCCTTTGAGCGTGGTAGGGTAGTAATCAAAGTACAGTGGGAACTCACACGAGACAAATGACGATCCTCAGGTCGATGAACTAACCTGTATACATGTCACCAGGGAACTGCTATCTGACGTCTGGTATAAGACCAACTAGCATGTTCCCGGCGAGTCCTGTCCGGTGTACTCATAACCCAATGAGCACCTGTATACATCTTAGGTGAACCAATTGACACCAGTGGCTTGTGAGACCGGCTACCGCCCCTCATCGGGATCTCGACTGTATACACCAGTCTACTCTAGAGTATCGATGCCCTGTCTCGAAACTCCCACGACTAGGGACCTTTTAAGGATGTGCTTATAGACTACCAGCTCCCACGTATATGATCGCCCTCATACTGCTAGCAGTCAAGCAAGAATCCTAGGGGCTCTATCAACATGTAATAGCGACCTGTAAAGTTACCTAAAGCAGTACACGATGATAAAGATAAACCAGATAGCATACTATCATCTTGAGTAAGACTGTCCTACCGGAATAGGTCCTCCCTCAATCATTGAAATCACGTGCCTGTGATCCAATAATTGACTCTGAGGGCACTATCTCCAACACAGCTCCTACGTATGCGATCGCCATCACAATGCTGGCAGTCAAGCAAGAATCCTACGGGCTCTATCAACATGATGATAAAGACAAACCAGATAGCATACTATCATCTAGAGTAAGACTGTTTTATCGGTATAGGTCCTACCTCAGTCATTATAATCACAAGTCCGCGACTATGATAATTGCCTTGAGGGCACTATAGCCAACAATCTCCCACTTGCACTTAAGGCCAATTATTGCGATGTCGCATACTCACAGCCCGTGTGATACCGAACACCCAACTTCTCTACTAATCAGTTTCGCAAAGCCCGTTTGCGAAAATGATTGCGTTCGAGAAATAGCCTCAGTGTGTGGATCCGCTCCAATGTTTCTTTCTGTATCTCTCCATATCTCAACTTCGCGGAGAAGACTATCTCTTGAAATGATTAATTAATAGTCTTAGAATTTGTCTGGATATCTGATGGGACCCAGTTCACAAATGAACTCCAAATCCAGCAAACTACTTAGACTGTATCGTCCACTGAATTTAATCAGTATCCTGCGCCATGCCTTTCCTCAGTATCCGCTTGGACCACCTGTCCAACATACTGTCCCTCAAAGGAGGGAAAACTATAACTCTGACAGTCACTCTGTCATCAAGGTCACCTTGGAACCCTGAAATGATAACCGTCTCGTAAAGGAGGCTGCCGTAATAATTTCCCTAGAACATTCACTTATGTTCATTAACTGCTTCCTAATGTTTCTCCAGGATTTGATTAATATATCTACATATTGCATCTAGTGCAAAAGCAATATCTGTTGTGGTACTTGACATTACATGATTATCTCAATGGCCTAATCAAGTAATATGCTAATCATGCAGACCCCTCTCTCCTTTAGTCTGTAAGACACCTTTAGAGAGGGTGACTCCATCACCTACAGATACACCACCATGCCAGGAGTCGTCCATTCTAAAATTCCTTTAGAATAATGTCAAAGTACCCAGATTGGGATACTCCCCAAATCTAGATCTAATACTATAGATCTAGTAACCAGAAAACCTGATATTATTTCCATATCTTATGTGGAGAAACAACTTTGTGATAATCACAGTATAACCGATCGTAGTATAGGAATATCTCTTCCTATCAAGTGCATGTCATCCAAAATACCTGGACATCACTCTCTACTACCTTCTTACCAGATTCATCTCCTATTCTGATGAGGTCAAAGCCTATGACTGTCACATCAAAAATAGATGATCTATTTCCGCTATACCTGCTTTAGTCTATAAATAGACATAAGCTACTTGCCATCTATGCTTCCGCTGCTCCCACTGACTACAACAACCCTCTGGCAGAGTCATATACACGTGCACTTCTAAAGCTAGTTTAGAACGACGCTATACTCATCCTCCTGCCGGGTCTTATAGTCTAGAACAGCAGCAACGGCAAGTCTGGGTAAACAAGAACCTCCCTGTCACCGTCTCTGAGAAGACCGAAGTACCTCTCAGGTGCCTGAGGTTACCCACCAAATCTACGGAGTGGCTAATGGAACATCAAATCCAATTGAATCCTTAGGTTCTATTAAATTTTCAGTAATCGTTTGTGGTTCTGGAATAACTTCTAGTTCTACCATACTCTCACTTCTGTTTTCTGAAAAAAATCCATTTTATTAAAATTGTGGCGAGTCAAGAACAATATAAATATTGATCTTGGTAGAAATTTAACCCTCGTCAAAGCCCGGGATAACCCACAAATAGCCATTTCTGAAATGTGCCTTGAGTTTATCCGGATTCTAGTTTTAAGCATCGGCTGGACAACTCCCTATACCTTAACATTGTTAAGATATAAATTGATTCTATATTAATCTAATATAGAAACAAAAGCACTAATCTAATTTGAACCAGATTCAAAAACATGCATCTATCTCCAGTGCATATCAACCAAATAGAAAAAGAACAATCAGCATTACTCATCTAGGAGTGCATCCATATATGAGTAACCCAAAAAAGAAGCAAGTTCTCAAGACCATTACTATTAACTGAATACCAAACACAAATATCTACCTCTTCCTCGAAGAATCCTGATACTTACAACAAATGGTCCTCTACTTTATTGTTATACCTATAACTTCTGAATATCTGGACCTTGCATTTCAACGAAATACATGTCCAGAACTGGAGAAGCCATAAGTGAACAGAATATAGTACGAGTACCAACCCCTTTGTCCTAATGGACATTGCAAAACATACAATACTTTGTATAAGTCCGCTGAGTTCAATAACTCAAACCCTGTGCGTCGTAGGTTGAAAAAACTGTAGTATGGTTAAGAAGAATTACACCGCTATTGAATGCACCTTACCTAATCACCAACTGATATAGGTAAATGTCACAGACATAATATCAAAAAGTTATATCTCACTTTATAAAATAAAGGTACAGATATATCAGTTTGAAATTGGTGCATGACAATGGATATTCAAAACCAAATATTTGCCATCCAGCAAAATCCAGGTGATTTCCTTAAATATCACCAATTACAACGAATTCCGATATAATGAGGATCTAATCACCCAATTCCCAATATCTTACTCCCACTCACCATCTGTAATAACATACAGATGTGAGAAACTGATCTGGTAAATAGATACCCTGGAGTTAGATTCTTATTGGGAAAATAGTTTTTAATTAACATCGCACAGAAAAACTTAAACATGAAAAATGTTTCAAAAGGCTTAACTGGTATTCCTAGTAACGCCTCTTCCATTATCCTGATTCACGACATTAACCATATATTTACCGGCCCTCACTGCAATCCCTTTATTATGTCTTTACTTATTACCTTCTATACACCTTCTTTAGGCTAATTGGTTTTCTTCTTTCCCCACCTTTTGGCACCAGTCTAAGGTTTGGAAGAAGACTATCCAATAAGCGTAATAGGTGTACCCTCCTAATCCTAGGAGCCCTCACAACCTGAGAGAAGGTAATGGGAAAAGACATCTTAATAATCTTATTCAATTTCTCCAGAATCACAATCCATCCTCGAAAAAGTTCCCTCGAGTTCGTATATAACCATACGATGGATTTATCCAATGGAAGTGGATATCTGTGGTGATACGGAGTGTCCTAGAGAAAAGCAAAGTGGATGTAGGAGTTGCAAGGGTATACACGGTTTTTGTCGTGAATGATGGTGGTCACAATTTCCGTTGCCATTATTCTAATCCCTTTATATGTCTTTACTTATTACCTTCTGTACACCACACTTAAGCGTAATTGGTTTTCTTCCTTCCCTACCGTTCGACACCTACCTATGGTTTGGAAGAAGACTATCCAATAAGCTAAATAGGTGTACCCTCTCCTTATCCTAGGAGCCCTCATAACCTGAGAGAAGGTAAAGAGAAAAGAAAACCGAATAATCCTATTCAACCTCTCCAGAACCATAATCCATCCTCGAAAAAGATCCTTCGAGTTCATATATAACCATACGATGGATTTATCCAATAGAAGTGGACGTTCGTAGTGATACGAGGTGTTCTGGAGAAATGCAAAGGTGATATATAAGTGGCAATGATGTATGCGACACCGTAACATTCCAAAAGCCAAAGTGTTTTAAGAAGGTTCGGTCAACTTGGTTCATGAGTTTTAGTCAAAGGTCGGGTCATAGTCGCAGCCAGAGAGAGAGAGAAAGAGAGAGAAGAAACACTCAGCATGCACTCTAACCTAGATCAGAATGGTCAATCACTTTTATCTAATCAGGATGGATCCCACTGTTTCCTCGAATTCTCCTCCAAACCTAAAAGGAGAATTAGTCGGAATCACCCGAGGAGTAATCCTACTCATCAGTGGGAATCGGGATCTAACTATCATCGCATGATAACTTGATGAAAGCCACTCAAGTCACCACACTCCAGAAGGTATGCGCATGCCTGGAAAGTTTCCTGTATGTTTGAAACTCCAGATATGATTTTTACCCCAAGCGGTTTATGACCTTGACTTTGGCCATCATAACCCGCAAGTCAAGTTCTACCCGTCATTGTCCTGATTGAGTTAGACCCACCCACACATACCCTTGACTTTGGCCAACAAAGTGGTACGACTGTCCTAAACCAATGCATATCCATGCAACGGACAAGCAATACACAGCTACCGCACACGATGCCTTGACTTTGGCCAACAAACACCGCACGAATACTATGCACTATTTATCCGAAATGACGGAGGGCTACGGCTGGTTTTTGGCAAAAAACCTTTAACGTAATGAACTTGATATCGTTGAAGGAATCCAAGTGGTTTTATAAATATATATAGTAGCGAAAACTTTTGCTAAAGAGGTCACTCCCGATAAAGGGATCTCGGCTCTTTCCCCGTCGAATGGCGTGCAGGATATCCCAAACTGAATACCACGATGCAAAGCAAAAAAAAAATCGACTATAGTAAAGTTATTACGTTGACGCAAACTTTTACCTAAGGGGTCACTCCCGATGAAGGGATCTCGGCCCTTGCCTCATCGAATGAGGTGCTGGATATTCATAACCGAATACCACTGTGCAAAGCAAAAGAGAACGTCTGTAATGTCAGTTTTTAAAAACTTTGTTCCAACAACATCATATATAGGTTTGTTTTATCCTTGCATTGATAAGAATCTATGCAGTCCCATCAATTAATCACACCAGAAATGAACGAAAATAAAATGTACATATATGCCATCCGCATTCGCCACTGGGTCCCGTCATCACCCGTTAGGTTACTTAACTAACGACAGAGCGGGGACTGGGCTAGCGCGGGTGTAAAACATATACAATATCTACTAGTATAGATAAATATATATAACATTCGTCTCAGGCATGATATAAAGCAACATCACAGAAAACATCATAGAAGCAATACAGAATGGTGGATAATCTGGATCCCCGAGTTTCACTTGAGCCGCAAGTGAGACCCGACGTTCCCTGTCATGTGGATAGCATGTGCAATGAAACCTAGACCCCTACGAGCGCGGCAAGTTACCTGCCAAAACCAGAAGTGAGGCAGCCCCCTTCAGCAACGTGAATGGACTACCCAGCACTTCACGGAATCCGGTAACTTGAGCACCCCTCCTGGGTCACCTATACCCCCTACGAGTGCGGCGAATAGCTCGCTAATTCTAGAGTAAGGTCCCCTCCGTCCCAACGCCATGAGATACGGACCCATTGCCATCTAGAACCCGGCAATTCGAGCACTCCACCGCGGGGCAATCCTAGTCTAGAAAAGAAAATAATATACAAGGGTGACATCGACCTCAGCCCGGTCGTGCCCCAAAAGAATAATATACAAACTGGCAGTGACGGCAGTCCACATGTTGGACGCTCGCCCCGCAATATCAAATGTACAAATGAAATAAAACTGTACTATCATTGCACCATTTCTATCCACCACGATGATCCAACCAACATCACAGCACAACACAGAACATCAACGTGAATGTCACGTTCGCAAACCCGTCTAAAAGACATATAGCAATTAGACGAGTTTACCGATCAAATGACATTCACGGTCGTAGAATATAATGTATGTACTGTCAAACGCACGCTTAAAATATCGATCGACTAAGTTCCAAATTGGCCCCAATAGCAAAACAACACTTCACTGAAACCTGGGCCAAAACAGAATATCACAAAAATCACATTTCCAAGTAAATGGGCTACAGAAAAAATTTGGTCGCCCGTTGCCACAAAACCGCCGCGGAACCGCCGCCTAAAGGGGCTAAGTGCGGCGGATCCATGGCGCTTTTGGGGAATCACGAGCCCAAATATTTCCAGTACCCTTAAAATTGTCTGCACGGATTTTTAAGATACATCAAATAATTTTTTGAACACTTATGAAAAACGGTAGAGAACAGAACAATGGAAACGTGATTTTGGAAATTTCCGTCGATCGATCTTTCAAGCACGTTTAAACAAGCTTGTGAGGGGTTTAAAGGGTGGCTCTGATACCATGTAGGGTCCCGGTAGTGCCCCGGCCGTCGAAACGCAGCCAAAATGCGGAACAAAAATTTCTGAAAAGGCGTTACCGCTACCCGATTTACGGATCGACCTTAAACCCTAAACTAGAAAACTAACTAAGAGTTAGAATTGTTATACCGAGTTGATCCGAGTCCTTCGGTCTTCATTCTAAGCTCCTAGCGGTTCTTTGACGAGGTTTGGTTGCCGGCCATCCTCCATCTCCGATGATCCACCCGAGGGAAACGATGCATGCTCCAGCCTCGACAAACGAGGCAACCGACGCCCCAAAGTTGCTAGCTATGGAGAGTGGGGGTGTATGAAAGTGTCACTACAATTTTCTCACTTTTCATGAGCTCAAGAGAGCATCCATAGAAGATGAATGAGGAGGTCAAGGCATGAACAAAGAAATGGCTAAGTATTTTTTTGAATTTGAGAGAGTGAGGGAGTCATTAATATCATTAGCCAAAAGAAAATAAACACCCATCACCACCATAATGTGGCCGGCCCCCATTCTCTCTCAATCACAAAAAAAAAATTCATTTCCTTTAAACAATTAAAACAATAAACAATGCCAACCATACTTTGAATCCATGCTTTGACCCATACCTCCTTTCCACCTCATTTCCCAAATGATTTTCAATAAAGAAAATCATTAATGAGGTGGCACCTTCTAGAAGCTATTCCGTATAAAATACGGAATACTTCTCGGTACATGTACCGAAATACATATACGCGTATTCGTACCAAAATACGAATACCCGAGAGAGAAAACGAATAGTGAACAATAATACTAGAATACGTATATACAAATACATATATAAATTATTAAATCAAAACCTGATTTAATAAACTGGCTTAATTCTAAGCCTCTAGTATTATCAACCGTCCAATTAAAGTCTGCGCAGCAAGTGTACATATTTAATCGGACATCTGTATGTATCAACATACCTCATGTACACCATATCGCCTGAATCGTGAAAACCCTCTGTGCAGGACTCTAAAGACTCATCAATACGCTGGCAGTGGGTTTAACCACAAGCACGTCAGCGGCACTAGCTATACGTAACGGCTACCCAGGTATTAAGCGAAAGGGACGCCGACGAGCAAACTCATCCTGAACCCCTACTGAGCCTGTCAGTGACAATATCCATACAGTCCGGTCTGTTCGTCTAAGAGCATCGCATATCGAGTCTAGGGGCGTGGATAAAGTCAGACCCCTAACAGCATGATATTTAGTGTCGGCATGTAACCCATCACAACCTGAGAAACTATCGATCCTGGATTGATAATTCTCGTTCACCATGACCATGGATTTCTGGTGATGGCCACCCGTACACAATGCGACATCAACCCCCAATACCGGGAGAAACGAATCCCCGACGATCCGATCACTGCCTCCATATGGCTCGGGACTGTACCCAACTAAAACCTGTTTTCACGCCTCCTTTGAGCCGTGGTAGGGTAGTAATCAAAGCACAGTGGGAACTCACACGAGACAAATGACGATCTCAGGTCGACAGACTAACCTGTACACATGTCACCTGGGAACTGCTATATGACAATAGATATAATACCAACTAGCAGGTTCCCGGCGAGTTCGTCCAGTGTAATCATAACCCAATGAGCACCTGTATACTATCTTAGGTGAGCAAACTAACACCAATAGCTTGTGAGACCTGGCCACCGCCCCTCGTCGGGGTCTCGATCAGTATACACTAGTCTATACTGGAGTATCGATGCCCGGTCTCGATACTCCTACGACTAAGGACATTTAAGGATGTGCTTATAGACCCCCAGCTCCCACGTATGTGATCGCCATCACAATGTTGGCAGTCAAGCAAGAATCCTACGGGCTCTATCAACATGATGATAAAGACAAACCAGATAGCATACTATCATCTAGAGTAAGACTGTTTTATCGATATAGGTCCTACCTCAATCATTATAATCATAAGTCCGCGACTATGATAATTGCCTTGAGGGCACTATAGCCAACACTCAGCAATACTCATCATAGAGCGCGCCATATCTCATAGGGTGTGATACCTTCGCCTCGATACACCGTTGTGCTATAGTGTACTCGAAGGAGTAAGCTGAGAGAGAATCACATTCTCCTTTAGAAACTCTAGGAACTCCATGCGCAAGTATTCACCTCCTCGATCACATCGTAGGACTTAATACTTTTACCCGTCTGGTTCTCAACTTCAAGTTTATATTCTTTGAATTTCTCTAAAGTTTCAGACTCATGTTTCAACAGGAACATATGTCCGAATCTTGAGAGATGGTCGATGAATGTAATGAAGTACCAAGAACCAACCTTGGCATTTGTAGACATAGGACCGTATACATCATCATGTATGCATCCCAAGAGTTCACTAACTTTTTCTCTGTTTCTAGTAAACGGAGTATTGGTCATTTTATCTTTGAGACAAGACTGGCAAGTATCATAAGATGAATATTCGAACAGATTTTCATATTCATCCTTATGTAACTTAGATGGTCGTGTCGCATTGATATGACCTAGTCTACAATGTCTCAAAAAGAATTCGTTCATTTTTGAACTACTCCTCTTGTATGTGTTCTATATACTTTGAACTGTGGTTTGATTTAGAACGTATATGCCATTTCATAACGTGCCTGATCCAGTCAACTTTTGATTTGGGAAAATGTTCACAACATTATCCTCCAA
This sequence comes from Agapanthus africanus, assembly GCA_030015575.1. Taxonomy (NCBI): domain Eukaryota; kingdom Viridiplantae; phylum Streptophyta; class Magnoliopsida; order Asparagales; family Amaryllidaceae; genus Agapanthus; species Agapanthus africanus. The sequence goes on from CM057343.1 coordinate 381,537,085, forward strand.
TACAGAATTATATCCTTCTTTAACTCAGTAAAGAACATGATGTAATGTTGTATATCAGGTTCAGTATGTAATACCATTTGTTCAGAATCAATGTATTAACACAAGGTGATATCTGGCAACAGACTTGGCTGCAACAATTGCACCATTCTCTAACAATTAGAGACATATCACCCATTCTCAGTTCTCTATCTTTCTGTAGCCCATGTAACAAATTACATATTCGGGATCCTGATCTGGTATCACATACCCAGGATGTAGAGGATATTGAGAAACAGTTCATGGTAATGAACGGACCCAAAGAAGATGCATCAACATGTACTTTCTTCGATTAGGTTGCATGGAAATTCGGATATTCCCCTATTTCCTGCTCGGACTTATAACAGTTATAAAATAGAGCGGAACCAACGTTCCCTAGCTCAGTATAATAAGCAGGTTCGATCAATGCATCCATATTGTTATCTTGATTAAGGCGTGACATGATCGCTACCAGGAGGGAGAGAGAGAGAGAGAGAGAGAGACACACACACTGCATGCGCTCTTGCAAGATTAGTTTGGTCATTATTTTATCTAATCAGGATGGTTCCTACTGTTTTAGTCAAATCTATCTTCAAACCCTAAAAGGTAAGACAAGCCGGGATTAATTACACTCTACAAGTTTGCCAATTTTTTGGCCAGGCTAGTGTCGGTAATTTGAGGGAGGTTCCGCGTGCTTTCGCACGAACCTAATTAAAATAAACCTCATTTTCCTTGGGGTGTAACCCTGTTAACACCTTTCTAGACACCTACTTGATCGGCTAATTATAATGTGTAAAACTCTCCCAGGAGTAACTCTTACTCGCAGTAGGTATCGGGATCCAACTATCTCATAGAAGGTATGCAATCTCATTGCAAATTTCAACACTTGAAATTCCCGATAATATTCTTCCCCTAGCAACTTATGATCTTAACAAGGCCAACAAATCATAAGCGCTAGCCAAGTTCAACCCGTCATTTCCTGATTGAATTAAACCCACCCGCACGACCCTTAACAAGGTCAACAAAGTCGTACGACTACCCTAATCCAATCACATCATATGCTTATGCAGATAAGCACTAATCAGCTACCACACACTACGCCTTGACAAGGTCAACAAACACAACGCGAATAATAAATACTACTTATCTGAAATGACGGAGGGTTATGACAGGTTTTTAAGAAAACCCTTTACGAAATGAACTTGATATCGTTGTAGAATCGAGTGATTTTGAAAGGAAGTGTTTTTGAGGCTTTTACTAGTTTTGCTAAAGAGGTCACTCCCGGTGAAGGGATCTCGGCTCTTTCCTTATCGAATAAGGTGCATGATATTTCACAAAAACCACCATGCAGAGCAAAAACTATAGAAGAAATCAAAAGACAAACCGAGTGGGTTGTAGCATCTGCTAGTTTCGCTAAAGAGGTCACTCCCGGTGAAGAGATCTCGGCTCTTTCCTTATCGAATAAGGTGCTGGATATTCTATAAGGAATACCGCTATGCAAGCAAGAACTAGAACTTCTAGTTTTTAAACAAGTTTATACAACATCTTTAAGTTTCTTTTTCTTTTATTTCATTAATCTCATTAATGAAGTCCCATCAAAATTTATGCTTCCTAAGCATCACAGAAGAAACGAAAGCAGCAATATTTATTATATCTCATATATATAATATAGGCATTCATCTCAGAACATATCAAGTGATCACATCACAGAATATCAGCAGTAGAAGAATCACATATGAAATATTGGATATACTAGGAATTCCATGTTTTATTTAAGCCAGATTCTACGGTCGTGATGAATAGCCAAACCTACATCCCTAGACCCCTACGAGAGCAGAAAGTAACCCAGCCAATTCTAGAGTTAGGAGACCCGGTCTCAACTCCTTGAGATGGTCTCCCACTGGACCCTAGAACCCGGTTACTTATGGTCTCCACCTTGGGTATATCCTAATGCGGAAAAGTAAATAATATACATCAATGGTGACATCATCCTAAACCCGGAAGTGCCCCAATAAAAGAATATTACATACAAGCTTTTACATGAATGAAAATGAAAAACTCTCATCTCACATAAAAAACCCCGGCTATTCAGAACAGGACGATCCAAAATAACATATCACCAGCAACACATAACATCACATGTCATCAAAGTAAGTAAATATGCGTATCTCAGTTGTCATTGACATATAGCACCAAAACCTGCAATACACCACTTATTACACTTACGGTCGCAGAAAAGAAAATGATAAACTACAACAGTTGGAATCCGCAACCACCTTAGACATCATAAATCCAATGTATCACATACTTTGGATTTCATGCCTAAACATATGAATTCCTTAGACATCGCATGCCTAACAATTATAAACCCCGCATATTAGTCTCGATATTGAAAACACTTTCCAATAACCTGTCGGCTAATTCAACAAGATTCCCGATAACCTGATCGAATGCTCATCGAAAACTTTATTAGACGACCACACCCCCGATGCCGTCGACGAAGTGCACTAAAGCGGAACACCGCTGCCGCGAGCACCCGAACGGATGCTTTTAGCGACGGGGTTCTCCTACAGTCACTTGGTCGGGGCTATGGGGCATAGCTATCTAGAAAGGTTACCCGGCGAGTATCCGCGTACACTACGTAATTGCGACGGACTTTTGATCAGCATCAAAATCCCGTGGCAACTGATCAAATGAGACTAAACTGCTAGATTTATAAAATTCAAACTAGTTATCACATAACTACTTGTGGATTCTAAATATTGTATCACAATCACATATAGCTAGACGAAGTTAAACTTTTCGATCGAATAAGCAAGCACCCAAAATTTCCCGATAAGCTCAACACTTGAGCGGAGTCTAAAAAAGCATGCAGAACATGCCATAGCACCTATGAACCAGCCGTAGAAGGGTCAACCAATGCCTCACCTGTGGCACCGCTAAACTACCACAAACCCTAGGGTTTAGTGGCGATTTTGACGGTCACAGAATCGAGTTAAGGTTTCGTTCTTCTAGAGGGTCCACAGAATCACCTGCATGATTTTCTGAATATTTTAAACTCGGAAAAATCCAACACTTGGAAACTTTCCAGCGGGGAAAAATTAGGTTATTGATATCCGTTCGAACTTTTTAACTTCGTCTAAATAACCCGAATACATGTTAGAATTACAATTACGAAACAATCTAAAATTTTTTTGCAGAAAGTTAACATCATATGAAAATTTAGCAAAAAAAACAACACCTGAAACCTCAAAACCCAGAGACTGGAACACAGGAAAAATTCGAAGCTCAAAATCCACAAAGTGGCCGGCCTCCTCGGAAATTGTGCACTTGTGCTCGGCCAAAATCTGGCAAGGTTGCCCCAAATTTGTTCTGTGCTCATGTCATATCACATACAACATTTTGCAGTTGTTTAAAAAAATTTTTGAAGACTTTTTAAATTCGACAGAAACCAAGTTTTCGTATCGGGTGTTTCGGAGTAGTTTCGGTTTTGTAATCCTAGCAAACATTGTCTAATTTTCTAGTATGGCTCTGATACCATTGTAGGGTCTCCTAGTGCGGCAGCAAGGTTTCGGGAGGAATCATCCATGCCATATTTAAATTTTTTCCGTTCTAGCTAACCCTAACCCTAGAATCGAAACTAGAAAATCCTACGAAACAATATGTAAACACTTTACAACTAAGTGAATGAGGGAATACAACCTTTGTAGTCCGGTCCTTCACTTCTAAAGCTCCATGTCGTAGTCCCTTCGCTGCAAGTTGTGAAGACCCGGACTCTAGTGAGGGTTCACATGAAGAAACGAACAAGCTTGCTCAATATCTTCGAGGCCGAAGATGATCTACGTCGAGGAGACTCGAGCTCATGCTAGCTCTTCACTAATGTGTGAATTAATGAATCAAACACCCTAAACTAAATGGCTAAGAGTAGAGGATGATGAAGTACGAAGTGGGCTCACTTTAGTTTTATTTTTCTCACAATATTTCTTCTCATCTCCAAACCCTAGAAAGCTTTTTTGAGCTCATGAAGAAGATGAAGATTGAAGAAGAGAGAATGAACTGTTGAGGTTAGAAGTGCAACCAAGGATGAGTTAGTGTCATACACTAACTTATGTAGAGAGTTAACCATGGTGTAAGGTTAATGGTTATGTTAGAAAATATCTTAAGCGAGACAAAGGAGTGGACCAAGTCAATAAAGAATACACGCTCCTACAAGCTTTGAACCATGACAAATATCTCCACAATTTTGAATTTGCTTGAAATAAATATAAACCCTAACTTAATGATTGGTAGAGATTCTGCATGTTTAAGTTTAGTTAATTACCGCAATCAAAATGGTTTCGCTTGTAGCTAGCCGGTTGAGTACGGGTCGTCCGCAGGGAGATGGGAATCTTTTTCTATGTGCTTTAACGAGTTAAGTCCAATTTTCCAGATTTGTTTGTGATTATCTAAGTGTTAAAATGATATGTAAAGAGAGCTTGTTAGGGTTAGGATTAGGTTAGTTTGAGTTAGGAGTCGCTCACTTCTTTCGTTGCCACTCTTAATATCGGTGTTACGGTAATCGGCAACAACGGGGATTAGCACGACTAGGAAGGAACTTGCGAGTATAAGCTAGGCTTTCCAATGCTTAAGCTCTTCCTTTTGGTGCTTGTCCATCCGTTCTTCGCTCTTAGCCATAACCTCCGGTTAATTCAACCACAACCGGTCTCACTACGGAATCACCGCTATCATGTAGGATAGGGTGCCGTAGGGAGCGGATTGTGGTTCAATTAACGGGAGTCGATTTAAGATGTTGGGCAAGGAAAGAGTGAGAGAGATTTCCTTCTCTCAAACATCCCTTATCCTACCCTAACAAGTATGGAAACTACTCACACATCATAATGAAAAGAAAATAAAACAAAGAGGAAGATAGAAAGAAAGAGATTAGAAGATAACAACTAGCTATTTGCGACCTCACCTTGGCAAGGATCAAGCGTAAGCATCATGGTTGTTTTAAGGATAAAGAAAAAGAGAAAGAAAGAAACAACAATAAATAACAACAACTACTTATCAATTAACGATTACAAGCGATTAACATAAAAAGAGCAAGACAAGTATAATAACAAAATGAACTTCTTTATTCATCATTCTTCACTCACAAAAGCTCACTACAAGTTTTTCAATGGAGAAGAGATGAGAAGAGGAAGAAGAACAAGTATTCTAAACCCTAAAAAATACAAGATTAAGCACCCTTGGCTTCATAAGGTTCTGGGCTATTTATAAGCAGGGAGATGGAAATCTAGGGCAACATTCTGAACCAACATGAAAAGACCAAACAAACCCTAAAATCCCATCAAGTGATGCGCCAGTATGGCCGCGGAACCGCGGCTTAGACCCCCTATTGGCCGCGGTTCCGCGGCCGTATAGTTGAATTAGGGCATGGCATTTTTGGTGCTTCCCTGGTTTGCTGTGTCCTTTATTCTGGTATATGTGTTTTCTCAGATTTTCTTCACGATTTTTCCAGAATTTCTGTTGAGCAAAAGGTGATTTGATGTGGATCTTTTTGTCATGATTTCCTCGAGCTCCGTGTAGGTTTCTTGGATCTTGTGTTGCCATTGAGCCTTGTACATGAAAATGACAATGATTTGCCATTTTGTCTCTTAAACTGGTGTGTGGCAACAGACGGATAAAGAGCGGAGACCCGTGTTTTATCTGTGGTTGGCAGGAACCCGGATTTTGTCGTGTTTTTCCATGAATTTCACCGTTTAGAGCCGAGAACCTGTATCCTGCAATTCACTAGCAAACACGGCTCAAGAGTACCTACCGATATGCAATGTGATAAAAATTGGGCGATATGAAAATGCAAAAATCTGATATGAACAAATACCCCCAAACTTATCATTTGCTCGTCTCGAGCAAAGCCAATTTATTCACAAAAAATTTCCTAACCTCACTTTCGCAGGGAACGCGATTGCACTGAGCATGTGCAACAAGCCGTTAAACCTCTAGGTGTCCCTAGTAGGAGGAGTGTTGTCTCCTGAGGGTTTTCAGCGGATACCACCCACAAAATCCAGTCAAGGCAGTTTTGCAAAATAACTATGATTCAAACCCTAAAGTTTTGTTTCAGAAAATAACAATTCTATTATCCTAAGTCTAGACTATCGAACCTTTATTTTTCACACCTCGCTTCTTATTTATCTACAGATTTTATATGTCTTTACGTGCAGTGCAAATAGGGTCGTTAAGTTTCCAGAAGGATCGATTTACGTCATCATGTCACACAATAAAGCCCAGATAAAAATTTTGAAAGGATCACATAAATTTTATAGAGAGTTAAGCATTTTTCAAGTTTCGTTTTCCAGTAAAGTTTCAACTTTAGAATTTCTATCTTCCTTAACAGGAAACTAGGTCTTATTTTTCACTCCACATTTTTCTTGTTTTCATTTCATACACATCTCTGTGAACGTGCAATAGTCTTTATCATAGAATAAAACCTTCATGTCTCCGTTAAAATTTTTTATTTTTTTATAAAAGCCTGTCTTTTATCAAGATTATTCTCACACAAAGAACCATTAGGAATTTTAACTCGGAGAGAACACTTGCTTGACTTTGTTTTAAACTGGACTTTCTAGACTTCTTAGCGAGCTTTGGGCCAATGCACCTAAACCAGTTGGCTTTAGGGCATTAGGTGTAGAAACACCCCAGCGGACTTAATTACTCAAGTTACCTAGGTCCAAAAACAAAAGACAATTTGCTGTGAAAATCATGATAATTCAATACGAACGGAGGCATAACAGGCAGTTCAATTATTTTTTTGGATAAAAGACGTGTTTAGTGGGTTCGGCGTGTAATCATTCGAATCAAGTTTCAGATGGGTTATTTTTCAGACTTAGTTCCAATTAAGGCATCAATAATATCCCTTCATATTTACTTCACTTCATAAACTATTCTTGATATTACTTATTTCAGAACAAATCTATTTGATCCTCAGAAAATCATTTATCCATTTAAAAGTTTTTAGACATAAAAGACTTGTCATCTAATTTCCAAAACTCACGACACGTGTAGTATGATGTAAAGACGTATATCAGCTATAGTTAACTTCAAATGAGAGCTATCTTTCAGGTTTTCAAAATCTAAAAATAAGATTTAGTTATTTTTATTTTATCAAACAAAACCGTCGAAAAGTTGAATCAGAGTTTTCCCACTAGCTAACTTGACAAAAAGATTTTTATGTTTTTAGAAAATTTTCTGATTTTTATGGATTTTATGGATTTTAATATGCATATGCAAAATATACATATGAATGCGAAGGTAAGAAATGCGTACCGAGCGTACCCCCAAACTTAAACTGGACAGTGTCCTCACTGTCATTGCATGAGGAGATCATTTGAAGGATCAAAATTGTCGGTTAAATATACACAAATTATTATTTTTTTTTTATTTTTTTTTTCTTGTTTTTTTTTAAATAAAAGAAAAGGAATATCCACAAAAATGTACAAAATGGTATATACATACCCCCAAACTTATTTGGAACAGTGTCCGCTGTTCTTGGCTGGATAACCGAAGTTTGGTGGTAGGCAGAGGAAGATTATGCACGGTAAACCGGCTCCTGTAAGAACAGGAGCTCCTCTGTTGGTTCGGCGCTAAGGTACGGTTTTAGTCGGTTTCCGTTCACTTTAAAAAATGAACCGTCTTTTGGATTCTCCAAATCCACGGCGCCATGCAGATACACATTCCGCACAAAATACGGCCCTTTCCAGCGAGATCTGAGCTTTCCTGGATGGAAGTGCAGTTTGGTGTCGTAAAGCAATACCTGTTGACCAGGTACGAAAGTTTTGCGCAAAAGGTGTTTATCGTGAAACACCTTCGTTCGGTTCTTAACGACAACCGCGTTCTCGTATGCCTCATCCCTAAGCTCGCTTAATTCGTTCAACTGCAGCTTCCGATGGCTGCCCGCATCTTCGAGAGACAGATTCAGCTCCTTTATCGCCCAAAATGCGCGATGCTCTATTTCGACTGGTAGGTGGCAAGCTTTTCCATTCACAAGCCGATTGGGAGACATGCCAAGATCGGTCTTATAAGCGGTTCGAAATGCCCAAAGGGCATCAGTGAGTTTCAGCGACCAATCTTTTCGGTTCTTGGAAACCGTCTTCTCCAGTATCTGCTTGATTTGCCGATTTGAAACTTCGGCCTGCCCGCAGGTTTGGGGGTGGTAGGGCATAGAGAGCTTATGATTAATGGAATATTTCCGCATCAAGGCCTCGAAAGTCTTATTGCAGAAATGACTTCCATTGTCGCTAATGATCGCTCGGGGGTGCCCAAAACGGGAGAAAATGTTTTCTTTAAGAAACCTAACGACAACCTTGTTGTCGTTAGTCCGGCTGGGCACAGCCTCGACCCATTTAGAGACGTAATCAACAGCGAGAAGAATGTACAAGTTCCCGAAAGAGCTGGGAAACAGCCCCATGAAATCTATCCCCCAAACATCGAAAATCTCCACAATCAAGATCGGTTGGAGCGGCATCTCGTTCCTCCGGGATATCCGGCCCAAGTGTTGGCACCGGGAGCAAGTCTTGCAATAGTCATGAGCGTTTTTGAAGAGTTGTGGCCAGTAGAAACCACATTGCAAGATCTTCTCAGCTGTCTTTCTGGGGCCAAAATGCCTGCCACATGCTTGATCGTGGCAAAATGACAGCACACTCTTGAATTCCTCGTCAGGGACACACCGACGAATAATCTGGTCGGGACAGTACTTGAACAGATATGGTTCGTCCTAGTAAAAGTGTTTTACTTCGAATGAGAAGTGAAGTCTGTCTTGACTTGACCATTCAGTCGGTAGTAATCCCGTGGCCAAATAGTTCATAATATCTGCGAACCAGGGTTCGCAAGATACTGTCAAGAGCTGTTCATCCGGGAAAACGTCGTTGATCGGAATTGGAAGCGAAGGCGAAGAAGGAAGTCGTGAGAGATGGTCGGCAACTACGTTTTCACATCCTCGTTTGTCCTTAATGACAAGGTCAAACTCTTGAAGCAAGAGGATCCAACGTATTAACCGAGATTTTGCATCTTTCTTTGCAAAAAGATGGCGCAGAGCAGAATGGTCTGTGTAGACAATGACTAGAGAGCCGATGAGGTAGGGCCTGAACTTTTCTAAAGCAAATACAACAGCCAAGAATTCCTTCTCAGTTGTTGTATAATTGAGTTGGGCGTCGTTCAGGGTACGGCTCGCATAACAGATTACGTGCGGCATCTTGTTTATGTGTTGTCCAAGGACAGCACCAATGGCAAAGTCGGATGCATCGCACATAAACTCAAATGGGTGCATCCAGTCAGGCGAAGAAAGAACGGGAGCAGAAGTGAGTGAGCTTTTCAATGACTCGAATGCAGTCACACAACTCGAGTTGAAGTCGAATGGCGTATCCTTGGCCAGAAAAAGAGTCAAGGGCCTAGCAATCTTGCTAAAGTCCTTGATGAACCCTCTATAGAAACCGGCATGGCCAAGGAAGGCTCGGATATCTCTGACGCATCGGGGAGGAGGGAGATTGGAAATGACCTCAATCTTCGCTTTGTCAACCTCTATGCCATTTTGCGAGATGATATGTCCTAAGACAATACCTTCACGCACCATGAAGATGCACTTCTCCCAATTCAAAGTGAGATTCTTGTCCTTACATCGGGTAAGGACAGCGTCAAGATGCAGCAAACAATCGTTGAAGGAATCGCCGAAGATGGAGAAATCATCCATGAAGATCTCCAGAAATTTTTCCACCATGTCTGAAAAGATTCCCATCATACACCGCTGGAAGGTAGCTGGCGCATTGCATAACCCAAAGGGCATGCGACGATATGCAAACGTGCCGAAAGGACAACTGAAAGTGGTCTTGTCCTGGTCTATTTCGGCGATGGGAATTTGATTATAGCCGGAGTAGCCATTAAGAAAGCAGTAGTACTCGTGTCCGGCCAATCGTTCAAGCATTTGGTCAATGAAAGGTAGCGGAAAGTGGTCCTTCCGCGTTGCGGCGTTGAGTTTTCTGTAATCGATGCATACTCTCCACCCAGTTTGGGTGCGAGTAGGGATTAACTCGTTCGCCTCGTTAGTGATGACCGTTATACCTGATTTCTTGGGGATAACGTGAATGGGGCTAACCCACTGGCTATCAGAGATAGAGCAAATGATACCACTATCCAGACATTTTACGATCTCCTTCTTCACAGCCACTTTCATGACCGGATTGAGACGTCTTTGTGGATCCCGGGCTGGTTTGGAATCATCCATCAGATGAATGTGATGTTCAACGATCAGGGGACTAATCCCCTTGATGTCCGGTATGGACCAGCCAAAAGCTTGCCTGTTGCTGTGCAAGACCGCGAGAAGGGCTTTCTCTTGCTCTGGAGCTAGAGAAGCCGAGATGATGACAGGGAGGGTCTCATTCTCACCTAAGTAAGCGTACTTACGGTGAGACGGCAAAGGCTTCAGTTCGAGCGTCGGAGGTGAAACGATTGAAGGCAAGATTGGTGCAGAGGTCTTGAACTCAAAGGACTCCAGCAAAGGTTCAAAACGAGTGTAAGCGACCGAGTCGGATGGTTCAGGTAACTCATCCGGAAATTCGAAGGATTCAAACTCGGGTTGCGAGCGGCTAAGATCGTTCAAGAACGTGAAACACTCGTAGTCGTTGTCGGGCGCAGAAACAGCAGCATGTTCGAGGAGGAACGCACTAGTGGCGTTAAGGTTAGCATGATCGAACAGAAACTCCTCGAATTCACACTCTTCAGGGGTGATCTCCTGGATCGAGCAGACGTCCAGTATATGAGCATTAGGTTCGGAGAGCTGATTTCCCAACCTAAAAATGTTGAGTTCAATTGTCATGTTTCCAAAAGAGAGGTTCATCGAACCATTGCGACAATTGATCACAGCATTTGAGGTTGCAAGGAATGGGCGACCGAGTATCACCGGAATTTGATTCCGGGGGTTAGCTACAGGCTGTGTGTCTAATACAATAAAGTCAACGGGGAATATGAAGTCCCCGACTTTGATTAACACATCCTCTAGCTCACCCCTAGGATGGATGATCGATCGGTCGGCCATTTGGAGAGTACAGTGTGTGGGTTTCAGCTCTCCTACGCCTAATTGCTCGTATACTGAGTACAGAAGCAGGTTAACACTGGCACCAAGATCTAATAGTGCGCGGTTGATGTTCTTATCCCCAATGGTAATAGAAATCGTAGGACAACCAGGGTCCTTCCGTTTTTATGGTAAAGATTGGGTAAGAGCATCACTCACAGCACTAACCAAGAAAACATTCTTTGGTACCTGAGACTTCCTCTTTTTCGTGCACAAGTCCTTTAAGATTTTCGCGTTGGATGGGACTTGTTGGACGGCATCTAAAAGAGGAATGTTAATGTTAACCTGCTTAAATAACTCCAGAATCTTCCCGCCTGTCGCGCGGGTGACGATGGGACTCGTTGTAGTATAGTGGTAAGTATTCCCGCCTGTCACGCGGGTGACCCGGGTTCGATCCCCGGCAACGGCGCCATTTGATTGGTAGAGATTCTGCGTGTTTAAGTTTAGTTAATTACCGCAATCAAAACGGTTTCGCTTGTAGCTAGCCGGTTGAGTACGGGTCGTCCGCAGGGAGATGGGAATCTTTTTCTATGTGCTTTAACAAGTTAAGTCCAATTTTCCAGATTTGTTTGTTATTATCTAAGTGTTAAAATGAAATGTAAAGAGAGCTTGTTAGGGTTAGGATTAGGTTAGTTTGAGTTAGGAGTCGCTCACTTCTTTCGTTGCCACTCTTAATATCGGTGTTACGGTAATTGGCAACAACGGGGATTAGCACGACTAGGAAGGAACTTGCGAGTATAAGCTAGGCTTTCCAACGCTTAAGCTCTTCCTTTTTGTGCTTGTCCGTCCGTTCTTGGCTCTTAGCCATAACCTCCGGTTAATTCAACCACAACCGGTCTCACTACGGAATCACCGCTATCATGTAGGATAGGGTGCCGTAGGGAGCGGATTGTGGTTCAATTAAAGGGAGTCGATTTAAGATGTTGGGCAAGGAAAGAGTGAGAGAGATTTCCTTCTCTCAAACTTCCCTTATCCTACCCTAACAAGTATGGAAACTACTCACACATCATAATGAAAAGAAAATAAAACAAAGAGGAAGATAGAAAGAAAGAGATTAGAAGATAGCAACTAGCTATTTGCGAACTCACCTTGGCAAGGATCAAGCGTAAGCATCATGGTTGTTTTAAGGATAAAGAAAAAGAGAAAGAAAGAAACAACAATAAATAACAACAACTACTTATGAATTAACGATTACAAGTGATTAACATAAAAAGAGCAAGACAAGTATAATAACAAAATGAACTTCTTTATTCGTCATTCTTCACTCACAAAAGCTCACTACAAGTTTTTCAATGGAGAAGAGATGAGAAGAGGAAGAAGAACAAGTATTCTAAACCCTAAAAAATACAAGATTAAGCACCCTTGGCTTCACAAGGTTCTGGGCTATTTATAGGCAGGGAGATGGAAATCTAGGGCAACATTCTGAACCAACATGAAAAGACCAAACAACCCCTAAAATCCCATCAAGTGAAGCGCCAGTATGGCCGCGGAACCGCGGCCTAGACCCCCTATTTGCCGCGGTTCCGCGGCCGTATAGTTGAATTAGGGCATGGCATTTTTTGTGCTTCCCTGGTTTGCTGTGTCCTTTATTCTGGTATATGTGTTTTCTCAGATTTTCTTCACGATTTTTTCAGAATTTCTGTTGAGCAAAAGGTGATTTGATGTGGATCTTTTTGTCATGATTTCCTCGAGCTCCGTGTAGATTTCTTGGATCTTGTGTTGCCATTGAGCCTTGTACATGAAAATGACAATGATTTGCCATTTTGTCTCTTAAACTGGTGTGTGGCAACAGACGGATAAAGAGCGGAGACCCGTGTTTTATCTGTGGTTGGCAGGAACCCGGATTTTGTCATGTTTTTCCATTAATTTCACCGTTTAGAGCCGAGAACCTGTATCCTGCAATTGACTAGCAAACACGGCTCAAGAGTACCTACCGATATGCAATGTGATAAAAATTGGGCGGTATGAAAATGCAAAAATCTGATATGAACACTTAACCCTAGCATGGTATAAGTCACATACATACATGTTGCATGTGTAACCTAGCATGACACAACAATATATATCACATATATATTTTGTGTGCAATAAGAAAATAATACAATTAACATATATCACATATATATCAATGAATCATCAAGTGAGAAAAAGCAATACTTAAGTGTGCTAATATTAGTTAATGTAATGTAATATATCAAATATATAATTATGCATTAAATTATTAAATCAACTCTTGATTTAATAATCCGGCTATATTATATACAACCGACTAATATCATATGAATTAACTTATCGAATCAACACTTGAGCCGATAACCCGGCTATATCATATATAACCGATCGATATCACATATCGCGAGAATAGAATACGATATCACATATCGTATTAATCTCGGTCCTGCGCATATCACATATGTGCTCCTACTCCGTTTCGCATGAACAAGGAAACCTCTGTGTTGGACACTAAAGACTCGTCAATACGCCGGTAGTAGGTGATGATCATATCAAACACCCACAAGCCGCAAGCGGTCTGCTAAACGTAATGGCCACCCGGGTATTGAGCGATCAGAAGATCAATAAGCAAGCATGCTCGTACTCCTGCGAATCCAATCAGTAACACTACCGTACAGTCCGGTCTCTTCGTCTGATATGTCGTATATCAACAGCCTGGGTTGGTATAACGTCAGACCCCAATAGCCTAATAAGTCATGCCGATGCAAGGTCCATAACGGTTCGAGAAACTAATGATAACACTTACTAGTAGATCTCAGCAACCATGGTCAGGGATTTCCTGTTATGGCCAATCGAGTATAGCGCAATATCAACTCCCAATACCGGGAAAGACGAAACCCCTCCTATCGCTCATTGCCTCCACGTGACTCGGGACTGTACCCAAAAACCACCTTTTTGCATGATCTCTTGACCGTGGTATGGTAGAAATCAAAGCACATTGGGAATCACACAAGACTTTATGACGATCTCGGGTCTACAGACTAACCTGTACCAGTGTCACCAGAGAACTGCTATCTGACGATAGGTATAATACCATATAAGTGTTCTTGGCAAGTCCGTTCAGTGTACCCAGTCTCTACTGAGCACCCGTATACCTTCTCTGATGTTAATCACCAATGGATATGGGATCATCCATCGCCCATCACATGGGTCGAGAAGCGCATACGCTAGTCTACTCTGGAGTATCGATGCCCTGTCTCGATACTCCCATGACTAGGAACAATTATAGAGTGTACTTATGGACTACCCTTAGCCCCATTAGTATGATCTCCATCATAGTCCTGGTAGTCAAGTACACATCCTAAGGGCTTTATCAATATGTGAGAGAGAGAGACAATTAGTATGCATGTTAAGATAAAGTGCAACCAGATAGCATACTATCATGTCGAGCAAGAAAGTCCTCCTTATATATGTCCAAGCATCCACTACAATATACATCCCATGTACAGTAATGGCCTCTAGGGCATACATATAACTAACACTGTCCTCAGGTCAGTCCTGTTCGGCTATTACATAATATAGCGCCCATCATGAAAATAAGGTGCTCAAGTGCAAAATCAGCCTCAAAAGACGTATCCAACAATCGCGTGCGTCTGGTGCGCACGGAAATCAAAATCTAATACAAGTGCTACTAATGTGCACAAAACCAAACTAAGTGCAACGGGTGTGCACGAAAGCATCTGTCCAGTACAACGGATGTGCACGATAACAATATCAAGTGTATCTATAGTGCACGAAAATCTCAACCCAGTGCAACTAACATGCATGAATGAAAATCTCAATCGAGTGCATCCGGTGTGCACAAAATCACATCTTATATCATGTGCCCAACATGCGCGAAAATCCAAATCAAGTGCATCCGTCATGCACGAATGGAATCGAAATCAAGGGCATCCAACATGTACGAATAAAATCTAAATCAAGTGCATCCAACATGCACGAATAAAATCTCAATCAAGTGCTTCCAACAAGCACGAATAAAATCTTACTCAAGTGCATCTGATACGCACAAAATCCAATACCAAACGCCTAATATGCGCAAAAATCCAACCCTAGCGCATCAGGTCGGTATAAATGCCCAGTGCGGTAAAGCACACGAAAAACGAACGCCAAGTGCAAACGTGCACAAAACATAAATCTGGGGAAACAAATGCTCAAATACATAAATCGGGTGCAACCAATGTACGGAATATTAATCTGGTTCAACAAATGCTCAAAATATAAATCTAGTGCAACAAATGCACGAAATACAAATCTGGTGCAAGCAATGCACGAAACACAAATTCGGCGCATCCAGTGCACGAAATACCAATCCAGTGCAACAAATGCATAAAATATAAATCTAGTGCAACAAATGCACAAAATACAAATCTGGTGCAACCAATACACGAAAACTCATCAATATTTCAAATGATCACAAAAACAACACCGAGCATGCCAAGGTGTATAAGATCATAAACGTATGCAACTGTGTGCACAAAACATGAATCAATGCACGGCAAGCACATATAAACTATACCGAGTGCATAAAGACAGGCAAGTGCATATAACATGCACGAAATCAAATCGATAGTACCGAATCCACGAAACCATAAATACATGCTACGAAGGCACAAATCGATACCAAGTGCAATGATATGCACAAATCATAAACCTCAATGTAGCGGTGTATAAAACATAATTCAAGTGCAATAACCGTGCACAAAATATAAATCTCCAATAAGTGCAGCCATGGTGCACAAAAACATAATCACGAAACCCAATTATTGAAACTCAACTACAAGCGATATAAGCGTGATACTCGGATCACAAACGCAAATTGCAACAAATGATATTGAGGTACACCTCCTACAATGTCGAAAAAGTCGGTGCGCCCAAAACTGGCAGATCAAGAACATCCGGTTGCTTCCTGTCCACGGTCTGGTGTCCTCTGTCTCTGGGTCCTCATTGTCTCTGTGGATTACCAATCTCGCAATCTATCTGCTCGTCAACCCGGTTAGGTGTACTAACGGAAACAATTCCTCACTGATACTTCTTTGGTCATCTCTCGGCCAATTAGCATGACCACTCGTAAAGTAGTACATCACTGGAGTCGGCCTCTGGCCCTCTGAATACACGTGACACATCTGATCCTCGGTGCAACTCTTATCGCAGCAGTGTCATGGAAGGCACCTACTCAAGGTCTCTTCCGATCTCGCCTATGCTGAACTGTACGGAGGCTGGTACTCTTGCATAATCTTTTTTCGTTTTCTGGACATCTGCGTTCTCAGCACAACATTTCCTTGGGAACTAGCCGTATCCCAACGCCTCTGTATACATATCAGATCTCTAATCTCAGCGGGGAGTAACAACAACTCGTTAACATCTCGCACGAACCTCTTGTTCCACTCGTCTTTATTATCGTCCACTTCGACGTCACGTCTTGCTATCTGCGTACTGCAATTGCTCTCGGCTACAGTCAATCCGGAGTCTCTCACACGGACTCAAAACTACGAACCCGGTATCTTGATCACTCTGTAGAAGACATCTAGCCGAACACATCCTCGGGAACTCGTCCCAACCATCGGAAGAATACTCGATATTCTTCCGTTCTCGATCAACTCACAACGCATCTGGGTGAGGTCCTCTATCCGAAGCTGGTCAACTTACTAATCTCCCATCAGAGCATCCAACAAACAACGTCATCTCTTGATAGATTTACTCTAGATCCAAGTAAGATCCTTCAACTGGAAATCTTCAACTCAACTGGGCTTGCGTCGGCACATCAAATCATACGAATAATCTTAGTCGCTCAACTCAAATCGAGATAGGCTAGCTATCATCTGTCACATCTCTGCCTGAAAGCTCCAGCGATCTCAGCTCATAAGCTCTCGAAGCGACATCCCATCAATCTCAGCAACAGCTGGGTCGTCTGTCTGCAAGGTAAACGACATGACGATCTCTGAGGTAGGTTATACATCAACAGTCCTCTCACAACAGGCAGCCTCTAACAATGGCCAGATCATCCGGTGCAAAACCGAACACTCGCCTCAAACAAGAGATCACAACACAATACTATACCTACACGTCCCTAGGTCACCAGAAAAACAACATGGTCAGTCCTCGTCCAAGACGAGCTTGCTCTGACCACAACATTAGCAGCAGCTCAATCTGTGCTCAAACTATGGTGACAGGAACCTCAAGCAGGTATCAAAGAAGATAGATCAATGAATGAAAAAATCAACAGATCCCAAATAGATATATGATCATAGGAACGAATAGTATCAAAGATCTCAAGATATGTACATCCTAAGGTTTCTTAAGTGAAATATTGTATCGTAAATATGCCGCGGAACATACGTATGGTACGTCACTCTACTCAAGCTACCTACTCCATCAATCAAGGTCAACCTATGAAACGAAAGTTCGGGTCTAATACCCTCCTATTCAAGTCTAAGTTCCGTAAGGTCAAGCCTAGGTTCCAAAATAGATTACGCCCCAGACTCCACATAGTCAAACCTAGACTCGAACCAAAGTTAAACCTAGCGCTCTGATACCAACTTTGTCATGACCAAAAATTTAGTTCGTGACTGGCACTTAAATCTCGTCAGTCTGAAGGCGTAACGTAAATTAAGCAGAAGTCCAGAAATCTAAACCTTTCAAAAAAAGTAAGTGATGAAAACATTTTTAAAAACATTTGGAAACCTTAAGTAAAAATCCTTAAACTTAATTTTATTTTCTCAAAAAATTTCGGCAGCACCTCCTTGGTAAAAAATAGCCCCGAAACGGGTACAAACATAGAATATAAATAAAGCATCCCCAAATGGGAGCAAATCATGCCCAACGGCGGAAACAACCACCACAAGCATATATATGTATACGACGCCCAACAGCGAAGATGAACACAAAAGAATAATGTAAAGCAAGACATCAAACCCGCCAAGCGAACATATAACCCCTCGCTTTAAGTCTCACAACCACAAGTCTTGCTAAGTCTTACTACATATACAAATACTAGTTTCTGATTGATGGAGTTGACTAGATACAACAGGAATAATAAATACAAGAGTGGCACGATCCAATATGTACCACCTACCAAAGCGAATCACCCAAAAGCAAGCTGTGTGCCAACGATACCGCTACTGATCCATGCGGTCCAACGTGCAAGAACTATAGCACAACGGGGGCGAGTTGCCAACTCGTGAGTAGAGAACATCATCAGGTAGAAATCGAATAAAACAACGATTCCTAGGTCAACTATATCATAAAGATAATACTATGATATTTAGGGTGACCGTATCTGCATATATGCCAACAATAATCAATGCCTATATGCATGTGGATATCATCTACGTGTCCATCAATGACACAAACCATATCATGAAAACGTATATCTGTATGTATGAGGATATCAACAACGTGTTTCCATCCATAACAAAAACCATATCATGAAAACGTATATCTATATGTATGATGATATGAACTACGTGTATCCATCAACGACACAAACCATATCATGAAAACGTATATCCGTATGTATGAGGATATCAACTACGTGTGTCCATCAACGACACAAACCATATCATGAAAACATATATCTGTATGTATGAGGATATCAAGTACGTATGTCCATCAATGAAACAAACCATATCATCAAAACGTATATCTGTATGTATGAGGATATCAACTACGTGTGTCCATCAACGACACAAACCATATCATGAAAACATATATCTTTATATATGAGGATATTAACTACGTGTGTCCATCAACGACACAAACCATGTCATGAAAACGTATATCTGTATGTATGAGGATATCAACTACGTGTGTCCATCAACGACACAAACCATATCATGAAAACGTATATATGTATGTATGAGGATATCAACTACGTGTGTCCATCAATGACATATCAAAATCATGGAACCTGAGTGTTCAACACCGACACTCGAAACATCATGAAAACCCGTGTCCAGCATCGACACGTAAATTCTCATACCTCAGGCACCGCATCATCAGGTCGGCCCTCATATCTATCTCATCTCAGGCGCCGCATACTCTGATCGGCCCTCATATCCATCTCATGACTCTGGTCGGTATCCTTCAGATAACCGATGAGTCCAAATACTATCACCGGTAGGTAGTGCTCCATCTTCCAGGCTCATCAGCTACACTAAGAAAATCATTTCTTATCCCGGGGTACCATACCGGGTCCACTATGAACCCGCAGACGGTGCCTACCGCGTCTTGAATCGGGTTTCTAACACAAGTCTCAGAACAGAGAAAACTCATGGTGGACGCACCGAAATATCATATCAAGAGAAACTGGGTTTTCAAAACAATGCATACTTTCTTGAAATATCCCCACGGTTCTCAAATCCATAAATCACATGAAATCCGTATCTCAATACGTAAATCCATGAAATATAATATGTGCAACATACAGCAGTAATACGAGCAGATTAAGGGAAAACCGCTCTTTTAAATGAATCCAGTTTTTAAATATATCACGCGGTTCCTAATTTCTCCAAAATCAAATGCAACATCATATAAAGGTGTACATGTAGCTCTAACGAGATGTGTGTATATACATGTAAGTATGTAAGTATGATGCCTTTCATATGTGCAAAAGCACAAGAATCAACGTCTAAATGTCAATAATGATACAATACCACATAGGTGTATGTGTAGCTATAGCAAGAAATGTCATGCAATATAGCATAATGATGTGAGCACAACTGTAGGTCGATGTACTACACCCCACTACGTGCGGGGAGGCGGAAATATGAAAAACGATCTTGTTCTATGTACTAACATCGACTAACTGCAAGAATCATTGCTAAACGATAACTAACATAAACATAGAAGTTGTTAACTACTATGAGAAGTGATTATACCTAATGAACCGTGTCCTTCGTCTTTTCGTTCTCCACCTCTTCTCCGGCCTTCTCTATGTAGTAGATTATCCACCCGAGAGCTTTACTCCAAGCTTCACCTCTAAACTTGAGGTAACTAGGTTTCTTTAGTTGCTAATCAAAGGTACCTAGGTGATATAGAGAATGGTTATGGATTAATTAGTCTATCTAATCCTTGATCTCAACACATGAGTGGTAGGATTAGGGTTTGAAGATAGAGTGAGCTTGAGGAGAGAGAAGGTGAGCATGAGAATGAGAAGAAATAATGAACTCATTTGAATATATGAAGCATAATCTTTTATCAAATAAATAAAATAAATCATTTAACAACCATGCTTCATTGATTCAAATGAGTGATTCATCTCATGAGTCATTAGATCAATAAATAATGCATTAACTCCATGGATGAATCACACAAATGAGTCACTAAATGAATAAATGCAAATGCCACCTAAACCCTCAAGTCACCATCCTTCTAGAAGCTTCCCGCAAAATTACGAGAACGGCCCTCCTATCCGTGAAAACACGGAAAAACTTTAGACTGTATAAATCCAATAATCCGATACTAGAATCTGGCTTAAACCAAAGCCGGCTAGTAAAAACTGTCCGAATATCGTACGTGCGTAAACAAACGTATGCGTCCGAACCCTTGTCGTAAAACCATACGACCTCTATATCGTTTCGCCTGGAGCAGGGAAACTCTCTGTGTGGGACTCTAAAGACTCGACTACTACGCTGGCAGTGGGTTTAACCACAAACCGCAAGTGGCACAATCTGTACGTAATGGTCCCCAGGTAGATGTCGATAAAAAGGCCGATGAGGAAACCCAACCGAACTCCTTCTGAGCCTGATGTGACAATCTCCGTACAGTCCGGTCTGTTCGTCTAGGACTATCGCATATCGGGCCTAGGGGGCGGCAAGCGGTAAGCGTCAGTGCCCTAATAGCGGTATAAGTCGTGTCGGAGCTTAGCCCATTACACCTTGAGAAACTACTGGAACCTACCAGTAAATCTCGCTTGCCTTGGCCAGGGACTTTGCGTAATGGCTCTCTGACACAGCGCGATATCAACTCCCAATACCGGGAGAGACGAATCCTGTCTAACCGCCACTGCCTCCAAGTGCTCGGGACTGCACCCAACTGCTACCTGTTTGCACGACTCCTTTGATCCGTGGTAGGGTAGCAATCTAAGAACAGTGGGACACACTCGAGGCGAAGTAGCAGTGTCAAGTCTGCGGACTATGCTGTACTCATGTCACCTGGGAACTGTTAACTGACGACGGGTATAATACCAACCAACAGTTCCCCGCGAGTCCTGTCTGGTGCACCCGTAACCCAACGAGCACCTGTATACTATCTCCAGTACGACGTACGGACGGCTATGGGACAGACCATCTCCCCAACTGGGATGAGAAGCGTACACACTAGTCTACTCCGGAGTATCGATTGTTAGGTCTACGTTACCTCTCTCGGTACTTTCGGGGTTGCGGAAACGGTAAAACAAAAATTTTCTTAAGCATGGTAACATAGACCGTAAAAGCCGGATCTTTACTAAACAACATACTAGCATCCTAACTAGAGATTTATCTACTCGGTTAGGGGTTATACCTTAACTTGATCTCCTTCTCTTCTTGTTGTTCTTCTCCTTGCTTTCTCCGAGGCTTGATCCGGACTTTGGTCACCTCCGCGGCCTCCTTGAGTCGAAGACGATCCACCCGAGAGATGTACACCGAGCTCCACCTCGAGCCGAGGTAACTAGGGCAAAGAAATTGCTAATCTAGAAGCCCTAGGTTGTGTAGAAGTGGTAGATGAATGGTTTTGTCTTTGTGGGATCATTATCTCTCAACACATGAGATCAAAAGATGAATCAAGAAGAGGAAGAAGAAGGAGGAGCTAGCAACCATGGTTCATTTCCTTTTCTTCTCACTTGAAAAAGCAAGAGAGAGAATTGAGAAAGAAAATTATGAACTAAAGAAAAGTAACCATGGTTGCAATAATTCAAAAACATTATCATTACTAATCCCATCAAGATAAAGTTTGATGGCTACATTGAAATGACCATTATCATAATCAAAATAGAAAAAGAAAAAGAAAAGAAGAGTGTAGATCCCTCTTGAAGGTCAATGGTCAACCCGATCAACCGGTCAACAAAGTCAAGAGAGGTCATGGTGGTCAAATGGTCAATGCAATTAGCCATCATAAAATTACCACTAAAAAGATTAGTAAATGATGTCCGCGGCTCATAATGTTTTTGACCAAACGAACTGCCAAAACCCTGATGAGTCCGAATCAACTGTCAAAACCCTAATGAGCCTGCCACATAATGGTTTTGGCCGAACCAACTGCCAAAACCCTAATGAGGCACCTCCTCCTCCAACGCTCCGGAAAACTGTGCATACACACCTGCATCCGCATTCCGTAGAATGCGGATGCACAGAAGACAAAACAAATCCATCCGTGCAATACTAGGATCCGGCTTAAACCAAAGCCCACTAGTATTTCCTGCCCAAACACCACACGCACACAAGTGAGGTAAGTGATCGCAGCCCTGCCGTAAAACCATACGGCCTCTACGCGTTTCGCTCAGTGCAGGGAAACTCGCTGTGTGGGACTCTAAAGACTCGACACTACGCTAGCAGTGGGTTTAACCACAGACCGCAAGCGGCACTAGCTGTACGTAACGGTCCCCAGGTAGATGTCAATAAGAAGGCCGATGAGGTAAACCCATCCGAACTCCTACTGAGCCTGTATGTGACAATCTCCGTACAGTCCGGTCTGTTCGTCTAATACATCGCATGGCGGGCCTAGGGGGCGGTAAACGTCAGTCCCCTAATAGCGGTACAAGTCGTGTCGGAGTGAAGCCCAGAACACCCTGAGATAACATTGGAAACCTACCAGTATATCTCGCTTGCCCTGGCCAGGGACTACTCGTGTAATGGCTCTCCTAGACACAGCGCGATGTCAACCCCCAATACCGGGAGAGACGAATTCTGTCTAACCGTCACTACCTCCAAGTGCTTCGGGACTGCACCCAACCACTACCTGTTTGCACGACTCAGTAGAGCCGTGGTAGGGTAGTAATCAAAGAACAGTGGGAACACACTCGAGGCGAAGTGACAGTGTCAAGTCAGCGGACTAAGCTGTACTCATGTCACTTGGGAACTGATAACTGACGATAGGTATAATACCAACCATCAGTTCCCGACGAGTCCTGTCCAGTGTACTCGTAACCTAACGAGCACCCGCATACTATCTCAAGTACGACATACTGACGGCTGTGAGACAGACCGTCTCCCGTGCTGGGATGAGAAGCGCATACGCTAGTCTACTCTGGAGTATCGATGCCCTGTCTCGATAATCCCACGACTAGGGACGTGTATAAGGATGTACTTGTGGATTACCCAGCCCCCACGAGTGTGATCGCCATCACAACGCCGGTAATCAAGCAAAGATCCTAAGGGCTCTACTAATGCGTATAGGTGATATAATAAAGAAACACACATATACACATTAAAGCAGAGACAAACCAAGTAGCATACTACTATATCGAGCAAGATTGTCTGTACAACTGTGAATATCCCAAGCTTCCATCAAGTAATATACATACTAATATGATACAGTAATGGCCTCTAGGGCGTATACACTAACATCGATTCCCTGTCTCGATAATCCTATGACTAGGGACCTGGAAAAGGATGCGCTTGTAGACTACCCAGCCCCCACTAGTGTGACTGCCATCACAACGCTGGTAGTCAAGCAAGATCCTAAGGGCTCTATCAATACGTATACTCACATATTAAAATAGATAAAACCAAGTAGCATACTACCATGTTTAGCAAGACTGTTATATAACTGTGAATATCCTAAGCTTCCATTAAGTAATATACAAGGTAGTATGATACAATAATGGCCCCTAGGGCATATACACAAACAATCTCCCACTTGCACTGTTAGTTGTATGTATGCCCTAGAGGCAAGTATTGCACAGATGATGTATATTATATTGGATGCTTGGACATATATAGAGATGATTTTCTTGCTCGATATGATAGTATGCTATCTGGCTGCTCTTTATCTTAACATGTACACTTGTCTCTTTAAACTGTCTTATAGTTACATGTTGGTAAAGCCCTTAGGATGTGTACTTGACTACCCGGACTATGATGCAGATCATACTAGTGGGGACATGGTAGTCCATAGGTGCATCCTTCAAGGTCCCTAGTCGTAGGTGTATCGAGACGGGGCATCGATATACCAGTGTAGACTAGCGCATACGCTTCTCGACCCATGAGATGGGCGATGGATGATCCCATATCCATTGGTGTTTGACATCAGAGATGGTATACGGGTGCTCAGTGGAGACTGGGTACACTGGACGGACTCGCCGAGAACTCCCAGATGGTATTATACCTCATGTCAGATGGCAGTTCTCAGGTGACACTTGTGCAGGTTAGTCTGTAGACCCGAGATCGTCATAGAGTCTTGTGTGATTCCCACTGTGCTTTGATCTCCACCTTACCACGTCCATGAGGGCATGCAAAACGGTGGTTTTTGGGTACAGTCCCGAGTCACATGGAGGCAATGAGCGATAGGAGGGGTTTCGTCTCTCCCGGTATTGGGGGTTGATGTTGCACTGTGCTCGATTGGCCGTAACAGGGAAGTCCCTGGCCAGGGCTGATCAGAGATTTGCTGGTAAGTGTTATCAGTAGTTTCTCGACCCGTTATGTGTAGGGTTCCTAGGCACACTAATGAGGTCTCACAAGGCATCAACCATGCCAATTTCAAAAATTACAAGTGCCGAGAAACCCTAATACGGATCGTTGACTAGAGTTTAAGTGAAACTAGAAGTAGTAAACAACTTTACTGCTAAAAGTGAACCGAAAATACAACCTTTGTAGATCCGGTCCTCCACCTCCATAGCTCCGTGATGATGTCTCCTCGCTGCGATCATCGGATCCCGGGCTCTAGCGTCGGCTTCATCGGAGAAATGGGCGGGCTAGGTCATCGACTTCGATGCCGAAGATGATCTACGTCGAGGCAACACAAGATCAAGCTCCAACTTCACCAAGCCATGAAACTTGGGAAGAAAACACCCTATACTACTTGGCAAGTGGTAGAGGATGAAGAAATAGGAACTAGGTTCACTTTAAAATTGGATTTCTCACTCTTTTTCTCAAGTTGCCATTAATGGAGGCAAGGTTTTCTTCATGTTGAAGAAGGAGAAGAAGAAGAAGATAATATGATAAGTTATTTTTCAAAAGGAAAATAATATGAATACTTATCATATACTAACCATGGTTAGGTGTAGAGAATAGACTATGGTTAATTAGAATGGTTAGGGTTAAGCATGAAGACAAAATGGTCACTTAGTCAAAGCTTCATGAAGCTTCAACAACAAACTAAGATAGCCACCATTTTCTCATTACCTTTTGCCGAAATAAATAAATAAATAAATAGATAAGAAAATGAAAACCCTAACCATTATATAACCATGGTTTAATCCTTTACACAAACCCAAGTTAGCATGTATCATCAAACATGATACAAAAGAGTGCACAAAAGTATATCACATATACAACTTGTGAATTTCAAGTGAGAAAATCCATTTAAAGTGAACCAATACTAGTTAATGCAAAGTAATATATCAAATATATAATTATGCATTAAATTATTAAATCAACACTTGATTTAACGATCCGGTCATATCGCATATGACCGACTAATATTCAATGTATCGACTTATAAAATCAATCCTTGATTCGATAACTAGGTTATATCGCATACAACCAATCGATACATTCATCGCGAGAATAGAATACGGTATCACATACACGCATTATTCTCGATCCCGCACATATCTCATATGCGCTCCTATTTCGTTTCGCTTGAGCCAGGAAACCTCTGTGTAGGACTCTAAAGACTCGTCAATACGCCGGCAGCAGGTGATGATCATATCAAACATCCACAAGCCGCAAGCGGTCTGCTAAACGTAACGGCCACCGGGGTATTGAGCGATCAGAAGATCGAAGAGCAAGCCCGCTCATACTCCTGTGAATCCAACCAGTAACACTTACCGTACAGTCCGGTCTCGTCGTCTGATATGTCGCATATCTCGCCTAGGGGTGGTAAACGTCAGACCCAAATAGCTCGATAAGTCATGTCGATATGAGGTCTATAACAGTTCGAGAAACTACAGGTAACACTTACCAGTAAATCTCAGCAACCCCGGCCAGGGATTTCCGGTTATAGCCAATCGAACACAGCGCAACATCAACTCCCTATACCGGGAGAGACGAATCCCTTCCTATCGCTCATTGCATCCATGTGATTCGGGACTGTACCCAAAAACCACCGTTTTGCACGCCCTCTTAGACGTGGTAAGGTGGAAATTAAAGCACAGTGGAAACCACACAAGACTCTATGACGATCTCGGGTCAACAGACTACTCTGTACCAGTGTCACCAGAGAACTGCCATCTGACGTAAGGTATAATACCATCTGGGAGTTCTCGCCGAGTCCGTCTAGTGTACCCAGTCTCCACTGAGCACCCGTATATCATCTCTGATGTCAAACACCAATGGATATGGGATCATCCATCGTCCATCTGTATGGGTCGAGAAGGTATACGCTAGTCTACACTGGTATATCGATGCCCCGTCTCGATACACCCACGACTAGGGACCTTGAAGGATGTACTTATGGACTACCATGTCCCCACTAGTATGATCCGCATCATAGTCCAGGTAGTCAAGTACACATCCTAAGGGCTTTACCAACATGTAACAGAGAGACAATCAGTGTACACGTTAAGGTAAAGATCAACCAGATAGCATACTATCATGTCGAGCAAGAAAGTCCTCCCTATATATGTCCAAGCATCCACTACAATATACATCCTATGTATAGTAATGGCCTCTAGGGCATACATATAACTAACAATCTCCCACTTGCACTAGGGCCATCTGATAGCAGTGGTTGTAGTATCTCATACTCAACCATCCCATAAAAGTCTCTCTCTGGGAAAAGGCCTTTATGAGTGGATCCGCCGTGTTGTCCTCTGAGTCTACTCTCCTAACCTTGATCCCTTGGAGATCAACCATCTCCATGATCAGGTGACACTGCCTTAGAATATGTCTGGATCACTGATGGGACCGGCGTTCCTTGGCATAAACCACAACTCCATTGTCTCACAATGGTAGGAACATAGTTCATCTCATGAACCAATATATACCTAAACATCCTCTTTGGTAGCATCTTAAGTAGCGATGTATCCTGCCTTTATCGTCTAGTTAGCCACGGTATCTAGCTTGGAACTCTTCCAACATACCGTCCCTTTACTGAGGGTAAAGACAATGTCTGCGACTGACTTTCAGTCGTTCTTATCACCGTGGAAACCTTCCAGTGATTCTCCCCAGGATCGATTGATACCATCTCACTACAACTAGTGAGAATCCTAACATCCAATTAGATCTATCTCATAGATCCAAAACCCAGGATTTAGTAGGTATCACTTTGATCCTATGTGGAGAACCATTGTGATAAGCGGAGATTGATCGAGCGTAGCATAGGAAACTCCTTCCCTATCAAGAGTATGTCATCCACGTACTCTACGAGGATCGCCACCATACTTCCTACTACCTTTTTGTATATACAAGGTTCATCTACCATTTTGATGAAGTCAAACTCTTTGACTAATACATCAAAACAGATGTTCCAACTCCGCGATGCCTGCTTTATCCTATAAAGCATCTTGTACACGTTTTCGCTGCTCCCACTGTTTGCGAAGCCCTCTGGCTGTGTACTTTATAGACGCCCTCTTCTAAAACATCATTTAGAAAAGCTGTCATGACACCCAACTACCAGATATCGTAGTCATGGTATGTAGCCGTGGCAAGTAGGATCTGGATGGACTTAAACATAGCTACTTGAAAAGGTTTCATCATTATCCACGCCTGGTCGATGACGAAAAACTTTAACAAGTCTAGCTTTGAAAGTCTCAACTTTTCCATCTACACCAGGTAATCTTCTCAAGATATACTTGCTCCTGATGGGGATTTAACCCTTCAGATAAAGCAACCAAAGTCCATACTTTGTTGGTGTATAAGGATTCCATCTCAGATCGCTAAGCATCCAGCCATTCTTACAGAGTCGCACTCCTGATGGCCTGCTCGAAACTAGTTGGGTCATCATCTCATGATGCAATCCTCGCTCCCACTGTCATAGAGAAACCAAAGTATCTCTCAGGTGGGTGAGGAACCCTACTAGATCGGCGGAGAGGCTAAGGATCGTTGGAATCTACTGAATCCTTTGGTTCTACCAAATCATCTGCTGTAGTTTGTATAGCTGGAACCTTTCCAGTTCTACATTACAGACCTTATCTCGAGCTTGTCCGGATTTTGCTTTTAGACATAGGCTGGACAACCCCAAATCTTAACTAGCTTAAGACATGGGCTCTTCCCTTATCATATCAAATATGAAGTGGTAGGCAACTGATTTGATTTGAACCTAATTCAATAGGTATGCAGCTTCTCAAGTGCATAACCCCCAAAAAGGAAATAGGTAACTCAGTAGTACTCATCATAGAGCACACCTTATCATATAGGGTGTGATTGCTCCGCCCCGATAAACCATCGTGCTATGGTGTATACGGAGGAGTAATGCTGAGAGAGAATCTCATTCTCCTTTAGAAAAGTCCAAGAATTTCGTGCTCAAGTATTCTCCTCCTTGATCTCATCAAAGGACATAATACTTATACCCGTATTGGATCTCTACTTCCAACTTATATTCTGTGAATATCTCAAAAGGTTCGGACTTGTGTTTCAACAGGAACATAGGTCTGAATCTCGAAAGATCATCAGAGAATTTAATGAAGTACAAAGAACCGGTCTTGGCATGTGTAGACAGGGGACCTACATACATCAACATGTATCATCCCAAGAGTTCACTAACTCTTTCTCTATTTTCAATAAACAGAGCTGAGGTCATTATATCTTTGTGACATGACTGGCAAGTTTCATAAGATGTAAATTCAAACAGATTTAAATATGCATCTATGTGCAACTTAGCTAGTCGGGTCGCATTGATATGACCTAGTCTACAATACCTCAAGAAGGATCCGTTCATTTCTGAACTCTTCCTCCTGTGTGTGTTCCATATACTAAGAACTGTAGTTTCATTTAGAACATCAATGCTTTTAGATAACGTGCCTGAACCGATCAACTTTTGATATAGGAAATGTTCAAAACATTATCCAACAATACAAAATTTTATCATTTCTTTACTAATAAAGAGACTGATACGATTTTGTATATCAGGTTCGGTATCTAATAACATTCGTTCAGAATCAATGTACTGGTAATACAGGGTGACAGTGACCAACAGACTTGGCTGCAACACTTGCCCCGTTTTCTGTCTCATGAAACTTATCACCCGTTCTCAGTTCTCTACCTTTCTGTAGCCCTATGTAACTGATTACATATCTGGGATCCTGATCCGGTATCAAATACCCAGGACGTAGAGAATACAGAGAAACGGTTCTTTGTAATGAACACACCCGAAGGAGATGCATCAACATGCACTTTCTTCGTTTAGGCGGCAAGGGAATTCTGGTAATCCCCTATTTCCTACTCTGTCTTATAACAATTATAAGTTGGAGCGGGACCAACGTTCCCCAGCTCAGTATAACAAGCGGGTTCGGTCAATAATCCGTATTATTATCTTGATTAAGGCGTGATATGGTCGCTCCCTGGAGAGAGAGAGAAGAAAACACTCAGCGTGCGCTCTAGCAAGATCAGATTGGTTATTATTTTATCTAATCAGGATGGCTCCCACTGCTTTTTATCAAATCTTCCTTCAAACCCTAAAAGGAAAGACTAGCCGGGATTAATTACACACTACAAGTTCGCCAATCTTTCAGCCAGGCCAGTGTCGGTACTTTGAGGGAGGTCCCCCGTGCTTTCGCACGAACCTAATTAATGTAAACCTCATTTTCCCAGAGGGGTAACCTCGTTAACACCTTTCTAGACACCTACTTGATCGGCTAATTGTAATGTGTAAAACTCTCCCAGGAGTAACATTTACTCGCAGTGGGTATCGGGATCCAACTATCTCATAGAAGGTATGCAATCTCATTGTAAATTTCAACACTTGAAATTCCCGATAATATTTTGCCCCTAGCGTCCTATGACCTTGACGGAGGTCAACAAACCATAGGCTACTAGTCAAGTTCAACCCGTCATTTCTTGATCGAATTAAACCCACCCGCACGACCCTTGACGGAGGTCAACAAGGCCGCACGACTACCCTAATCCAATCTGCATCATATGCATAAGCAGATAAATACTAGTTAGCTACCGCACACTACGTCTTGACGGAGGTCAACAAACGTAGCACGAATACTAAGTAGAACTTATCTGAAATGACGGAGGGCTACGACAGGTTTTTCTGAAAACCAATTGCGTAATGAACTTGATATCGTTGTAGAATCAAATGATTTTAAAATGGAGTGTTTTTTAGGCTTTTCTAGTTTTGCTAAAGGAGTCACTCCCGGTGAAGGGATCGTCGGTCCTTTCCTCGTCGAATAAGGTGCGGGATATATCACATATATCACTGTGCAAAGCAAAAACTCTTAAAACCAATCAAAAGACAAACCGAGGGGTGTAGCATCTGCCAGTTATTGCTAAAGGAGTCACTCCTGGTGAAGGGATCTCGGTCCTTTCCTTATCGAATAAGGTGCAGGATATATCACATATACCTCTGTGCAAAGCAAGAACTGTAGCTACCTGTTTTATTTTGAAATTCGATTCTACAACATCTATAGGTTTCTTTTTCTTTCATTAATCATATTAATGAAGTCCCATCATTTAAATACCTAAACATTACAGATAAATACGACGTACACTTATGCCATCCGCATTCGCCTCGATGTCCCCTCGTGCATCGTTAGGTTAGGTAACTAACGGCAGAGCGGGACAGGGCTAACGCGGGTGTAAAACATAAGTAACGCCTATATAATATATCATATATACTATATAAAGTATCCATCACAGAACATATCACATGATCACATCACAGATATCGCAGCAGAAGAATCATATGAAATATTGGATATACTAGGACGTCCGTATTTTCAATACGATCCAGTATAAAACAAGGATTCCACGGTCGCGATGAATAGCCAAACCCACACCCCTAGACCCCTACGAGGGCGGCAAGCAACCCTACCAATTCTAGGGTTAGGAGACCCGGACTCGACTCCTCGAGTTGGTCTCCCACTGGACCCTAAAACCCGGTTACTTGTGCTCCCCTCCTTGGGTCTATCCTAGTACGGAAAAGTAAATAATATACAAACGGTGACATCTTTCGCAACCTGGAAGTGCCCCAATAAAAGAATATTACATACAAGTTTTTACATGAATGAAAATGAAAAACACTCATCTCACATAAAAAACCCCGGCTATTCAAACACGACGATCCAATATAACATATCCAGCAACACATAACATCACATGTCATCAACGTAAGTAAACATGCGTATCCCAATTGTCGTTGACATATAGCAACGAAACCGACGATATCACATATTACACTTACGGTCGCAGAAAAGAAAATGTAAAACTACAACAGTTGGAATCCGCAACATCTTTAGACATCGCATGCCTAATCAAATGAATTTCTTAGACATCGCATGTCTAATCAAATGAATTCCTTAGACATCGCATGCCTAACAATTATAAACCACGCATTTTAGTCTCATTATCGAAAACTCTTTTCAATATCAAGTCGGGCAATTCAACAAGATTCCCGACATCCTGATCGAATGCTCGTCACAAACTTCAATAGACGGCTGCACCCCCGATGCCTCCAACGAAGTGAACTAAGGCGGAACACCGCTGCCGCGAGCACCCGAACGGATGCTTTCGGCGACGGGGTTCTCCTACAGTCACTTGGTCGGGGCTATGGAGTGAGGCTGTCTATTAAGTTTACCCGGCGAGTATCCGCGTACGCTACGTGATTGCGACGGACTTTTGATCGCATCAAAATTCCGTGGCAACCGATCAAGTGAGAATAAACCGCTAGATTTATAACATTCATTCAGTTATCTCATAACTACTTATGAATTCCAATTATTGTATCACATTCCAGATAAACAGAAAATGTTAAACTTTCCGATCGAACAGTCGAACACCCTAGTTTTCCCGAAACAGCTCAACACATGAAACAAGTTTAAAAACATTCACTTCATCCCTCAGTACCAACGGTCCAGCCGTAGAAGGGTCAAGCCAACGCCTCACATGTGGCACGCCGTACTGCCCCAAACCCTAAGGTTCAAAGGGCAGTTCAAGACGGTCACATAATCGAGTTAAGGTTTGTTGTCTTCTAGAGGGTCCATCGCGTTACTTGCACTAGTTAGAACGTCTTTAAACCCTGGAAATATCCAACACTTAGAAATTTCCCGACAAGGGAAAAAGTGGGTATTTATATCCGGTCGAACTTTTTAACATATTCTAAAATTACCCGGAAAAGCTCATAGACAAAGTTTGAAATTTCCGATCGAATCTTCGAAGCTCCAAAACACCCCAGAAAACTCTACTCTTGAGTGCAAATTAAAAATTCCCAGAAAACTCAGCACCTGAATAAACAAATTACTGTGCAAAAATTATAGGCTAATCTCATAATTTGGCCGCGGAACCGCCGCACAAGCCAGGCTTCTGCCGCGGTTCCGCCGCGCATTAGACACATCATTAGGTAATTTTTGCACCGTAATTCTTAGAATTCCCTGCTGAATTTTTTAAGAATTTTTAATATGGAAAAATCCCAGTTTTTGAAAAAAGTCCAGAGAGCATTTTGGAGTTGGGGTTTCGGTTCGATCGGAATTCTAACTCCGTCTACGCATCGCCTAAGACTCTAGCTAGTCTCTGATACACCTGTAGGGTTCCTAGGCACACTAATGAGGTCTCACAAGGCATCAACCATGCCAATTTCAAAAATTAAAAGTGCCGAGAAACCCTAATACGGATCGTTGACTAGAGTTTAAGCGAAACTAGAAGTAGTAAACAACTTTACTGCTAAAAGTGAACCGAAAATACAACCTTTGTAGATCCGGTCCTCCACCTCCATAGCTCCGTGATGATGTCTCCTCGCTGCGATCATCGGATCCCGGGCTCTAGCGTCGGCTTCATCGGAGAAATGGGCGGGCTAGGTCATCGACTTCGATGCTGAAGATGATCTACGTCGAGGCAACACAAGATCAAGCTCCAACTTCACCAAGCCATGAAACTTGGGAAGAAAACACCCTATAATACTTGGCAAGTGGTAGAGGATGAAGAAATAGGACGTGGGTTCACTTTAGAATTGGATTTCTCACTCTTTTTCTCAAGTTGCCATTAATGGAGGCAAGGTTTTCTTCATGTTGAAGAAGGAGAAGAAGAAGAAGATAATATGATAAGTTATTTTTCAAAAGGAAAATAATATGAATACTTATCATATACTAACCATGGTTAGGTGTAGAGAATAGACTATGGTTAATTAGAATGGTTAGGGTTAAGCATGAAGAAAAAATGGTCACTTAGTCAAAGCTTCATGAAGCTTTAACAACAAACAAAGATAGCCACCATTTTCTCTTTACCTTTTGCCAAAATAAATAAATAAATAAATAGATAAGAAAATGAAAACCCTAACCATTATATAACCATGGTTTAATCCTTTACACAAACCCAAGTTAGCATGTATCATCAAACATGATACAAAAGAGTGCACAAAAGTATATCGCATATACAACTTGTGAACTTCAAGTGAGAAAATCCATTTAAAGTGAACCAATACTAGTTAATGCAAAGTAATATATCAAATATATAATTATGCATTAAATCATTAAATCATCACTTGATCTAACGATTCGGTCATATCGCATATGACCGACTAATATTCAATGTATCGGCTTATCAAATCAATCCTTGATTCGATAACTAGGTTATATCGCATACAACCAATCGATACATTCATCACGAGAATAGAATACGGTATCACTTACACGCATTATTCTCGGTCCCGCACATATCTCATATGCGCTCCTATTTCGTTTCGCTTGAGACAGGAAACCTCTGTGTAGGACTCTAAAGACTCGTCAATACGCCGGAAGCAGGTGATGATCATCTCAAACACCCACAAGCCGCAAGCGGTCTGCTAAACGTAACGGCCACCCGGGTATTGAGCGATCAGAAGATCGACGAGCTAGCCCGCTCATACTCCTGTGAATCCAACCAGTAACACTTACCGTACAGTCCGGTCTCGTCGTCTGATATGTCGCATATCTCGCCTAGTTGTGGTAAACGTCAGACCCCAATAGCTCGATAAGTCGTGTCGATATGAGGTCTATAACAGTTCGAGAAACTACAGGTAACACTTACCAGTAAATCTCAGCAACCCTGGCCAGGGATTTCCGGTTATTGCCAATCAAACACAGTGCAACATCAACTCCCTATACCGGGAGAGACGAATCCCCTCCTATCGCTCATTGCCTCCATGTGATTCGGGACTGTACCCAAAAACCACCGTTTTGCATGCCTTCTTGGACGTGGTAAGGTGGAAATCAAAGCACAGTGGAAACCACACAAGACTCTATGACGATCTCGGGTCAACAGACTACTCTGTACCAGTGTCACCAGAGAACTGCCATCTGACGTAAGGTATAATACCATCTGGGAGTTCTCGGGGAGTCCGTCCAGTGTACCCAGTCTCCACTGAGCACCCGTATATCATCTCTGATGTCAAACACCAATGGATATGGGATCATCCATCGCCCATCTGTATGGGTCGAGAAGGTATACGCTAGTCTACACTGGTATATCGATGCCCCGTCTCGATACACCCACGACTAGGAACCTTGAAGGATGTACTTATGGACTACTATGTCCCCACTAGTATGATCCGCATCATAGTCCAGGTAGTCAAGTACACATCCTAAGGGCTTTACCAACATGTAACAGAGAGACAATCAGTGTACACGTTAAGGTAAAGATCAACCAGATAGCATACTATCATGTCGAGCAAGAAAGTCCTCCCTATATATGTCCAAGCATCGACTACAATATACATCCTATGTATAGTAATGGCCTCTAGGGCATACATATAACTAACATTATGAGCCTTACATTGGCACGACTTATCGGTTACTGGGGTCTGACGTTTACCACCCCTAGACTTGATATGCGACATATCAGACGAACAGACCGGACTGTACGGTAAGTGTTACTGGTTGGATTCACAGGAGTGTGAGCGGGCTTGCTCGTCGATATTCTTATTTCTCAATACCCGGGTGGCCGTTACGTTTAGCAGACCGCTTGCGGCTTGTGGGTGCTTGATATGATCATCATCTGCTGCCGGCGTATTGACGAGTCTTTAGAGTCCTACACAAAGGTTTCCTGGCTCAAGCGAAACGAAATAGGAGCGCATATGAGATATGTGCGGGACCGAGAATAATGCGTGTATGTGATACTGTATTTCATTCTCGTGATGAATGTTTCGATTGGTTGTATGCAATAAAATCTAGTTATCGAATCATTTATTCGATAAATCGATACATTGAATACTAGTCGGTTATGTGCGACAAGACCGGATCATTGAATCAAGTGTTGATTTAATGATTTAATGTATAATTATATATTTGATATATTACTTTGCATTAACTAGTATTGGTTCATTTTAAAAGGATTTTCTCACTTGTTGTGCACATTGTATATGTGATATATTTTTGTATGCACTTGATTGTATCATGTTTGATGATACATGCTAACTTGAGTTTGTTTAAAGGTTAAACCATGGTTATATGAATGGTTAGGGTTTTGTTTACTTATTCATTTATTTATATTGATTATTTATTTTGGAAAAGAAAAGGGAAATGGTTGCTTTCCTTGGTTCTTTCATGAAGCTTTATAAAGAGTTGAAAAGGTTGACCATTTTGTTTTCTTCTCTTAACCTAACCATTCACCTAACCCTAGTTTGCTCTCTACACTTGACCATAGTTAGGATATGATAAGTATTCATATTATTATTCTTTTTGAAAGAGAACTCATGATATTCTATCTTCTTCTTCTTCCTCATGATCAAGAAGAAAGCTTGATTCCATTAATGGCATCTTGAGAAAAATAGTGAGAAATCCAATTCTAAAGTGAACCCACCTCCTATTTCTTCACCCTCTACCTCTTGCCAAGTAGTATAGGGTGTTTTCTTCACAAGTTTCACGACTTGGTGAAGTTAGAGCTTGATCTTGTGTTGCCTCGACGTACATCTTCTTCGGCATCGAAGCCGACGACCTAGCCCGCCCATTTCTCCGATGAAGCGGATGCTAGAGTCCGGGATCCGACATGGACAGCGAGAGGACGTCTACGTGGAGCTAAGGAAGTGGAGAACCGGATCTACAAAGGTTGTAGCCTCTTTCTTTTAGTTAAAATGTTAACTAGATTCACTTTTCGCCTAAACTCTAGTCAACGAATCCGTATTAGGGTTTCTCGGCACTTGTAAAATTTAAAATTAGCATGGTTGATGCCTTGTGAGACCTCATTAGTGTGCCTAGGAACCCTACAGTGGTATCAGAGCCTAGCTAGAGCCTTAGGCGATGCGTAGACGGAGTTTGAAGTCCGATCGAACCGAAACCCTAATTTAAAAATGCTCTCTGGACTTTTTTCAAAAACTGGGTTTTTTCCAGATTAAAAATGCTTAAAAAATTCAGCAGGAAATTCAAAGAATTACGGTGCAAAATTTGATAAAAGATATGTCCAAAGTGCGGTTGAACCGCGGCAGAAGCCTGGCTTCTGCGGCGGTTCCGCGGCCATCTGATGACGTCACCTTCCCATTTTTGCACAGTAATTCCTCTTTTCTGATGCTGAGTTTTCTGGGAATTTTTAATTTGACTCAAGAGTTGAGTGTTCTGGGGTTGCAATGGAAATCGTTGTTTCGATCGGATTATCAAGCTTTGTCTATGTGTTTTTCCGGATAATTTTAGAATATGTTAAAAAGTTCGACCGGATGTAAATACCCAATCTTTCCCCTGTCGGGAAATTTCCAATTGTTGGACTTTTCCGTAGTTTAATGACGTTCTAAGTAGTGCAAGTAACGCGATGGTCACTCTAGAAGACAACAAACCTTAACTCGATTATGTGACCGTCTTGAACTGCCCTTTGAACCTTAGGGTTTGGGGCAGTACGGCGTGCCACATGTGAGGCGTTGGCTTGACCCTTCTACGGCTGGACCGTTGGTACTGAGGCATGAAGTAAATGTCTTTGAACCTATTTCATGTGTTGAACGGTTTCGGGAAAACTTGGGTGTTCGAATGTTCAATCGGAAAGTTTAATATTTTCTATTTATCCAGAATGGGATACAATAATTGGAATTCACAAACAGTTATGAGATAACTGAATGAATGTTATAAATCTAGCGGTTTAGTTTCACTTGATATTGAAAAGAGTTTTCGATAATGAGACTAAAATGCGGGGTTTATAATTGTTAGGCATGTGATGTCTAAGTATTTCATTTGATTAGGCATGCGATGTCTAAAGAGGTTGCGGATTCCAACTGTTGTAGTTTTACACTTTCTTTTCTGTGACCGTAAGTGTAATATGTGATATCGCCGGTTTCATTGCTATATGTCAACGACAATTGGGATGCGCATATTTACTTACGTTGATGACATATGATGTTATGTGTTGCTGGATATGTTATATTGGATCGTCGTGTTTGAGTAGTCGGGTTTTTTTTATGTGAGATGAGTGTTTTTCATTTTCATTCATGTAAAAACTTGTATGTAATATTCTTTTATTTGGGGCACTTCCAGGTTGCGGAAGATGTCACCTTTTGTATATTATTTACTTTTCCGCATTAGGATAGACCCAAGGAGGGGAGCATAAGTAACCGGGTTCTAGGGTCCAGTGGGAGACCATCTCGAGGAGTCGAGTCCGGGTCTCCTAACCCTGGAATTGGTAGGGTTGCTTGCCGCTCTCGTAGGGGTCTAGGGGTATGGGATTGGCTATTCATCACGACCGTGGAATCCGTGTTTCATACTGGCTCGTATTAAAAACACGGACGTCCTAGTATATCCAATATTCCATATGATATTTTCTGCTGCGATATCTGTGATGTGATCATTTGATATGTTCTATGATAGATGCAGTATATAGTATATATGATATATTATATAGACGTTACTTATGTTTTACACCCGCGCTAGCCCTGCCCCGCACTGCCGTTAACC
This sequence comes from Agapanthus africanus, assembly GCA_030015575.1. NCBI lineage: Eukaryota > Viridiplantae > Streptophyta > Magnoliopsida > Asparagales > Amaryllidaceae > Agapanthus > Agapanthus africanus. The sequence continues at coordinate 381,575,355 of CM057343.1, forward strand.
TAACGGTGCACGAGGGGACATCGAGGCGAATGCGGATGACATAAGTGTACGTCGTATTTATCTATGATGTTTAGGTATATAAATGATAGGACTTCATTAATGTGATTAATGAAAGAAAAGAAACCTAAATGATGTTGTAGAATCAAATTTTAAACAAAAAGGGTAGCTACAGTTTTTCTTTGCATAGCGGTATATATGATATACCCTGCACCTTATTCGATGAGGAAAGGGCCGACGATCCCTTCACCGGGAGTGACCCCTTTAGCAATAACTGGCAGATGCTACACACTCGGTTTTCTTTTAATTGCTTTTGGAGTTTTGCTTTGCACAGCGATATATATGATATATCCTGCACCTCATTCGACGAGGAAAGGGCCGACGATCCCTTCACCGGGAGTGACCCCTTTAGCAAAACTAGAAAAGCCTCAAAATCACTCCATTTCAAAACTTCACTTGATTCTACAACGATATCAAGTTCATTACGCAATAGGTTTTCAGAAAAACCTGACGTAGCCCTCCGTCATTTCAGATAAGAACTGTTTAGTATTCGTACTGCGTTTGTTGGCCTTTGTCAAAGCGTAGTGTGCGGTAGCTGAATAGTGCTTATCTGCTTGTGCATGTGATGCAGATTATTTCAGGGTAGTCGTACGACCTTGTTGGCCTTTGTCAAGGGTCGTGCGGGTGGGTTTGATTCAATCAAGAAATGACGGGTTGAACTTGACTAGCATCCTATGATTTGTTGGCCTTTGTCAAGGTCATAGGGCGCTAGGGGCAAAAATATTATCGGGAATTTCAAGTCTTGAAATATGCAATGAGATTGCATACCTTCTATGAGATAGTTGGATCCCGATACCCACTGCGAGTAAGAGTTACTCCTGGGAGAGTTTTACACATTATAATTAGCCGATCAAGTAGGTGTCTAGAAAGGTGTCAACGGGGTTACGCCTCTGGAAAACGAGGTTTACTTTAATTAGGTCCGTGCGAAAGCACGGGGAACCTCCCTCAAAGTACCGACACTGGCCTGGCTAAAAGATTGGCGAAGTTGTAGGGTGTAATTAATCACGGCTAGTCTTTCCTTTTAGGGTTTGAAGGAAGATTTGATAAAAACCAGTGGGAGCCATCCTGATTAGATAAGATAATAACCAATCTGATCTTGCAAGAGCATACGCTAAAGTATTTTCTTCTCTCTCTCTCCAGGTAGCGACCATTTCATGCCCTAATCAAGATAATAATATGGATGTATTAACTGAACACGCATGTTATACTGTGCTGGGGAACGTTGGTTCCGTTCTTTCTTATAAGAGTTATAGGAATGAACAGGACATAGGGGAATACCAGGATTCCCATGCCACCCGAATGAAGAAAGTACATATTGATGCATTTTCTTCGGGTGTGTTCGTTACAGAGAACTGTTTCTCCATTTGCCCTACGTCCTGGGTATTAGATACCGGGTCAGGATCCCATATATGTAATCAGTTACATGGGCTAAGGAAAGGTAGAGAACTTGGAGAAGGTGATAAAGACATAAGAGTTGGAAATGGTGCAATTGTTGTAGCTAAGACTGTCGGGGAATATCACCTTGCATTACCAACTGGTAATACATTGGTTCTGAACGAATTCTATTACATGCCGAACCTGATATGCAACATTATATCAGTTTCTTTATTGAGTAAAGAGGGATATAATTTTTTATTACAGGATAATGTTATGAACATTTTCCGTAACCAAAAGTTGGTTGGATCAGGCACGTTATACAATGGCATTTATGTTCTAAATCAATCCACAGTTCTAAGTATAACAAACACACATAAGAGGAAGAGTTCTGAACTGAACGAATCCTTCTTGTGGCATTGTAGACTGGGTCACATCAATGCGACATGACTGGCTAAGTTGAATATGGATGGATATTTAAATCCGTTTGAATTTTCATCTTATGACACTTGCCAGTCATGTCTCAAAGGCAAGATGACCAAAACTCCGTTTACGGGACACGGAGAAAGAGTTACGGAACTCTTGGGACTAATACATAGTGATGTATGCGGTCCCATGTCTACACATGCAAGGGATGGTTCTTCGTACTTCATTACATTCACTGACGATCTCTCTAGATTCGGATATGTGTTCCTGATGAAACACAAATCAGAAGCTTTTGAGAAATTTAGGGAATATAAACAAGAAGTTGAAAACCAAACCGGAAAAAGTATTAAAATCCTTGGATCTGATCGAGGAGGTGAATACTTGAGCAATGAATTCCTGGACTTCCTAAAAAAGAATGGGATTCTCTCTCAGCTGACTCCTCCATATACACCACAGCCCAACGGTGTATCAGAACGGAGGAACTGCACCCTATTAGATATGGTGCGCTCTATGATGAGCACAGCTGAGTTACCTATTTCCTTCTGGGGATATACGCTGAAAACAGCAGCATACCTATTGAATCAAGTTCCAACTAAATCTGTACTTACCACACCATATGAGATATGGAGTGGGAAGAGACCATGTCTTAAACGAGTTAAGATATGTGGTTGCCCGGCCTATGTCAAAAAGAAAAATCCGGACAAACTCGAGGCACGGTCAGTTCTATGCAAGTTTGTGGGATATCCCAAACATTCACATGGATATCTTTTCTACCATGTAGAGGAACAAAAAGTGTTTGTTTCTCGACATGCCACCTTTTTCGAAAAGGAATTTCTTGCAAAAGAAATTAGTGGGGATAAGGTAGAACTGGAAGAAATTCCGGCTACACAAACTCAAACTGAAGATTTAGTGGAACCAGAGGATTCAGTAGCTCCCGATGAACCTCAGCCTCTCCGCCGATCTAGTAGGGTTCCTCGCCAACCTGAGAGATACTACGGTTTTCTCATGGATGGTGGGAGCGAGGATTGCATCATGGACGATGATGACCCAACTTGCTTCGAGCAGGCCATCACGAGTAGGGACTCAGTGAAATAACTGGATGCTATGCGGTCCGAGATGGAATCCATGTACACCAACAAAGTATGGACTTTGGAAATTGCTCCTGAAGGGGTAAAACCCATTGGGAGCAAGTGGATCTTCAAGAAAAAACTTGGTGTAGATGGGAAAGTGGAGACTTTCAAAGCTAGACTTGTTGCAAAGGGTTTTCGTCAAAGACCAGGTGTGGACTATGACGAAACCTTTTCTCCAGTGGCTATGCTTAAATCCATCCGGATCATGCTTGCCATCGCTGCATATCATGATTACGAAATCTGGCAAATGGATGTTAAGACCGCCTTTCTAAATGGTGATTTAGAAAAGTGCGTGTACATGAATCAGCCAGAGGGCTTCGTAGACAGTGGGAGCAGCGGGAAGGCGTGCAAGATGCTTAAATCCATTTATGGATTAAAGCAAGCATCGCGGAGTTGGAACATCTGCTTTGATGTCGTTATCAAAGAGTTTGATTTCGTCAAAAACCCAGATGAACCTTGTATTTACAAGAAGGTGGCAGAGAGTAAGGTAGTCTTCCTCGTATTGTACGTGGACGACATACTCCTGATAGGAAATGATATTCCTATGCTGCAATCGGTCAAGCTCTTCTTATCACAAAGATTCTCAATGAAAGATCTTGGTGATGCCTCCTGCGTATTGGGAATTAGGATCTATAGAGATAGATCCAAAAGGATATTGGGATTGTCCCAATCCAGGTACATTGACACCATACTAAAGAGGTTTAGTATGGAAGAATCCAACCGTGGGAACTTACCCACGATCTCTGGAGTCACTCTCTCCAAAGAGATGTCTCCCAAGACTGATTTGGAGAGAGCTCGCATGCAAGGGATACCCTATGCTTCGGCTGTAGGCTCTATCATGTACGCGATGCTATGTACCAGACCCGATGTAGCATACTCACTAAGTGTAGTGACCAAGTATCAAGCTGATCCTGGAGAGAGTCACTGGACAGCTGTGAAGAGCATTCTCAAGTACTTGCGAAGGACTAAAGAGATGCTCTTGGTGTATGGTAACGGAGAACTCCAAGTGGAGTCCTTTACCGATTCGAGCTTCCAGAGTGATAAGGACGACTCTAAGTCGCAGTCGGGATTTGTCTTTACCCTTTACGGAGGGACGTTTAGCTGGAAGAGTTCCAAGCAGGAAACCGTGGCAGACTCGATGATGGAGGCTGAATACATCGCTACCAACGATGCTGCTAAAGAGGCTGTCTGGATCAAGAAGTTCATTACTGAACTTGGAGTGGTTCCATCCATTGAGCATCCAATACCTTTGTATTGTGATAACAATGGAGCGGTGGCTTTGGCCAAGGAACCCAGGTCCCATCAGCGATCCAGGCTTATTCTGAGGCGGTATCACCTGATCCGGGAGATAGTTGATCGCCGGGAGATCGAGGTCAGGAGGGTTGACACGAAGAACAACACGGCGGATCCACTCACGAAGGCCATTCCCCAGATACAGTTTGAGAGACTCTTCGGGATGCTCGGTATGCGATACTACAGCAGCTGGCCCTAGTGCAAGTGGGAGATTGTTAGTTGTATGTATGCCCTAGAGGCCAGTATTGCACAGATGATGTATATTATATTGGATGCTTGGACATATATAGAGATGACTTTCTTGCTCGATATGATAGTATGCTATCTGGTTGCTCTTTATCTTAACATGTACACTTATCTCTTTAAACTTTCTTATAGTTACATGTTGGTAAAGCCCTTAGGATGTGTACTTGACTACCTGGACTATGATGCAGATCATACTAGTGGGGACATGGTAGTCTATAGGTACATCCTTCAAGGTCCCTAGTCGTTTGTGTATCGAGACGGGGTCGATATACCAGTGTAGACTAGCGTATACGCTTCTCGACCCATGAGATGGGCGATGGATGATCCCATATCCATTGGTGTTTGACATCAGAGATGGTATACGGGTGCTCAGTGGAGACTGGGTACACTGGACGGACTCTCCGAGAACTCCCAGATGGTATTATACCTCACGTCAGATGGCGGTTCTCAGGTGACACTTGTGCAGGTTAGTCTGTAGACCCGAGATCGTCATAGAGTCTTGTATGATTCCCACTGTGCTTTGATCTCCACCTTACCACGTCCATGAGGGCGTGCAAAACGGTGGTTTTTGGGTACAGTCCCAAGTCACATGGAGGCAATGAGCGATAGGAGGGGTTTCGTCTCTCCGGGTATTGGGGGTTGATGTTGCACTGTGCTCGATTGGCTGTAACAGGGATGTCCCTGGCCAGGGCTGATCAGAGATTTGCTGGTAAGTGTTACCAGTAGTTTCTCGACCCGTTATGAGCCTCACATCGGCATGACTTATCGGTTACTGGGGTCTGACGTTTACCTCCCCTAGACTTGATATGCGACATATCAGATGAACAGACCGGACTGTACGGTAAGTGTTACTGGTTGGATTCACAGGAGTGTGAGCGGGCTTGCTCGTCGATCCTCTGATCGCTCAATACCCGGGTGGCCGTTACGTTTAGCAGACCGCTTGCGGCTTGTGGGTGCTTGATATGATCATCATCTGCTGCCGGCGTATTGACGAGTCTTTAGAGTCCTACACAGAGGTTTCCTGGCTCAAGCGAAACGAAATAGGAGCGCATATGAGATATGTACAGGACCGAGAATAATGCATGTATGTGATACCGTATTTCATTCTCGCGATGAATGTTTCGATTGGTTGTATGCAATATAACCTAGTTATCGAATCATTGATTCGATAAATCGATACATTGAATACTAGTCGGTTATGTGCGACATGACCGGATCATTGAATCAAGTGTTGATTTAATGATTTAATGTATAATTATATATTTGATATATTACTTTGCATTAACTAGTATTGGTTCATTTTAAAAGGATTTTCTCACTTGTTGTGCACATTGTATATGTGATATATTTTTGTGTGCACTTGATTGTATCATGTTTGATGATACATGCTAACTTGAGTTTGTGTAAAGATTAAACCATGGTTATATGAATGGTTAGGGTTTTGTTTACTTATTCATTTATTTATATTGATTATTTATTTTGGAAAAGAAAAGGGAAATGGTTGCTTTCCTTGGTTCTTTCATGAAGCTTCATGAAGAGTTGAAAAGGTTGACCATTTTGTTTTCTTCTCTTAACCTAACCATTCACCTAACCCTAGTTTGCTCTATACACTTGACCATAGTTAGGATATGATAAGTATTCATATTATTATTCTTTTTGAAAGAGAACTCATGATATTCTATCTTCTTCTTCTTCCTCTTGATCAAGAAGAAAGCTTGATTCCATTAATGGCATCTTGAGAAAAATAGTGAGAAATCCAATTCTAAAGTGAACCCACCTCCTATTTCTTCACCCTCTACCTTTTGCCAAGTAGTATAGGGTGTTTTCTTCACAAGTTTCACGACTTGGTGAAGTTAGAGCTTGATCTTGTGTTGCCTCGACGTAGATCTTCTTCGGCATCGAAGCCGACGACCTAGCCCGTCCATTTCACCGATGAAGCCGATGCTAGAGTCCGGGATCCGACATGGACAGCAAGAGGACGTCTACGTGGAGCTAAGGAAGTGGAGAACCGGATCTACAAAGGTTGTAGCCTCTTTCTTTTAGTTAAAATGTTAACTAGATTCACTTTTCGCCTAAACTCTAGTCAACGAATCCGTATTAGGGTTTCTCGGCACTTGTAAAATTTAAAATTGGCATGGTTGATGCCTTGTGAGACCTCATTAGTGTGCTTAGGAACCCTACATGCACTAGGGCCATGTACTGGCATATCGAAAACCGATGATCTCGAGTACCCTCTAGAACTGAATCTGAGGTAGGGCCTTTGTGAATGGATCAATAATGTTCTCTTCAGTAGCTACTCTCCGGACCTCGATCTCCCGGCGATCTATGATCTCCCTGATCAGGTGATACCGCCTTAAGATGTGTCTGGACTTCTGATAGCACCTTGGTTCCTTCGCTAAAGCTATAGCTCAGTTGTTGTCGCAATACAGAGGTATTGGATCAACTATGATAGGAACCACCTGAAATTCTGTTAGGAACTTCTTCATCCAGACCGCTTCTTTTGCGGCATCGCAAGCAGCAATATACTCCGCTTCCATCGTCGAGTCAGCAACGGTGTCCTGCTTGGAACTCTTCCAGCACACCGCCCCTCCATTGAGTGTAAAGACATAACCAGACATGGACTTGGAATCGTCCTTATCACTCTGGAAGCCGGAATAAGCAAAGGCCTCGATCTTGAGGTCTTTTCCGCCGTAAACTAATAATATCTCCTTAGTCCTTCTCAGGTACTTGAGAATGTTCTTTACTGCTATCCAGTGATTCTCCCCTGGGTCTGACTGATACCGGCTTACCACGCTGAGTGCGTAAACTACATCTGGTCCGGTGCACAACATCGCATACATTATAGAGCCTATCGCAGAAGCGTAGGGTATAATGGACATGCGATCCTTTTCCAAATCAGTCTTAGGAGACATCTTTTTGGATAGGGTGATTCCGTGACAAGCCGGTAGATTACCGCGCTTAGAATCTTCCATACTGAATCTTTTCAGTATAGTGTTGATATACCTGGACTGCGAAAGTCCCAACATCCTCTTGGATCTATCACGATAGATCCGGATCCCCAGAATGTAAGACACAGGTCTTTCATGGAGAACCTGTGTGACAAGAATCCATTGACAGATTGTAGCATAGGAATGTCATTTCCTATCAATAAAATGCCATCCACGTACAAGACCAGGAACATGACACTTCGTGCTACAACTTTACTATATATACATGGTTCATCTGGATTTTTGATTAAGTCATATTCTTTGACTGTTTCATCAAAACTGATGTTCCAACTCCGCGATGCCTGCTTTAGTCCATAAATGGACTTAAGCAACTTGCACACTTTCCCGCTTCTCCTACTCTGATTGAAACCTTCTGGCTGATCCATATAGACACACTCTTCTAAATTACCATTCAAAAAAGCCGTCTTTACGTCCATCTGCCAGATTTCATAATCATGGAAGGCAGCAATATCAAGAAGGACCCGAATGGATTTGAGCATAGCCACTGGAGAAAAAGTTTCGTCATAGTCCAAACCAGGTCTTTGACGAAAATCCTTTGCAACAAGTCTAGCCTTATAGGTTTCCACCTGTCCATCTACACCAATCTTTTTCTTGAAGATCCATTTGCATCCTATGGGTTTTACCCCATCTGGAGCAAAGTCCAAAGTCCATACTTTGTTGGTGTACATGGACTCCATTTCGGTCCGCATTGCATCTAGCCATCGTACCGAGTCGCCGCTCTGGATGGCCTGCTGGAAGCTAGTAGGTTCATCATCATCAATGACGCAATCCTCTCTATCCCCATCCATGAGAAAACCGTAGTATCTCTCAGGCGGACGAGACGGCCTACTACTCCTTCGGAGGGGTACGGTAATGTCCTGTTCTTCTTGAACTACTGGTTCTACCAAACATTCAGTAGTAGTTTGTGGTTCTGGAATTTCTTCCAGTTCTATTTCGCTCCCACTTGTTTCTTTTCTAAAAACTGATGTTCTAGAAAATGGGCATTACGAGAAACAAAAACCTTTTGTTCCTCTGCGTAATAGAATAGATACCCCCTGGAGTTCTTTGGATATCCCACAAACTTACATAGTACTGATCGTGCCTCGAGCTTGTCCACATGCTGCTTTTTCACAAAAGCTGGACATCCCCATATCTTCATGTGCTGAAGATGGGGTTTCTTCCCACTCCACATCTGATATGGAGTGGTAGGCACAGTCTTGGTAGGAACCATGTTCAAAATATATGCCACTGATTCTAGCGCATAATCCCAGAAAGATCGCGGTAACTCAGCATTACTCATCATGGAACGTACCATATCCAATAAGGTTCGATTCCGTCTCTCCGATACACCGTTATGCTGTGGAGTGTATGGAGGAGTAAGCTGAGAGAGAATTCCTTTCTCTTTTAGGTAACCTAGGAACTCGGCACTTAAGTATTCACCACCTTGATCAGATCTTAGTGTCTTGATACTTTTGTCGGTTTGGTTTTCTACTTCATTCTTATACTCCTGGAATTTCTCAAAAGCCTCGGATTTATGTTTTATCAGATAAATGAATCCGTACCTAGAGTAATCATCCATAAAAGTAATGAAATAAGAAAAACCACCTCTTGCATTTGTAGATATTGGACCACAAACATCGCTGTGTATGAGTCCTAAGAGCTCGCTCGCTCTTACTCCATGTCCAGTGAATGGAGTCTTTGTCCTCTTTCCTTTGAGACATGATTGACAAGTGTCATAAGATTGATATTCGAACGGATCCAAATATCCTTCTCTATGTAACTTAGTTAACCTTGTCTCATTGATGTGACCCAGTCTACAATGCCATAAGAAAGCCTTATTTAAATCTGGAGACTTTCTTTTTAGTGTGTTCTGGACATTGAAAATCTGTAGTTGGTTTAAGACATATATACCGTTATCCAGTGTACTGGACCCAATCAAACTATGATTAAGGTGTATGTTAACAACATTACTTACAAACGTGAAATCATAACCTTTATTTGATAACAAGGAAACTGATATGATATTGCACGTTAAGTTAGGTACACAAAAACAGTTATGTAAAACCAAAATGTGTCCACTTCTCAATCCCAGGTGATAATCCCCGACGGACACAGCTCCCACGCTAGCTCCGTTAGCAACCTTTAGGGTCATATCTCCTTCCTTCAGCACCCTACGGTTTCTAAGTGCCTGCAATGAATTGCATATATGAGATCTTGATCCGGTATCCAATACCCAGGAAGTAGAGTTGATTGACAGACAATTCTTAATTACAAACATACCTGAAGTCGAAGCCACAGCTTTCTTCGGTTCCTGGTTCTTGGCGTTCCACGCCTTGCAGTCTTTCTTCCAGTGCCCTTTCCAATGACAATGGAAGCACTCATCCTGGGCCACTACTGGCACCGCAATCTTTTTCTTTCCCTTCGCTCCCACCTTTCTAACACCTCCTCTAGGTTTGGTGGCGTCCTTCTTCTTCTTTCCTTTGGCCCTAGCCTTGGACCCGGAAGAAGAAGCACCGCTAACAAACATAGCGGGTGTTTACCTTGCTTTCTGCAAGGTGCCCTCTGCACTCCTCAATATGTTAAGGAGTTCTGAAAGTTCAACTTCTTTTCATTGAATGTTGAAGTTCAGAATAAACTGGGCATAGGTGGAAGGGAGGGACTGGAGAATAAGGTCTGTATAGAGCTCATTATCCAAAGTCGTCCCAAGGTCTGCGAGCTCTTCAATATAGCCAATCATCTTTAGAATATATTCTCCTACCGATGATTCGACGGCCAACCTCGCCTGAAACAGCTTCTTTGAGGTCTCGTATCTTGCTATACGAGATTGCTCTCCATACAGATCTTTTGTATGGAGAAATATGGATTCAAGATCCATATCCTCGTGCCTCCTCTGATGTTCATTATTCATCGAGGCAAGCACGATGCACTTGGCCTTCGCGCAATCTAACTCCTAGGTTTTGCATATTTTCTTATCCGCATTACTGGATTTGGGACCTGGGACTGCAGGTGCCTTAGAGGTGAGGACATACCCCAACTTGTCATAGGTCAAAGCCATTTTGACATTCCACAGCCAATATTTATAGTTTGGCCCTGTCAGTATATTTTTTCTAAAAGTAACTTAAGTCCAGTCATTTTCATGGTTGCTGCAAGTAGGAGAGAGAGAAGAAACACTTTAGCATGATACTCTTGCAAGTTTAGAGTGGTTTTTAATTTATCTAAACTGGATGGCTCCCACTGTTTTTCGAATCCCTCCTCAAACCAAAAAGGAAGAACTAGCCAGGACTATTCTCACCGTACAATACTTGCTTAACCATTCAGTCAGGCCAGTGTCGATACTTCTAAGGAGGTTTTCCAACGCTTTCGCGAAGTTCCTTAATTAAATAACCTCTTTTCTCTGAAGGGCGTAGCCCCGCTGACACCTTTCTCGACACCTACTTGGTTTATAGCACTAATCGTTAAGTGACGAATCTCCTGATGAGTAGCATATACTCACAGTAGGATCGGGATCCAAATATCATCGTATGATAATGTTGAAGGAATCCTACCAACATTCATCAAACTCCAAATGGTATGCATTTCTTTGCAAATTTCAGTTTCTTTAGAAATTCCCGATATTAATTTTTTCCCCGTGCTCTTATGACCTTGGCGTTAGGTCAAAATGTCATAAGTCACATGTAAAGTTTTACCCATCATTATCTTGTTAATTTGAACCCATCCGTATATATCCTTGACGTTCGGCCAAAATGATAATACGACTGTCCCAAACTAACTCATCTATCTGTGCAACAAATGAATACCCAGCAGCTACCAAACACTATGCCTTGGCGTTAGGTCAAAATACATAGCTTGAATACTACTGAATACTCAAATGAAATGACGGAGGGTTACGAATGGTTTTGGCGAAATCGTGAACGTAGTGAACTTGATATAACCGAAGGAACCTGATAGCTTTTAAAAGGAGTGGTTAAAGCTCCGTAATTAAAAATATCTTCTGTTTTAAAAATAACCGAGTGGTTTCTTTTAAATTGTTCCAACAATTAAACTTTGGTTTATTTTCTTTGCATTAATAATAATGCGTCCCATCATTAACCTATCATTGCAGAAAACAACGAAAATACAACGTCCTCTTATACCATCCGCATTCGCCACCGGGTCCCGTCATCACCCTTTAGGCTGCTTAACTAACGGCAGAGCGGGGGCTGGGCTAGCACGGGTGTAAAACATAAGTGACATCTAAATAGCTATCATATATAGATATTGTACATTCATCAGACGCAATAATAGGCATTCCAGATCACAGACGAACATTATTGGATATGCAAGGAATCCGCGTTTCTTTTGAGCCTGCAATGAAAGACGGATTACACAGTTGTGATGAATAGCCATTACCCCACCCTAGACCCCTACGGGTACTGTTCATATCAGATTTTTGCATTTTTATACCGCCCAATTTTTATCACATTGCTTATCGGTAGGTACTCTTGAGCCGTGTTTGCTAGTCAATTGCAGGATACAGGTTCTCGACTCTAAACGGTGAAATTCATGGAATAACATGACAAAATCCGAGTTCCTGCCAACCACAGATAAATCACGGGTCTCCGCTCTTTATCCGTCTGTTGCCACACACCAGTTAAAAGACAAAATGACAAATCAATGTCATTTTCATGCACAAGGCTCCATGGCAACACAAGATCTAAGAAATCTACGCGAAGCTCAAGAAAATCATGGCATAAAGATCCACATCCAACCACCTTTTGGTCTACTAAAATTCTGGAAGAAATGTGGAAGGATTATCAGAAAAAACATATGCCAAACTACAGACAACATCAGACCAGGGGGCCCCACAAAATACGAGGAGACAAATCCTCTATTAGGCCGCGGAACCGCGGCCTAAGCATGCTTAGGCCGTGGAACCGCGGCCGTACGGTCTTGTCGGCTGAAGATATTTCAGGGGCAGTTTGGTATTTTTATGAAGGCTCAGAATTTTGCCCTAGGATTTCAGTTGCCTGCCTATCAATAGTCCAGAACTTGCCAAAGCAAAGGGTGCATAATCTTGTATTTTCTAGGTTTTAGAATACTTGTTCTTCTTCCTCTTCTCATCTCTTCTCCATTGAAAAACTTGTAGTGAGCTTTTGTGAGTGAAGAATGATGAATAAAGAAGTTCATTTTATTATCATACTTGTCTTGCTCTTATGTTAAATGCTTGTAATTTTCATTTGTTAACTTAGTTGTTGTTATTTCTTGTTGTTTCTTTCTTTCTCTTTTTCTTTATCCTTAAAACAACCATGATGCTTACGCTTGATCCTTGCCAAGGTGAGGTCGCAAATAGCTAGTTGTTATCTTCTAATCTCTTTCTTTCTATCTTCCTCTTTGTGTTATTTTCTTTTCATTATGATGTGTGAGTAGTTTCCATACTTGTTAGGGTAGGATAAGGGAAGTTTGAAAGAAGGAAATCTCTCTCACTCTTTCCTTGCCCAACATCTTAAATCGACTCCCGTTAATTGAACCACAATCCGTTCCCTACGGCATCCTATCCTACATGATAGCGGTGATTCCGTAGTGAGACCGGTTGTGGTTGAATTAACCGGAGGTTATGGCTAAGAGCCAAGAACGGACGGACAAGCACCAAAAGGAAGAACTTAAGCGTTGGAAAGCCTAGCTTATACTCGCAAGTTCCTTCCTAGTCGTGCTAATCCCCGTTGTTGCCGATTACCGTAACACCGATATTAAGAGTGGCAACGAAAGAAGTGAGCGACTCCTAACTCAAACTAACCTAATCCTAACCCTAACAAGCTCTCTTTACATATCATTTTAACACTTAGATAATCACAAACAAATCTGGACTTTCGGACTTAACTCGTTAAAGCACATAGAAAAAGATTCCCATCTCCCTGCGGACGACCCGTACTCAACCGGCTAGCAACAAGCGAAACCGTTTTAATTGCGGTAATTAACTAAACTTGAACACGCAGAATCTCTACCAATCAAATGGCGCCGTTGCCGGGGAGACGGTAGTTTATTTCTTTGTGTAATTTCGGGTTAACTTGTGAATATAAATCTAACCGAAAAACAAAAAAAAATTTACTTTGTAAAGAAAAACCATCTTGTTATTTTTGATTAGTTTTTGTGCAAGTGTGCAGGATAATACGGAATTCGAGTTCAGTGCCAAAGAAGCAGGATAATACGGAATTCGAGTTCAGTGCCAAAGACGTGGGAAGATAGACCCATATTTCGCGGCCACACCACGACGGATCAAAACGAAGCAAACAGTCTACTGTAAAAATCTGGAGCAGATACAGTGATCAAATCAAGATTCAACAAATCCAGACAAGCAGAGGACAATGAAGGAAGCACACACCAGAATTCCAGAGCCCCAACTCCACTGTCTTGCCGCGGAACCGCGGCATATGCAAGCTTAGGCGGCGGAATCGCGGCCACTTGGTGCCTTCTGCATCTCAAAATCTCTGTAAGTGTTCCTTGCTTCTTCCCCACTCCTCTGGACTCCAATAAACTGTGTTTTCTGCAGCATTCTTTGCGCAAATTCTCTTCCCCCTTCCAATAAACTGTTCTTGTGCAGGATTCTTTGCGCCGCGCTAAAAATAAAAATTGTTTGCAGTTGATTTGTTACCGCTTTGCATTCATTAATACGGACTTAAGGGGCTTGAAACCAATTCAGATTAGGTGGGGATTTCATCACCCTTCCCAGGACCTCAGAAATCACAAAAAGCATATGCATTGACCATTGTTAAATTAAAAAATACTAGACTCAGCCTTAAGGACTTCGCGCTCAATAGGACAGAGGACTAGTTACAGGCATCAGCCGTTTATCCTATCTGACTTTTGCGGTGTCTAGGCAAGTGTGTCGAAGGCAAGTGGTTATTTAATTAAGGAACTTCGCGAAAGCGTTGGACAACCTCCCACTTACCTGGCAATTACCTGGTCGCAATTGACGGAGAAGAGGCGGTTTGAGGTCCTATTTCTAGCCCTCTGGAACAGTTAGGAGCTGTCTAGCAGACCTAGGTGACACTAGATCTAGGTGTGATTGTGCATATCTTGTTTGTGATTGCTTAAAGTCGTAAGTCCGTACATATTTCTGTAAAGCTCTTTCTAAAAATAAAATAAAAAAAAATCAAAAACTTTTATAAAAACTTGCCCTTTGTCGCCAAAATCCATTTTTTACCCACCACCCATCGCCTTTCTCCATTGACGTTTTCTTACCCTCACCTTCTCCGTTTTGACTATACTAAACTCGTTTAGTGTATGTCCGCTTGGACTCGGGACACTAGTGCCCGCCTAGTCCGCGTTACTGTCACGACCCGAAAGAGCACGTGACTGGCCCTTGAACCATATGAAGTCTATAGGACCCCATCTGATCCAAGTAAGCCAAAAGCCCAGCAATGTAAAACCATTTAAAGAGTAAATAAGGAAAAACTGTTTTGGAAAAGTAAGGAAATCATGTTTGGAAATCAAAGTTTTTAAATAACTAAGCCGAATATGCAATTTTTTAAAATGTGTAACCTTTCCTGAAAATTTCGGCAGAGTTTCCTTTGTAAAAACTGGCCCCGAACGGGGTACAACAAGAATAATATATATGAAATGATAAAAGGCATCCCCAAGCGGGAGCTAGCTCTTCGTCCATCGACGGTCACAACTACGCAAGCAATAATAATATACAACGCCAAAGGGCGAGGATCAAAACCCAAAAAAAAAGAAACTCAAAACAGCCAGAAAACCGTAATACTACTAGCGCGACTCTAAGGTCGAAATAAAACAACACTGTTTTCTAAGTCTGAAACAATATACAAGTTTTGGTTGATGGAAATTCTAGATAAAATAAATGATACATGAACAATGGCGGTTCTGATACAAAAGAACCCACCTATCCAAGCAAGTCACCCATAAGGAAGCAGTGTGCCAGAAATGCCTCTATGGAATCTGTACGGCAAAAACCTGCAAGGACTGGGGCACAACGGGGGTGAGTTGCCAACTCGTGAATAGAAAATATCTACAAGCAGAGATCGAATGCATGACCCATCCTAGGTCAATACGATCAGATATAAATAAACCTCAATATGAATAAAGCTGAAGCATGCTAAACTGGCAATGTAATCTCTACATGAGTGTAGTGCCAAGTGCTCGTGCTAGTGCCTCAGGTAATAGCATGTCATGAATATGAGGTATGATCAATGTAATCAAATCTGCACACACGTGGATCCCGTCCACTCGTCACCCAATGACAATAACCATCATGCAAGTAAATATCATGAGACCTGTGCATGGAAATATGAGGATATAACCCACCCGTGTCCCTCGCGACACGTCAAAATCATGGAACCGGAGTGCCCAGCATCGGCACTCGAAAACATCATGAAAACTGTGCCCAGCATCGGCACATAAATCCTCATATATCGGGCTCCGTCAGTCCGGATCGGCCCGCGGGCTCTGTCTGCGGTATCGGCCCTCGGCCCCGGCAGGACGCCCAAATCTATCCATCGACTCTGGTCAGTATCCTTCGGATAACCGCCAGGTCCAACCAATCACCGGTAGGTACTCGCCCGCCTCCAGGCTCAATCGGCAAAGCTCATCGATCATCTTGCCGAGGGGAACCATACCGGGTCCACCATGTACCCGCAATCGGCTCATCCACGCCTCGATTCAGGTTACACATGTCGCTCTCAGCACCGAGAAAACACATGGTGGACGCACTGAAATATCATATCAAGGGTAACCGGGTTTTTAAAGAAATGACATATTCTCTTTTGAAATACCCTCGGTTCCCAAATCCAGAAATATCATAGAAACAACATATCTCAATGCGTACAGTCAAAGCATGATGTATGCGGCATGTAACAGTAATGCAAGCATTTCAGTAAGTCATGCAACATGGAATAATAATGTGCACATGTAGAGGGAGACCGCTCTTTTAAAAGGAATCTGTTTTTAAAGAGTATCTTGCGGTTCCCAAATCCCCAATCAAGCTAGAATCATCTATATATGTGTACAGGTATAAGTGTACAATATGCCATGCCAGAATCATATCATGAATGCAATAGTACTATAGTGTAGTGACATGGCAATTATCGATGATGAGTGTGTGAGCCGGCAACAAGTGTACGTGGAACATATACATCATCGATAATGGTGCTGGTGTCCTAGCAGCATGACTGAATGTCACAACAATACAAGCGATGCAATGCAAATAGCAGGAATATGCGGAAACGAATGATCAACGCAAAAGTACAGAACCTGCCCCAATAGATATGTCATGCAACCTTGCCTTTTGAAATAAGACGAATCAGGGCTTTTGGTAAAGTAAGGGCTACGGTGTTTTAAGAAAAGATGCATCATTTGAAAATATCCGTATAACCCTTCTGCTTATCTTTAAAATATCCCTGATTCGTTAGTTTTGAAATAGGTATGACTCGGTCTAGTCTAATGTCTACTAAATAATCTAGACAGGAGGGGTATGAAACCACCTAATCTGAGTCAATATATAAATATAGATATGATAGTCGGTGATCTCGCCTCAATAACATATCGTATGATATCCTCGAGTCATGAGTGCGGATCTATCATCAATATCGGCTTGTACGGTAGATCGTCGTACGGCATCCCAATAGCTGGGTAGGGGTCAATATCACAGTACCTCATCACATATCAGGTGTCACTATCATCAGATCGCATAATCTGGGGTACTACTCTAAGTCTAGTACAAATCGATACCATCTATAAAAATATGAATGCGGGTAAAGCACATGTCCAAAGGCCCGCTAAAACTATCATATCGCACCTCGAAGACAAGCTATGTCACATCGCCGATCTTACGGCCTCACATCAAGTATCATCTCAAACCACGTATCATCCTCAAATCCCGTATATAAACACATAGTCCCATACCCATGTGTAGATATACGCACCATCATATGCACTCTAATAAATGAAAGAATGAATGCAAGTATGTGTGTAAATGTATGTGTGAGTGCAACCACTACTCTAGGGTTCGCACTATACTAAACCAATATATTCTTATCATCAAAAATACCATTATTACGATCAATGATCCTAAACAACACATAATAAATATACGTGTGTATACGTATTCGTATACATCACTACGGACTGCGGGGGTGCTATACGCCATCCACCCGACTTCTCCCCGTAGATATAAATCTACTCACCTTGCTTCTCGTGTGCCAAAGCCGATGTCGCTATCTTCACTTCCTTTGCCTCAACATCACGCGGGGTACCTACAAGTATATCACAATGCTAAAGCACATGAAAATCACATCGGAAACCAAAATAGCACACGCTACCCGCATAGGTAAAAACCTATCGACTCGCATGTAAACACAATCAAAATCCACTTGTCGTTGACGTCCAAACGCCACCCGACAGGAATGAATCACCAAATACCAAAATCCATGCTAAAACAAGTCCCAAATTATACACCAACATAGGAAAATCAACCCAGATTTCACCCTAGATGGAATCAGTCAAAACTAGACATACTCAGGGTCAAAACTAGAGGAAATGGGGGCATGCACAGAAAACGAGGCAATTCCTTAAAATACCTTATTTTAGAATTTTCCATAATTTTTCCCCATTTATCTGTATTTAATTATACTAGAATATTAAAATATTCATTAAAATAATATTAAATTATAAAATTTCCCAAAAATCATATTTTATTATTTTGAAGACGTTACAGTTACGTTAGTCGCTACCGACTACGCGATCGACTCAGATGTCGAAACTCCGTCCACTCCTCTTTCACCTTTACCTTTGCCGGCCAACTCCGACGTTGACCGGAATTCTGTTCATACATCTTCACCTTCACCATCACCAACCTCTTCTTCCGCGATGTTAGGATTTAATCCGAACATCTCTTTGACTACCTCTGGATTGGCTCCACCTCCTACGGAGACCAATAACCCACCACCACCGCCTGTTGTAGCGCCGCAGCGAATCGCGCTCCAGAATCGTTTCTATCCCACCCGTTCTGCACTTCCCACCTGCCTTTCTCTTCCACCGGCCAATGGGGATAATTTTGAAATTAAGCTCCACTTCATCAACATGCTTCCACGATTTCATGGGCTTGAATCTGAAGATGCCTATATCTTCATCAATAAATTTCAAAACGTTTGTGCCATGATGAAAACTACCTAACTGTCGGACGATGCTATACATCTGCGGGTCATTCCGTTCACTTTATGCGATCTTGCTGAAAAATGGTTGTATAGCACCGCTTCCCACTCCATAACCAGTTGGAACGAGTTTGTAAAAGCGTTTCTAAAGAAATTTTATCCGAATCATAAAACCGCAAGGATTCGCAATGAAATCAACCAATTCTCTCAACTTCCTTCTGAACCCTTCTAGAAGTGCTTTGACCGGTACAAAGACCTTCTTGTTCAGTGTCCTCACCACGGTATAGAGAAATGGCAACTTTGCCAAACCTTATACGAGGGCCTGAACCCAGCAACGAAGCAGTTGTTGGAAACCATCTGTCAGGGCCACTTCCTATCGAAATCTGACGAGGAAGCGTGGCAATTCTTTGACGACCTTGCGGAGCAAACGCTACAATGGGAGAGCACCAGACCGACTTCTTCTTCTTCTACCTCCACTTTTAGCGGTCAGTCTAGGGTAGGAATTCACCAACTTGATGTCTCTATTGCGATGAAAGCTGAAATGGCTGCAATAACGAGAAAGCTTGAAGCGATAGAGAGCAAATTTTCTTCTCCTACTCCTACCCCTGTTCTCCCCCTTCGCACCATTTGCGCTTGTTGTTCCGATCCTTCTCACTTAACCGTAGAGTGTCCTTACAATCCACCATCGCAAGGACAGGATCAGGTTAATGCTGCATTTCAGCAAAGACCGAGGAATGATCCATACTCTTCCACCTACAATCCCGGTTGGAGGAACCACCCCAATTTCGAATGGAATCAGAATCAGAATCAATTCCAAGGCAACAATTTCCAAAGGCCTCCTCCGCCGCAACAACAAGCGCAACAACAAACTCAACATCAATTTTAGCAGCCCTTCCAACCCCAACCTTTTCAAAATCAGACGAACAACTTTGCACCCAACAATTCTTTTCCACCAAACAACTTTGTTCCGTCAAACAACGATAAGGTTTCCTCGCTCGAACGAAGTCTGGAGGCGTTCGTTAAACAATCTACACAATCCACCGCCAACATCCAGTCTTCCATTCAGTTCTTAGTGCAACACACTGTCGCTCACGGGCAAAGCATCAAGACCATCGAGGCCCAGATTGCACAGCTGAATGCGGCCTTAAGCGAGCGAGAGAAAGGGAAGCTCCCGTCCCAGCCACTCCCCAATCCCGGTCACCCACAGAATGTACATGTTGCTCTTGAACAACAGAACCATAATGTGAGTGCCGTGACCACATTGAGATCGGGAAGGATGCTGCAAAACAACATTGGCACACGGATCAACGATGACACCCCGGCCGCATCTTCTTCTTCTTCTTCTCCTGCTTCTTCGTCTTCTGAGCCTATTCTCTATTCTTCAAAAGGCTCTCCTTCTTCTTCCTCTTCTTCTGCTCTGAACGCACCCACTTCTCACTCCACGAAAACACATGTTCTGGGATCCGTTCCGACTCCACAATCTCCTCCACAAGCATTAGACTCAACCAATTTTAAAAACGTCCCATTTCCAAACCGGTTGAGGTCTAATAAACAAAATCCTCAAATGGAGAAGATTCTGGAGTTATTTAAGCAGGTTAACATTAACATTCCTCTTTTAGATGCCGTCCAACAAGTCCCATCCTACGCGAAAATCTTAAAGGACTTATGCACGAAAAAGAGGAAGTCTCAGGTACCAAAGAAAGTTTTCTTGGCTAGTGCTGTGAGTGATGCTCTTACCCAATCTTTACCACAAAAACGGAAGGACCCTGGCTGTCCTACGATTTCTATTACCATTGAGGATAAGAACATCAACCATGCACTATTAGATCTTGGTGCCAGTGTTAACCTGCTTCCATACTCGGTATACGAGGAATTAGGCGTAGGAGAGCTGAAACCCACACACTGTACTCTCCAAATGGCCGACCGATCGATCAACCATCCTAGGGGTGAGCTAGAGGATGTGTTAATCAAAGTCGGGGACTTCATATTCCCCGTTGACTTCATTGTATTAGACACACAGCCTGTAGCTAACCCCCGGAATCAGATTCCAGTGATACTCGGTCGCCCATTCCTAGCAACCTCAAATGCTGTGATCAATTGTCACAATAGTTCGATGAACCTCTCTTTTGGAAACATGACAATTGAACTCAACATTTTTAGGTTGGGGAATCAGCCCTCCGAACCTAATACTCATATACTGGACGTATGCTCGATCCAGGAGATCACCCCTGAAGAGTGTGAATTCGAGGAATTTCTGTTCGATCATGCTAACCTTAACGCCACTAGTGCGTTCCTCCTCGAACCTGCTGCTGTTTCTGCGCCCGACAACGACTACGAGTGTTTCACGTTCTTGAACGATCTTAGCCGCTCGCAACCCGAGTTTGAATCCTTCGAATTTCCGGACGAGTTACCTGAACCATCCGACTCGGTCGCTTACACTCGTTTTGAACCTTTGCTGGAGTCCTTTGAGTTCGAGACCTCTGCACCAATCTTGCCTTCAATCGTTTCACCTCCGACGCTCGAACTCAAGCCTTTGCCGTCTCACCTTAATTACGCTTACTTAGGTGAGAACGAGACCCTCCCTGTCATCATCTCGGCTTCTCTAGCTCCAGAGCAAGAGAAAGCCCTTCTCGCGGTCTTGCACAGCAACAGGAAAGCTTTTGGCTGGTCCATGGCGGACATCAAGGGGATTAGTCCCCTGATCGTTGAACATCACATTCATCTGATGGATGAAGCCAAACCAGCCCGGGATCCACAAAGACGTCTCAATCCAGTCATGAAAGAGGCTGTGAAGAAGGAGATCGTAAAATGTCTGGATACTGGTATCATTTACCCTATCTCTGATAGCCAGTGGGTTAGCCCCATTCACGTTGTCCCCAAGAAATCAGGTATAACGGTCATCACTAACGAGGCGAACGAGTTAATCCCTACTCGCACCCAAACTGGGTGGCGAGTATGCATCGATTACAGAAAACTCAACGCCGCAACGCGGAAGGACCACTTTCCGCTACCTTTCATTGACCAAATGCTTGAACGATTGGCCGGACACGAGTACTACTGCTTTCTTGATGGCTACTCTGGCTATAATCAAATTCCCATCGCCGAAAAAGAGCAGGACAAGACCACTTTCACTTGTCCTTTCGGCACGTTTGCATATCATCGCATGCCCTTTGGGTTATGCAATGCGCCCGCTACCTTCCAGCGGTGTATGATGGGAATCTTCTCAGACATGGTGGAAAAATTTCTGGAGATCTTCATGGATGATTTCTCCATCTTCGGCGATTCCTTCAACGAGTGTTTGCTGCATCTTGACGCTGTCCTTACCCGATGTAAGGACAAGAATCTCACTTTGAATTGGGAGAAGTGCCACTTCATGGTGCGCGAAGGTATTGCCTTAGGACATATCATCTCGCAAAATGGCATAGAGGTTGACAAAGCGAAGATTGAGGTCATTTCCAATCTCCCTCCTCCCCGATGCGTCAGAGATATCCGAGCCTTCCTTGGCCATGCCGGTTTCTATAGACGGTTCATCAAGGACTTTAGCAAGATTGCTAAGCCCTTGACTCTTTTGCTGGCCAAGGATACGCCATTCGACTTCAACTCGAGCTGTGTGACTGCATTCGAGTCATTGAAAAGCTCACTCACTTCTGCTCCCGTTCTTTCTTCGCCTGACTGGATGCACCCATTTGAGATTATGTGCGATGCATCCGACTTTGCCATTGGTGCTGTCCTTGGACAACACATAAACAAGATGCCGCACGTAATCTATTATGCGAGCCGAACCCTGAACGACGCCCAACTCAATTATACAACAACTGAGAAGGAATTCTTAGCTGTTGTATTTGCTTTAGAAAAGTTCAGGCCCTACCTCATCGGCTCTCCAGTCATTGTCTATACAGACCATTCTGCTCTGCGCCATCTTTTTGCGAAGAAAGATGCAAAATCTCGGTTAATACGTTGGATCCTTTTGCTTCAAGAGTTTGACCTTGTCATTAAGGACAAACGAAGATGTGAAAACGTAGTTGCCGAACATCTCTCACGACTTCCTTCTTCGCCTTCGCTTCCAATCCCGATCAATGACGTTTTCCCGGATGAACAGCTCTTGACAGTATCTTGTGAACCCTGGTTCACAGATATTGTGAACTATTTGGCCACAGGATTACTACCGACTGAATGGTCAAGTCAGGACAGACTTCGCTTCTTATCCCAAGTAAAACACTTTTACTGGGACGAACCCTATTTGTTCAAGTACCGTCCCGACCAGATTATTCGTCGGTGTGTCCCTGACGAGGAATTCAAGAGTGTGCTGTCATTTTGCCACGATCAAGCGTGTGGCGGGCATTTTGGCCCCAGAAAGACAGCTGAGAAGATCTTGCAATGTGGTTTCTACTAGCCACAACTCTTCAAAGACGCTCATGACTATTGCAAGACTTGCTCCCGATGCCAACACTTGGGCCGGATATCCCGGAGGAACGAGATGCCGCTCCAACCAATCTTGGTTGTGGAGATTTTCGATGTTTGGGGGATAGATTTCATGGGGCCGTTTCCCAGCTCTTTCGGGAACTTGTACATTCTTCTCGCTGTTGATTACGTCTCTAAATGGGTCGAGGATGTGCCCAGCCGGACTAATGACAACAAGATTGTCATTAGGTTTCTTAAAGAAAACATTTTCTCCCGTTTTGGGCACCCCCGAGCGATCATTAGCGACAATGGAAGTCATTTCTGCAACAAGACTTTCGAGGCCTTGATGCGGAAATATTCCATTAATCATAAGCTCTCTACGCCCTACCACCCCCAAACCTGCGGGCAGGCCGAAGTTTCAAATCGGCAAATCAAGCAGATACTGGAGAAGACGGTTTCCAAGAACCGTAAGGATTGGTTGCTGAAACTCACTGATGCCCTTTGGGCATTTCGAACCGCTTATAAGACCGATCTTGGCATGTTTCCCTATCGGCTTGTATACGGAAAAGCCTGCCACCTACCTGTCGAAATAGAGCATCGCGCATTTTGGACGATAAAGGAGCTGAATCTGTCTCTCGAAGATGCGGGCAGCCATCGGAAGCTGTGTAGGGTTCCTAGGCACGCTAATGAGGTCTCACATTTTAGAATTGGATTTCTCTCACTTTTGCTCAAGTTGCCATAGATAGACTTAAGCTTTTTTTGAAGAAGAAGATGATGAAGAAGAAGAAAGAATATGATAAGTATTCTAAAATGAAAAAGAAAATGAAAACTTATCATAATCTTAACCATAGTTAAGGGTAGAGAATGAACTAGGGTTAGTTCAAATGGTTAGGGTTAAGCATGAGACAAGAATGGTGACTAAGTCAAAGCTTCATGAAGCTTCAATAAGAAACAAAGAAAGCCACCATTCTCATCTTTATCTTTTCCAAATAAATAAATAAACAAATAAATAAATAAATGAAAAAGCAAAACCCTAATCGTCAACTTAACCATGGTTTAATTCTATACACTTAACCAAATGAGCAAGCATCATCAAACATGATACAAACATGTGCACAAAAGTATATCACATATACAACTTGCACATCAAGTGAGAAAATCCATTTAAAGTGAACTAATACTAGCTAATGCAAAGTAATATATCAAATATATAATTATACATTAAATCATTAAATCAACACTTGATTTAACGATCCGGTCATATCGCATATAACCGACTAGTATCCTATGTATCGGCTTATCGAATCAATCCTTGATTCAATATCTAGGTTATATCGAATATAACCAATCGATACATCCATCGCGAGAATGAAATACGGTATCACATACACGCATTATTCTCGGTCCTGCACATATCTCATATGCGCTCCTATTTCGTTTCGCTTGAGCCAGGAAACCTC
The DNA here is from genome assembly GCA_030015575.1 of Agapanthus africanus. NCBI lineage: Eukaryota > Viridiplantae > Streptophyta > Magnoliopsida > Asparagales > Amaryllidaceae > Agapanthus > Agapanthus africanus. Next base: position 381,599,873 of record CM057343.1, read on the forward strand.
TGTGTAGGACTCTAAAGACTCGTCAATACGCCGGTAGCAGATGATGATCATATCAAGCACCTATAAGCCGCAAGCGGTCTGCTAAACATAACGGCCATCCGGGTATTGAGCGATCAGAAGATCGACGAGCTAGCCCGCTCACACTCCTGTGAATCCAACCAGTAACACTTACCGTACAGTCCGGTCTGTTCGTCTGATATGTCGCATATCAAGTCTAGGGGTGGTAAACGTCAGACCCCAATAACCGATAAGTCGTGCCGATGTGAAGCTCATAACGGGTCGAGAAACTACTGGTAACACTTACCAGCAAATCTCTGATCAGCCCTGGCCAGGGACTTCCCTGTTACGGCCAATCGAGCACAGCGCAACATCAACCCCCTATACCGGGAGAGACGAAACCCCTCCTATCGCTCATTGCCTCCATGTGACTCGGGACTGTACCCAAAGACCACCGTTTTGCACGCCCTCATGGACGTGGTAAGGTGGAGATCAAAGCACAGTGGGAATCATACAAGACTCTATGACGATCTCGGGTCTACAGACTAACCTGTACAAGTGTCACCTGAGAACTGCCATCTGACGTGATGTATAATACCATCTGGGAGTTCTCGGCGAGTCCGTCCAGTATACCCAGTCTCCACTAAGCACCCGTACACCATCTCTGATGTCAAACACCAATGGATATGGGATCATCCATCGCCCATCTCATGGGTCGAGAAGTGTATACGCTAGTCTACACTGGTATATCGATGCCCCGTCTCGATACACCCACGACTAGGGACCTTGAAGGATGTACTTATGGACTACCATGTCCCCACTAGTATGATCTGCATCATAGTCCAGGTAGTCAAGTACACATCCTAAGGGCTTTATCAACATGTAACTATAAGACAGTTTAAAGAGACAAGTGTACATGTTAAGATAAAGAGCAACCAGATAGCATACTATCATATCGAGCAAGAAAGTCATCTCTATATATGTCCAAGCATCCAATATAATATACATCATCTGTACAATACTGGCCTCTAGGGCATACACACAACTAACAATCTCCCACTTGCACTAGGGCCAGCTGCTGTAGTATCGCATACCAAGCATCCCGAAGAGTCTCTCAAACTGTATCTGGGGAATGGCCTTCGTGAGTGGATCCGCCGTGTTGTTCTTCGTGTCAACCCTCCTGACCTTGATCTCCCGGCGATCAACTATCTCCCGGATCAGGTGATACCGCCTCAGAATATGCCTGGATCGCTGATGGGACCTAGGTTCCTTGGCCAAAGCCACCGCTCCATTGTTATCGCAATACAAAGGTATTGGATGCTCAATGGATGGAACCACTCCAAGTTCAGTAATGAACTTCTTGATCCAGACAGCCTCTTTGGCAGCATCGTTGGTAGCGATGTATTCAGCCTCCATCGTCGAGTCTGCCACGATTTCCTGCTTGGAACTCTTCCAGCTAACCGCCCCTCCGTAAAGGGTAAAGACAAAGCCCGACTGCGACTTAGAGTCGTCCTTATCACTCTGGAAGCTCGAATCGGTAAAGGACTCCACTTGGAGTTCTCCGTTACCATACACCAAGAGCATCTCTTTAGTCCTTCGTAAGTACTTGAGAATACTCTTCACAGCTGTCCAGTGACTCTCTCCAGGATCAGCTTGATACCTGCTCACTATACTTAGTGAGTATGCTACATCGGGTCTGGTACATAGCATCGCATACATGATAGAGCCTACAGCCGAAGCATAGGGTATCCCTTGCATGCGAACTCTCTCTAAATGAGTTTTAGGAGACATCTCTTTGGAGAGAGTGACTCCAGAGATCGTGGGCAAGTTCCCACGCTTGGATTCTTCCATACTAAACCTCTTTAGTATGGTGTCAATGTACCTGGATTGGGACAATCCCAATATCCGTTTGGATCTATCTCTATAGATCCTAATTCCCAATATGCAGGAGGCATCACCAAGATCTTTCATTGAGAATCTTTGTGATAAGAAGAGCTTGACCGATTGCAGCATAGGAATATCATTTCCTATCAAGAGTATGTCGTCCACGTACAATACGAGAAAGATTACCTTACTCTCTGCTACCTTCTTGTAGATACAAGGTTCATCTGGGTTTTTGACGAAATCAAACTCTTTGATAACGACGTCAAAGCAGATGTTCCAACTCCGCGATGCTTGCTTTAATCCATAAATGGATTTAAGCAGCTTGCACACCTTCCCGCTGCTCCCACTGTCTACGAAGCCCTCTGGCTGAGTCATGTACACGCACTCTTCTAAATCACTATTTAAAAAGGCGGTCTTAACATCCATTTGCCAGATTTCGTAATCATGATATGCAGCGATGGCAAGCATGATCCGGATGGATTTAAGCATAGCCACTGGAGAAAAGGTTTCGTCATAGTCCACACCTGGTCTTTGAAGAAAACCCTTTGCTACAAGTCTAGCTTTGAAAGTCTCCACTTTCCCATCTACACCAAGTTTTTTCTTGAAGATCCACTTGCTCCCGATGGGTTTTACCCCTTCAGGAGCAACATCCAAAGTCCATACTTTGTTGGTGTACATGGATTCCATCTCGGACCGCATTGCGTCCAGCCATTTCACTGAGTCCCTACTCATGATGGCCTGCTCGAAGCTAATTGGGTCATCATCCTCCATGATGCAATCCTCGCTCCCACCATCCATGAGAAAACCGTAGTATCTCTCAGGTTTGCGAGGAACCCTACTAGATCGGTGGAGAGGCTGAGGTTCATTGGGAGCTTCTGAATCTTCTGGTTCCACTAAATCTTCAGTTACGGTTTGTGTATCTGGAACTTCTTCCAGCTCTACCACTTTGCCACTAATTTCTTTTTCAAGGAATTCCTTTTCTAAAAAGGTGGCATGTTGAGCAACAAACACTTTTTGTTCCTCACTGTGGTAGAAAAAATACCCATATGAGTTCTTTGGATATCCCACAAACTTGCAAAGAACTGACCGTGCCTCGAGCTTGTCCGGATTTTGTCTTTTGACATAGGCTGGACAACCCCATATCTTAACTCGTTTAAGATATGGCCTCTTCCCACTCCATATCTCATATGGTGTGGTAGGTACAGATTTAGATGGAACTTGATTCAATAGGTATGCTGCTGTTTCCAGTGCATATCCCCAAAAGGAAATAGGTAACTCAGCTGTGCTCATCATAGAGCGCACCATATCTAATAGGGTGCGGTTCCTCCGTTCTGATACACCGTTGTGCTGTGGTGTATATGGAGGAGTCAGCTGAGAGAGAATCCCATTCTCTTTTAGGAAGTCCAGGAATTCATTGCTCAAGTATTCACCTCCTCGATCAGATCGAAGGATTTTAATACTTTTTCCGGTTTGGTTCTCGACTTCTTGTTTATATTCTCTAAATTTCTCAAAAGCTTCTGATTTGTGTTTCATCAGGAACACATATCCGAATCTAGAGAGATCGTCAGTGAATGTAATGAAGTACGAAGAACCATCCCTGGCATGTGTAGACATAGGACCGCATACATCACTATGTATCAGTCCCAAGAGTTCGGTAACTCTTTCTCCGTGTCCCGTAAACGGAGTTTTGGTCATCTTGCCTTTGAGACATGACTGGCAAGTGTCATAAGATGAAAATTCGAATGGTTTCAAATATCCATCCTTATGTAACTTAGCCAGTCGTGTCGCATTGATGTGACCCAGTCTACAATGCCACAAGAAGGATTCATTCAGTTCAGAACTCTTCCTCTTGTGTGTGTTTGTTATTCTCAGAACTGTTGATTGATTTAGAACATAAATGCCATTGCACAACGTGCCTGATCCAACCAACTTTTGGTTACGGAAAATGTTCATAACATTGTCCTGTAATACAAAATTATATCCCTCTTTACTCAACAAAGAAACCGATATAATGTTGCATATCAGGTTCGGCATGTAATAGCATTCGTTCAGAACCAATGTATTACCAGTTGGTAATATAAGGTGATATTCCCCGACAGTCTTAGCTGCAACAATTGCACCATTTCCAACTTTAATGTCTTTATCACCTTCTCCAAGTTCTCTACCTTTCCTAAGCCCATGTAACTGATTACATATATGGGATCCCGACCCGGTATCTAATACCCAGGACGTAGAGCAAATGGAGAAACAGTTCTCTGTAACGAACACACCCGAAGAAAATGCATCATCATGTACTTTCTTCATTCGGGTGGCATGGGAATCCTGGTATTCCCCTATATCCTGTTCAGTTCTATAACTCTTATAGGAAAGAACGAAACCAACGTTCCCCAGCACAGTATAACATGCGGGTTCGGTCAATACATCCATGTTATTATCTTTATTAGGGCATGACATGGTCGCTACCTGGAGAGAGAGAGAAGAAAACACTTTAGCGTATGCTCTTGCAAGATTAGATTGGTTATTATCTTATCTAATCAAGATGGCTCCCACTGGTTTTTATCAAATCTTCCTTTAAACCCTAAAAGGAAAGACTAGCTGGGATTAATTACACACTACAAGTTCGCCAATTTTTCAGCCAGGCCAGTGTCGGTACTTTGAGGGAGGTCCCCCGTGCTTTCGCACGAACCTAATTAATGTAAACCTCGTTTTCCCAGAGGCGTAACCCCGTTGACACCTTTCTAGACACCTACTTGATCGGCTAATTGTAATGTGTAAAACTCTCCCAGGTGTAACTCTTACTCGCAGTGGGTATCGGGATCCAACTATCTCATAGAAGGTATGCAATCTCATTGCAAATTTCAACACTTGAAATTCCCGATAATATTTTGCCCCAAACGATCTATGACCTTGACAAGGTCAACAAACCATAGACCGTAAGTCAAGTTCAACCCGTCATTTCTTGATTGAATTAAACCCACCCGCACGACCCTTGACAAGGTCAACAAGGCCGTACGACTACCCTAACTCAATCTGCATCATATGCATAAGCAGATAAATACTGGTTAGCTACCGCACACTGCGCCTTGACAAGGTCAACAAACACAGCACGAATACTAAACAGGACTTATCTGAAATGACGGAGGGCTACGACAGGTTTTTCTGAAAACCTATTGCGTAATGAACTTGATATCGTTGTAGAATCAAATGAAGTTTTGAAATGGAATGATTTTGAGGCTTTTCTAGTTTTGCTAAATGGGTCACTCCCGGTGAAGGGATCGTCGGCCCTTTCCTCGTCGAATGAGGTGCGGGATATATCATATATATCACTGTGCAAAGCAGAAACTATAGAAGCAATCAAAAGCAGACCGAGTATGTAGCATCTGCCAGTTATTGCTAAAGGAGTCACTCTCGGTGAAGGGATTGTAAGTGCACGGCGGCGCCCCGGCCGTCAATCCGACGCCGGAATGCGGAAACGGTGATAAACTTAAATTTTTGCGGACTTTGCAAACCGGCACCACCGCGCACTAAACTCCGGATCGTAACCATTAACAAGTCTACGCTACAATAAGAAAGGGAAGAAATGTATACCGACGATCCAAGTCCTCCGGTCTTCATCTCCACTCCGATCTCCTCGCGGGATCTCCGTCCATCTCCTCCTCGTCGGAAAGGGCACCACGAAGCCGGGTACTTTTACGGGCTCCCACCTCAATACCGAGGCAACTCGCGCATGAAGCCGGCAACTCGACATGCTCAAGATATGCTGTAGGTTATCTAGTGTAGTGTCTCTTTTGGGGTTTGTTGCCATTTGAGGATGATGGAGGATACTAGACAAGAAAAATGGTGCTTGCATTTTTCTTATCATGAAAGCAAGATCAAGAAGGAAACTCTCAAGAATGAAGCTCTCTTTTTTCTTCTCTTCTCCTTCTCACAATTCTCATGGAAACTTATCATCTTGTTATTAGAATAAGAAAGGTGGAGGAAGGATAATATGATAGCAAGAGGGAGGTGAGTGTAGGAGCAAGAGAAAGGTGACCATATCCAAGGGACAAAGAAACATGCACCATACTTGCACTTTTTCAAACCATACCCTCATCAAATCACAAGTCAAAGCAAGTTATGGTGCAAAGAAAAGAAAGCTATCATAATCAATATATATTCAATAAAACCCCTCCACAAATGTAATTTGCAAAACTGCAAATTACCCCCTCCATCGGAAAAGTCCGGCCGGGAAAGAACAAAGGAAAACCGGCCGGAACGGAATGCAAACTGGCAACTCCAGAAAACTGGTCCCGTAATAAATTACAGGAAAACCCCGATACTGTGCATACACACCCGCATCTGTATTCCGTCCGGATACAAATGCAATAAGACAAAATCTACACTGTACTAAACTAGGACCGGCTTAAACCAAAGCCGGCTAGTAAAATCCGTTCGATCCTGATCCGTGCAATACCGCACGTATCTGATCGAACCCTGCCATATACCTATACGGCTACTAGTACAAACCGTCCGATCCTGATCCGTGCAATACCGCACGTATCTGATCGGACCCTGCCATATCTCCATACGGCCTCTACAGCGTTTCGCCCGAAAGCTGAGTAACTGAAAGTGTGGTAGACTCTAAAGACTCGTCAATACTATGGCTGTGGATTTAACCACTAGCCCGTCAGAGGTATAAGCCAATACGTAACGGGCCACCAGCTATTGACCAAAAGGGACGTCGATGAGCGAACTCATCCTGACACCCTACTGAGCCTGTCAGTGACAATATCCGTGCAGTCCGGTCCGTTCGTCTATGAGCATCGCATGGCGGGCCTAGGGGGTTGGTAAAAGTCAGACCCCCAAAAGCGGTACAAGTCGTGTCGGAGTGTAGCCCAGAACACCCTGAGATACTACTGGAATACCTACCAGTAAATCTCCTTGCCTTGGCCAAGGACTTTGTGTAATGGCTCTCCTAGACACAGCACGACCTCACCCCCAATACCGGGAGAGACGAACCCCTGAAGATACGCTCACTGCCTCCATGTGGCTCGGGACTGTACCCAACTAAAACCTGTTTGCACGACTCCTTTGAGCCGTGGTAGGGTAGTAATCAAAGTACAGTGGGAACTCACACGAGACAAATGACGATCCCCAGGTCGATGAACTAACCTGCACACATGTCACCAGGGAACTGCCATCTGACGTCTGGTATATGACCAACTAGCATGTTCCCGGCGAGTCCTGTCCGGTGTACTCATAACCCAATGAGCACCTGTATACATCTTAGGTGATCCAACTGACACCAGTGGCTTGTGAGACCGGCCACCGCCCCTCGTCGGGGTCTCGACTGTATACACTAGTCTACTAATGGAGTATCGATGCCCGGTCTCGAAACTCCCACGACTAGGGACCTTTTAAGGATATGCTTGTAGACCCCCAGCTCCCACTTATATGATCGCCCTCATACTGCTGGTGGTCAAGCAAGAATCCTAGGGGCTCTATCAACGTGTAATAGCGACGTGTCATGTCACCTAAAGCAGTACACGATGATAAAGGTAAACCAGATAGCATACTATCATCTCGAGTAAGACTGTCCTACCGGGATAGGTCCTCCCTCAATCATTGCAATCACGTACCTGTGATCCAATAATTGACTCTGAGGGCACTACCTCCAACAATCTCCCACTTGCACTCAAGGCTAATTATTGCGATGTCGCATACTCACAGCCCGTGTGATACCGAACATCCAACTCCTCTACTAGTCAGTCTCACAAAGCTCGTTTGCGGAACTATTGCGTTCGAGGAATAGCCTTAGTGAGTGGATCCGCCTTGACGTTTCTTTCTATGTCTCTCTATATCTCATGTTCGCGGAGAAACCCATCTCCCGAAATGAGCAATACCTGTCTTAGAATGTGTCTGGATGTCTGATGGGACATAGCTCATAAATGAACTCCAAATCCAAACTTCTTAGACTGTATCGTCAACTGAACTTAATCAGTATCCTGCGCGCCATGCCTCCCTCAGTATTACCTTGGATCACCTGTCCAAAATACTGCCCCTCGTCAGAGGGAAAACTATAACTCTGACAACCTCCTTGTCGTCCATGTCACCTTGGAAGCCTGGAATGATAACCGCCTCCTGAATGAGGCTGTCGTTATCATATCCCTAGAACATCCACTTATGTTCCAAAACTGCTTCCAACTGTTTCTCCAGGATTGGATTAATGTCAACTTATTGCATCTTGTGCAAGAACAACATCTGGTGTGGTACTTGACATCTTACGATTGACTCAATTGCCTGAGCAAGTGATCTGCCAATCATGCCCGTCCCTCTCCCCTTTAGTCTGTAAGACACCTTTGGAGAGGGTGACTCCATTACCTGCAGGTACACTACCGTGCCAGGAGTCGTCCATCCTAAATACTCTTAGAATGCTGTCAAGTACCCTGATTGGGAAACCACCCAAATCTAGATCTAAAACCATAGATCCAGTAACCAGTATGTCAGATATAAAATCCACTTCCTTTGTGGAGAAACCACAGTGTGACGACCAAAGTATAACCGATCGTAGTATAGGAGTTTCTTTTCCTACTCTGTGTATGTCATCCAAATACCAGGATATCACACCCTACTACCTTCTCAACAGATCCATCCCCTTTTCTGATGAAGTCAAACCCATGACTGTCACATCAGAAATAGATGATCTATCTCCGCTACATCTGCTCTAGTCTATAAATAGACATAAGCTCCCTGTCCACCAATGCTTCCGCTGCTCCCACTGACTACGACAACCCTCTGCCAGAGTCATATAGACGTGCACTTCTAAAACTAGTTTAGAACGACGCTATACTCATCCTCCTGCCGGGTCTCGCAGCCTGGAACAACAACAATGGCAAGTGTGGGTAAACAAGAACTTCCCTGTCACCGTCCTTGAGGCTACCTGAGTACCTCTCGGGTGCCTGAAGTTACCCACCTTATCTGCGGAGTGGCCAATGGAATGTCAAACCAGATTGAATCTTTAGGTTCCTTATCAAATCTTCAGTAATCGTTTGTGGTTCTGGAATCACTTCCAGTTCTACCATACTCCCACTACTGTTTTCTGAAAAAAAACATTTTTAATAAAACTGTGGCGAGTCTAGAACAATATCGCTATTGTTCATCCAGATGGTAGAAAATCAACCCTCGTCATAGCCTGGGTCAACCCACAAACAGCCATTACAGAAACGTGCCTTGAGTTGTCCAGTGTCTGGTTTTAATCATAAACCGGACAACTCCCCGTACCTTAACATCGTTAAGATATGAACTGTTCTATATCCAATATAGAACCAGAGGCACTGATTTAATTGAACTAGATTCAAATCATGCAGCTGTCTCCAGTGCATGTCAACTAAATGGAAGAAGGCCGATCAGCGTTACTCAACTTAGGAATGCTTCCAATTATGAGTAACCTGAAAGAGAAGCAATTTCTCTTAATCATTACTATCAACTGAACACCATACACAAGTATCTACATCTTCGATCTCTTTGAAGAATCCCGATACTTGCTATACCTGGTTCTCTACTCTATTCAAAAACATATAACTTCTCCAAATTCGGACCCTGTGTTTCCACGAAACACCTGTCTAAAAAACAGAGGAGTCATAAGTAAACCGAATATAGTACGAGGACCATCCCCTCTGTCCTGATGGACCCTGGACAACATACAATACTCTGTAAAAGTCCCTTGAGTCTGATTACTCATTCACTGTGTGTCGTAGGTTGAAAACTGTACTTATGGTTAAGAAGAATTACACCGCTGTTTAATGCTCCTTACCTAACCATCCACTGATATAGGTAAATATCGTAGACATAATTTCAGAAAGGTATATCTCACTCTATGAAAATAGACGTACAGATATATCAATTTGAAATTGGTGCATAACAGCGGATATTCAAAACCAAATATTTGCCGACCGGCAAACAGCCCAGGTGATTTCCTCAAATATCACTGATTGCAACGAATCCCGATATAATGAGGATGATCACCCAATTCCCAATAACTTACTCCCACTCATCATCTGTAAAACCATACAGATGTGAGAATCATACCTGGTAAATACATACCCTGGAGTAAGTGTCTAATCGGGAAATCAGTTCTCTTTTAACATTACACAGTGAAACTGAAACATTGAAATGTTTCGATGGGGTATCCTGGTATTCCTAGTAATGCCTCTTCCATCATCACGTCTGTAACCTTGTAATTCTTTGCCACCTCTCCAAATCCCTTCATCTGTCTTTAGTCTTTACCTTCTGCACACCCCTTTAGGCCAAATGGTTTTCTTCCTTCCCTACTGTTCGGCACCAGCCTATGGTTTGGAAGAAGACTATCCAATAAGCATAATGGGTGTACTGTCCCTATCCTAGGAACACTCGCAACACGAGAGAAGGTGAAGATAAAAGACACCTGAATGTACTTTATTCCTATTTCTCCTGGACCAGGATCCATCCCCGAACTGGAACAAGTTCCTTTCGAGTTCGTATATAACCATACGATGGATTATCCAATAAAATAGGATCTTCGTAGTGATACGGAGTGTCCTGGAGAAATACAAAGGTGATTTAGGATTGGCGAAGAAATACTTGGTTCGGTCGTGAATAGCAGTCGCAATTTACTTTGCCCTCTTACTAATCCCTTGTTTTGTCTGAACTTAATACCTTCTGTACACCGTTTAGGCTAACTGGTTTTCTTCATTCCCTACCGGTCGGCACCAGCCTATGGTTTGGAAGAAGACTATCCAATTTGCGTAATAGGTGTACTACTCCTAAACCAAGGAGTACTCGCAACCTGAGAGAAGGTGAAAAAGAAAAGACAACTGAATAATCCTATCCGTTTTCTCCAGAACCGGAAACCATCCTCGAATTCCTTCGAGTTCGTATCTAACCATACGATGGTTTTGTCCAATGGAAGTGGACGTTCGTAGTAAAACGGGGTGTCCTGGAGAAAAGGGTAAAAGTAGGAGTGGCAATGAGGTTTGCAACTCTGACAATCCAAAAGCCGGTGTTTAAGAAGGTTCGGTCAACTTGGTCACTGAGTCAAAGTCTTAGGGTCGGGTCAAAAGGTCGCTGCCAGAGAGAGAGAGAAAAGAAACACTCAGCGTGCACTCTAACCTAGATCAGAATGGTTACCAATTTATCTAATCTGGAAACCTCCCACTGTACCTCAAATTCTCCTCCAAACCTGAAAGAAGAATTAGTCGGGGTTACCCGAGGAGTAAACTAACTCATCAGTGGGAATCGGGATCCAACTATCATCGCATGATAACGTGACGGAATCCGCTCACGGTATCACACTCCAGAAGGTATGCGCATATCTGGCAAGTTTCAGTACTTTTGAAACTCCCGATGTGATTTCTGCCCCATGCTCTTATGACCTTGACTAAGGCCAACAAATCATAAGTCACATGTCAAGTTCTACCCGTCATTGTCCAGGTTGATTTGAACCCACCCGTACAAGCCCTTGACTAAGGCCAACAAGGCTATACGACTGTCCCAAACCAACGCATCTATCTATGCAGCATATGAATACCCAATAGCTACCAAACACTGTGCCTTGACTAAGGCCAAAAAACACAGCTTGAATACTATTGACTACCCATATGAAACGACGGAGGGCTACGAATGGTTTCTGGCGAAAACCTTTAACGTAATGAACTTGATATCGTTGAAGGAACGGATAGCTTTTTAGAAAATATAGTGACGAAAAACTTTACTAAAGAGGTCACTCCCGGTGAAGGGATCTCGGCTCTTTCCCCGTAGAATGAGGTGCAGGATATTCCAACTGAATACCGCGATGCAAAGCAAAAGTAATCGGCTATAGTGAAGTTAATGCCCTGACGCAAACTTTTTGTCCAAGGGGTCACTCCCGGTGAAGGGATCTCGGCCCTTGCCTCGTCGACTGAGGAGCAGGATATTCCAATGAATACCACGATGCAAAACAAAAGTAAACGTCCTTGCAATAACAGCTTTTTGAAAAGTGTTCCAACAACATCAGATTAGGTTTGTTTTTAACTTGCATTGATCCGAATCAATGCAGTCCCATCAATTGATCACACCAAAAAGAACGAAAATATACTGATGTACGTATATGCCATTCGCATTCGCCACTGGGTCCCGTCATTACCCGTTAGGTTAGCTAACTAACGACAGAGCGGGGACTGGACTAGCACGGATGTAAAACATATACAACATCTACTAATATATATACCAATATATTATATTTCGCTCAAGGCGTGAATAAAATGCAACATCACAGAAAATGAACAGCATCACAGAAACAATACAGATATCTGGGATCCCCGGGTTTCACAGAGCCGCTGAAACCCGACGTTCCCCTGGTCGTGTGGATAGCCTGTGCAATGAAATCCTAGACCCCTACGGGCGCGGCAAGTCACCCGCCAAAACCTGAAGCGAGGCAGCCCCCTTCAGCGCCGTGAATGGACCACCCAGCACTTCACGGAATCCGGCAACTTGGGCACCCCTCCTGGGTCAACCTGTACCCCCTACGAGTGCGGCGAATAGCCCGCCAATCCTAGAGCGAAGCCCCCTCCGTCTCAATGCCATGAGATGCGGGCTTGTTGCCCTCCAGAACCCGGCTATCCGTGCACCCCTCCGCGGGGCAATCCTAGTACAGAAAGTAAAATATACATACACCGGGTACATCGACCGCAACCAGGTCGTGCCCCAAAAGAATAATACAAACAGGCAGTGACGGCAGTCCACATGTCGGACGCTCGCCCCGCAATATCAAATGTACATTATACAACCATAACTGTACTAGCATTGCATCCAGGCTATCCCCCACGACCGATCCGCAACATCACAGCAAATACATAGAACATCAACGTGAAAGTCACGTTCGCAAATCTGTCTAACCGGACTATAGCAGTTAGACCGGATTTACCAATCGAGTGACATTCACGGTCGCAGATATAATGTAAATACTGTGAAAAATGTGTTTAAAATATTCCGATCGATCAAAAATTAACAAGTGGGCCCTCAATCAAAACTGTAGCACTCACAGAAAATCTGGGCCCAATTTTAATATTCCAAAACCCATATTTTAAGCCCAGAAGGCCTCTGGAAAAATTTGGTGATGTGACATGAATAGTACGCGGCGGAAGGGCCGCACGAGGTGGGGTTTCGCGGCGGATCCGCGCTCCAACTGTGGAGTTACATCGTCAAATTTTTACAGAACCCTTAGATTTCCCAGTACATCAATATTTTACAACCAGAAAAATTTTTCGAGACCAAAAATTTTCAACAGAAACTGATTCGAACTAAAATGCAGTTTTGGAACATTCGATCGATCGAAACAGAAAAACACATTACACAAAAGCTAGACGAAGTTAATGGCGAGGCTCTGATACCACTGTAAGTGCACGGCGGCGCCCCGGCCGTCAATCCGACGCCGGAATGCGGAAACGGTGATAAACTTAAATTTTTGCGGACTTTGCAAACCGGCACCACCGCGCACTAAACTCCGGATCGTAACCATTAACAAGTCTACGCTACAATAAGAAAGGGAAGAAATGTATACCGACGATCCAAGTCCTCCGGTCTTCATCTCCACTCCGATCTCCTCGCGGGATCTCCGTCCATCTCCTCCTCGTCGGAAAGGGCACCACGAAGCCGGGTACTTTTACGGGCTCCCACCTCAATACCGAGGCAACTCGCGCATGAAGCCGGCAACTCGACATGCTCAAGATATGCTGTAGGTTATCTAGTGTAGTGTCTCTTTTGGGGTTTGTTGCCATTTGAGGATGATGGAGGATACTAGACAAGAAAAATGGTGCTTGCATTTTTCTTATCATGAAAGCAAGATCAAGAAGGAAACTCTCAAGAATGAAGCTCTCTTTTTTCTTCTCTTCTCCTTCTCACAATTCTCATGGAAACTTATCATCTTGTTATTAGAATAAGAAAGGTGGAGGAAGGATAATATGATAGCAAGAGGGAGGTGAGTGTAGGAGCAAGAGAAAGGTGACCATATCCAAGGGACAAAGAAACATGCACCATACTTGCACTTTTTCAAACCATACCCTCATCAAATCACAAGTCAAAGCAAGTTATGGTGCAAAGAAAAGAAAGCTATCATAATCAATATATATTCAATAAAACCCCTCCACAAATGTAATTTGCAAAACTGCAAATTACCCCCTCCATCGGAAAAGTCCGGCCGGGAAAGAACAAAGGAAAACCGGCCGGAACGGAATGCAAACTGGCAACTCCAGAAAACTGGTCCCGTAATAAATTACAGGAAAACCCCGATACTGTGCATACACACCCGCATCTGTATTCCGTCCGGATACAAATGCAATAAGACAAAATCTACACTGTACTAAACTAGGACCGGCTTAAACCAAAGCCGGCTAGTAAAATCCGTTCGATCCTGATCCGTGCAATACCGCACGTATCTGATCGAACCCTGCCATATACCTATACGGCTACTAGTACAAACCGTCCGATCCTGATCCGTGCAATACCGCACGTATCTGATCGGACCCTGCCATATCTCCATACGGCCTCTACAGCGTTTCGCCCGAAAGCTGAGTAACTGAAAGTGTGGTAGACTCTAAAGACTCGTCAATACTATGGCTGTGGATTTAACCACTAGCCCGTCAGAGGTATAAGCCAATACGTAACGGGCCACCAGCTATTGACCAAAAGGGACGTCGATGAGCGAACTCATCCTGACACCCTACTGAGCCTGTCAGTGACAATATCCGTGCAGTCCGGTCCGTTCGTCTATGAGCATCGCATGGCGGGCCTAGGGGGTTGGTAAAAGTCAGACCCCCAAAAGCGGTACAAGTCGTGTCGGAGTGTAGCCCAGAACACCCTGAGATACTACTGGAATACCTACCAGTAAATCTCCTTGCCTTGGCCAAGGACTTTGTGTAATGGCTCTCCTAGACACAGCACGACCTCACCCCCAATACCGGGAGAGACGAACCCCTGAAGATACGCTCACTGCCTCCATGTGGCTCGGGACTGTACCCAACTAAAACCTGTTTGCACGACTCCTTTGAGCCGTGGTAGGGTAGTAATCAAAGTACAGTGGGAACTCACACGAGACAAATGACGATCCCCAGGTCGATGAACTAACCTGCACACATGTCACCAGGGAACTGCCATCTGACGTCTGGTATATGACCAACTAGCATGTTCCCGGCGAGTCCTGTCCGGTGTACTCATAACCCAATGAGCACCTGTATACATCTTAGGTGATCCAACTGACACCAGTGGCTTGTGAGACCGGCCACCGCCCCTCGTCGGGGTCTCGACTGTATACACTAGTCTACTAATGGAGTATCGATGCCCGGTCTCGAAACTCCCACGACTAGGGACCTTTTAAGGATATGCTTGTAGACCCCCAGCTCCCACTTATATGATCGCCCTCATACTGCTGGTGGTCAAGCAAGAATCCTAGGGGCTCTATCAACGTGTAATAGCGACGTGTCATGTCACCTAAAGCAGTACACGATGATAAAGGTAAACCAGATAGCATACTATCATCTCGAGTAAGACTGTCCTACCGGGATAGGTCCTCCCTCAATCATTGCAATCACGTACCTGTGATCCAATAATTGACTCTGAGGGCACTACCTCCAACAGGGATCTCGGTCATTTCCTCATCGAATAAGGTGCAGGGTATATCATATATACCGCTATGCAAAGCAAGAACTGTAGCTACATGTTTTGTTAAAAATTTGATTCTACATCTCAGGTTTCTTTTCTTTCATTAATCACATTAATGAAGTCCCATCATTTAAATACCTAAACATCACAGATAAATACGACGTACACTTATGCCATCCGCATTCGCCTCGATGTCCCCTCGTGCACCGTTAGGTTAGGTAACTAACGACAGAGCAGGGTAGGGCTAGTGCGGGTGCAAAACATAAGTAACGTCTATATAATATATCATATATACTATATACTGTATCTATCACAGAACATCACATGATCACATCACAGATATCGCAGCAGAAGAAATATATGAAACATTGGATATACTAGGACGTCCGTGTTTTCAATAGGAGCCAGTATAAAACACGGATTCCACGGTCGTGATGAATAGCCAATCCCACACCCCAAGACCCCTACGAGAGTGGCAAGCAACCCTACCAATTTTAGGGTTAGGAGACCGGGACTCGACTCTTCGAGATGGTCTCCCACTGAACCCTAGAACCCGGTTACTTGTGCTCCCCTCCTTGGGTCTATCCTAGTGCAGAAAAGTAAATAATATACAAAGGGTGACATCTTCCGCAACCTGGAAGTGTCCCAATAAAAGAATATTACATACAAGTTTTTACATGAATGAAAATGAAAAACGCTCATCTCACATAAAAAAAACCCGGCTATTCAAACACGACAATCCAATATAACATATCCAGCAACACATAATCATCACATGCCATCAACGTAAGTAAATATGCGCATCCCAATTGTCGTTGGCATATAGCAACGAAACCAGCGATACCACATATTACACTTACGGTCACAGAAAAGAAAGTGTAAAACTACAACAGTTGGAATCCGCAACCTCCTTAGACATCGCATGCCTAATCAAATGAAATACTTAGACATCACATGCCTAACAATTAGAAACCCCGCATTTTAGTCTCATTACCGAAAACTCTTTTCAATAACAAGTGAGACTAAACCGCTAGATTTATAACATTCATTCAGTTATCTCATAACTGTTTGTGAATTCCAATTATTGTATCCCATTCCGGATAAATAGAAAATATTAAACTTTCCGATCGAACATTCGAACACCCAAGTTTTCCCGACTCTGATCAACACATGAAATAAGTTCAAAAACATTCATTTCATGCCTCAGTACCAACGGTCCAGCCGTAGAAGGGTCAAGCCAACGCCTCACATGTGGCACGCCGTACTGCCCCAAACCCGAAGGTTCAAAGGGCAGTTCAAGACGGTCACATAATCGAGTTAAGGTTTGTTGTCTTCTAGAGGGACCATCGCGTTACTTGCACTACTCAGAACGTCCTTAAACCACAGAAAAATCCAACACTTGGATATTTTCCGGCAGGGGAAAGATTGGGTATTTACATCCGGTCGAAATTTTTAACATATTCCAAAATATCCGGAAAGCCACATAGACAAAATCTGATGATCCGATCGAAACATCGAAGCTCTAAAACACCTCAGAAAATTCAACTCTTGAATAAATATTAAAAATACCCATAAAACTCAGCTGCAGAAATAATGAATTACTGTGCAAATATTACAGGAAAATCCCATTAGTTGGCCGCGGAACCGCCGCAGAAGGGAAGCTTCTGCCGCGGTTCCGCCGCACCTTTGACTGTTCATGAGGTAAATTTTGCACCATAGTTCATAGAATTCCCTGCTGAATTTTTTAAGCATTTTTAATCTGGAAAAATCCCAGTTTTTAGAAAAAGTCCAGAGAGCATGATGTGTTAGGGTTTCGATGTGCATTCGGGTTTCAGACGTCGTCTAGACTTCGCCTAAGGCTCTAGCTAGGCTCTGATACCACGGTAGGGTTCCTAGGCACGCTAATGAGGTCTCACATTTTAGAATTGGATTTCTCTCACTTTTGCTCAAGTTGCCATTGATAGACTTAAGCTTTTCTTGAAGAAGAAGATGATGAAGAAGAAGAAAGAATATGATAAGTATTCTAAAATGAAAAAGAAAATGAAAACTTATCATAATCTTAACCATAGTCAAGTGTAGAGAATGTTAGTTATATGTATGCCCTAGAGGCCATTACTATACATAGGATGTATATTGTAGTGGATGCTGGGACGTATATAGGAAGGACTTTCTTGCTCGACATGATAGTATGCTATCTGGTTACACTTTATCTTAACGTGTATACTGATTGTCTCTCTGTTACATGTTGGTAAAGCCCTTAGGATGTGTACTTGACTACCTGGACTATGATGCGGATCATACTAGTGGGGACATGGTAGTCCATAAGTGCATCCTTCAAAGTCCCCAGTCGAGGGTGTATCGAGACGGGGCATCGATATACCAGAGTAGACTAGCGTGTACCTTCTCGACCCATACAGATGGGCGATGGATGATCCCATATCCATTGGTGTTTGACATCAGAGATGTTATACGGGTGCTCAGTGGAGACTGGGTACACTGGACGGACTTGCCGAGAACTCCCAGATGGTATTATACCTCACGTCAGATAGCAGTTCTCTGGTGACACTGGTACAGAGTAGTCTGTTGACCCGAGATCGTCATAGAGTCTTGTGTGGTTCCCACTGTGCTTTGATTTCCATCTTACCACGTCCAAGAGGGCGTGCAAAACGGTGGTCTTTGGGTACAGTCCCGAGTCACATGGAGGCAATGAGCGATAGGAGGGGATTCGTCTCTCCCGGTATAGGGGGTTGATGTTGCGCTGTGTTCGATTGGCTATAACAGGAAATCCCTGGCCAGGGTTGCTGAGATTTACTGGTAAGTGTTACCAGTAGTTTCTCGAATTGTTATAGACCTCATATCGACACGACTTATCGAGCTATTGGGGTCTGACGTTTACCACCCCTAGGCGAGATATGCGACATATCAGACGATCAGACCGGACTGTACGGGAGTGTTACTGGTTGGATTCACTGGAGTGTGAGCGGGCTTGCTCGTCGATCTTCAGATCGCTCAATACCCGGGTGGCCGTTACGTTTAGCAGACCGCTTGCGGCTTGTGGATGTTTGATATGATCATCATCCGCTGCCGGCGTATTGACGAGTCTTTAGAGTCCTACACAGAGGTTTCCTGGCTCAAGCGAAACGAAATAGGAGCGCATATGAGATATGTGAGGGACCGAGAATAATGCGTGTATGTGATACCGTATTCTATTCTCGCGATGAATGTATCGATTGGTTGTATGCGATATAACCTAGTTATCGAATCGAAGATCGATTCGATAAGCCGATGCATAGGATACTAGTCGGTTATATGCGATATGACCGGATCGTTAAATCAAGTGTTGATTTAATGATTTAATGTATAATTATATATTTGATATATTACTTTGCATTAACTAGTATCGGTTCACTTTAAATGGATTTTCTCGCTCGGATGTGCGCATTATATATGTGATGTGATTTTGTGCACATGCTTGTATCATATTTGATGATACATGATAGTTTGGTGTATGGTTTAAACCATGGTTGGTCAATGGTTAGGGTTTCTTATTCTTCATTTACTTATTCTTTTATTTATTCATTGATTTATGAATGAAATAGAATGGTGGCCATTTTTGGATTATCCTTGAAGCTTCATGAAGCTTTGAAATGGTTGACCATTTTGTTTCTTTCTCTAACCCAAACCATACAACCTAACCTAAGTTAATTCTCTACACCTAACTAGGGTTGGATTATGATAAGTATTCATTCTTTTTTATTTTACAAAATAACTAATCATAATTTTATCATCTTCTTGCTTTCTTCTTCTTCTTCACTTCAAAGAAGAAAGCTTGCTTCATCAATGGTGATTGATGAAATAGAGTGAGAAATCCAATTATAAAGAGAACCCACCTCCTATTTCTTCATCCTCTACCTCTTGCCAAGTAGTAGAGTGTGTTTTCTTCACAAGTTTTTTGACTTGGTGAAGTCGGAGCTTGATTTAGCGATGCCTCGACGTAGATCATCTTCGGCATGGACATCGATGACCTAGCCCGTCCATTCTCCGATGAAGCCGACGCTAGAGCCCGGGACTTGTTATGGACAGCGAGGAGACTTCATTGCGGAGCTATGGAGGTGGAGAACCGGATCTACAAAGGTTGTATTTCCGTTCCTTTAGTTTAATTGTAAACTAGTTTACTTTTTCTCCTAGATATCTAGCCGACGATCCGTAGTCTAGGGTTTCTCGGCACCGTATTTTTTGAAATTGGCATGTTCGATGCCTTGTGAGACCTCACTAGTGTGCCTAGGAACCCTACAGTGGTATCAGAGCCTAGCTAGAGCCTTAGGCGAAATCTAGACGGAATTTGAAGTCCGAACGAACCGAAAACCCAACCCGGAAAATGCTCTCTGTCCTTTTTTCAAAAACGTGGATTTTTCCAAATTATAAATTACTAAAAAATTCAGCAGGGAAATCTAAGAATTACGGCGCAAAAAGTTTCTCGTGAACAGTACAAACTGCGGCGGAACCGCGGCAGAAGCCTGGCTTCTGCGGCGGTTCCGCGGCAATTTGATGACGTCACCCTTCCCTGTTTGCACAGTAACTCCTATTTTAATATGCTGGATTTTCTGGGAATTTTTAATATTTATTAAAGAGTTGAATTTTCTGGGTTGTTTTGGGGATTCGAATGTTCGATCGGATTATCAGATTTTGTCTATGTGGCTTTCCGGATAAATTTTTAGAATATGTTAAAAAGTTCGACCGGATATAAATACCCAATTTTTTCCCTGTCGGGAAATTTCCAAGTGTTGGATTTTTCCGTAGTTTAGCGACGTTCTAAGTAGTGCAAGTAACGCGATGGTCCCTCTAGAAGACAACAAACCTTAACTCGATTATGTGACCGTCTTGAACTGCCCTTTGAACCTTCGGGTTTGGGGCAGTACGGCGTGCCATATGTGAGGCGTTGGCTTGACCCTTCTACGGCTGGACCGTTGGTACTGAGGCACGAACTGAATGTTGTTAGACTTGTTTCATGTGTTGATCTGTATCGGGAAAACTTGGGTGTTTGACTATTCGATCGAAAAGTTTAACATTTTCTATTTATCTGGAATGGGATACAATAATTGGAATTCACAAGCAGTTATGTGATAACTGAATGAATGTTATAAACATAGCAGTTTAGTCTCACTTGATCGGTTGCCACGGAATCTTGATACGATCAAAAGTTCGTCGCAATCATGTAGCGTACGCGGATACTCGCCGGGTAAACTTAATAGACAATCTCGCCCCATAGCCCCGACCAAGTGACTGTAGGAGAACCCCATCGCCGAAAGCATCCGTACGGGTGCTCGCGGCAGCGGTGTTCCGCCTTGGTGCACTTCGTCGACGGTATCGGGGGTGCGGCCGTCTACTGAAGTTTGCGACGAGCATTCGATCAGGATGTCGGGAATCCTGTTGAATTGCCCGACTTGATATTGAAAAGTGTTTTCGATTTTGAGACTAAAATGCAGGGTTTATAATTGTTAGGCATGCGATGTCTAAGGAATTCATTGGTTTAGGCATGCGATGTCTAAGAAAGTTGCGGATTCCAACTGTTGTAGTTTTACACTTTCTTTTCTGTGACCGTAAGTGTAATATGTGATATCGCCGGTTTCGTTGCTATATGTCAACGACAATTGGGATGCGTATATTTACTTACGTTGATGACATGTAATGTTATGTGTTGCTGGATATGTTATATTGGATCGTCGTGTTTGAATAGCCGGGGGTTTTTATGTGAGATGAGTGTTTTTCATTTTCATTCATGTAAAAACTTGTATGTAATATTCTTTTATTGGGGCACTTCCAGGTAGCGGAAGATGTCACCCGTTTGTATATTATTTACTTTTCCGCACTAGGATAGACCCGAGGAGGGGAGCACAAGTAACCGGGTTCTAGAGTCCAGTGGGAGACCAACTCGAGGAGTCGAGTCCGGGTCTCCTAACTCCAGAATTGGTAGGGTTGCTTGCCGCTCTCGTAGGGGTCTAGGGGTGTGGGTTTGGCTATTCATCGCGACCGTGGAATCCGTGTTTTATACTGGCTCGTATTGAAAACACGGACGTCCTAGTATATCCAATATTTCATATGTTTCTTCTGCTGCGATATCTGTGATGTGATCATGTGATGTTCTGTGATAGATACAGTATATAGTATTTATGATATATTATATAGGCGTTACTTATGTTTTACACCCGCGCTAGCCCTGCCCCGCTCTGCCGTTAGTTACCTAACCTAACGGTGCACGAGGGGACATCGAGGCGAATGCGGATGGCATAAGTGTACGTCGTATTTATCTATGATGTTTAAGTACTTAAATGATGGGACTTCATTAATGTGATTAATGAAATTAAAAGAAACCTAAGATGTTGTAGAATCGAATTTCAAAATAAAACAGGTAGCTACAGTTCTTGCTTTGCACAGAGGTATATGTGATATATCCTGCACCTTATTCGATGAGGAAAGGACCGAGATCCCTTCACCGGGAGTGACTCCTTTAGCAATAACTGGCAGATGCTACACACTCGGTTTGTCTTTTGATTGCTTTTAAGAGTTTTTGCTTTGCACAGTGATATATATGATATATCCCGCACCTCATTCGACGAGGAAAGGACCGACGATCCCTTTACCGGGAGTGACTCCTTTAGCAAAACTAGAAAAGACGCAAAAACACTCCATTTTAAAATCATTTGATTCTACAACGATATCAAGTTCATTACGCAATAGGTTTTCATATAAACCTGTCGTAGCCCTCCGTCATTTCAGATAAGTTGTATATAGTATTCGTGCTGCATTTGTTGGCTTTCGTCAAGGTGCAGTGTGCGGTAGCTATATGCTGCTTATCTGCCAGCATACGATGCGATTGGATTAGGGTAGTCGTGCGGCTTTGTTGGCTTTCGTCAAGGGTCGTGCGGGTGGGTTTAATTCAATCAGGAAATGACGGGTTGAACTTGTAAGTCCGTGTTGCCCATCCCGGTGCTTACGGGAGGCGGAAAACATAATAAAAAACGGATTTTTAATGACTTAGGCAACATGGACTTTGCTTGTGAGGATCTTTGCTAAACGAAAACTAGCTAAAGTAAACTAACAACTAACTAAGTTGTAGAAAGGTTATACCTTTGGTCTTTAGTCCTTCTCTCCTTGCTCGTCGGAATGGTAGAAAGGCCTCACCTTGCTTGTCTTCTTCCGTCAAAGAAAGATCCACTTGAAAGCCACCACCTTTAGCTTCAACTCCAAGCTAGGAGTAACTAGAGTGCAAGAAATGCTAAGACTAGAACCCTAGAAGAGAGTAGAGAGGATCAAGTGAAGGTTTTTCTCAAGCTTTTTTGTTTCTCAACACATGAGAGGGAGAGAGCTTGAGGGAGAGGATGAACAAGAGAGAGAAATGATATGAGAGAATGAATTATTTGTGAGCCTTTCTCACTAATATGTGTGTATAATTTTTAATTGAATAATTAGCTAGATAATTATCATGGTAAATCATGACATGACCATTATCATTTCAAATTGCAAAGATCAAAAAGCATCTTCCAAAAGAAATTATGATGGTCAAAGTGTCAACCTTGGTCAACAAGTCAAAGAAGTCAAAAGGTCAACAACCACAACCATGGATAATTATTAAACTAATTACTAATTAACAATAACACACACATAAATATTAGGGTTAATAAAATGACAACAACCATTAACCCTAATCAAGGTCCTCTCCCTCAATCTCAAGCAACTGTGCATACGCACCCGCATTCGTGATCCGAGGAACACGAACACAATGAGAAAAACCAATCTCTAATCATATACTAGGATCCGGCTTAAACCAAAGCCCGCTAGTATAAACTGTCCGGACAGCAAACGTGCACAAGTGCGCGGATGCGAACGAACCCTGTCGCAAAACCATGCGACCTCTACTCATTTTGCCTAAAGGCGAATAGCTCTCTGTGTGGGACTCTAAAGACTCGACACTACGCTGGCAGTGGGTTTAACCACAGACCGCAAGCGGCACTAGCTGTACGTAACGGTCCCCAGGTAGATGTCGATAAGAAGACTGACGAGGTGAACCCCATCTGCACTCCTACTGAGCCTGTTTGTGACAATCTCCGTACAGTCCGGTCTGTTCGTCTGATACATCGCATGGCGGGCCTAGGGGGGCGGTGAACGTCAGTCCCCTAATAGCGGTACAAGTCGTGTCGGAGTGTAGCCCAGAACACCCTGAGATAACACTGGAAACCTACCAGTATATCTCGCTTGCCCTGGCCAGGGACTACTCGTGTAATGGCTCTCCTGGACACAGCGCGATGTCAACCCCCAATACCGGGAGAGACGAATCCTGTCTAACCGTCACTGCCTCTAAGTGCTTCGGGACTGCACCCAAAAACTACTTGTTTGCACAGCTCCTTTGAGCCGTGGTAGGGTAGTAATCAAAGTGCAGTGGGAACACACTCGAGGCGAAGCGACAGTGTCAAGTCAGCGGACTAAGCTGTACTCATGTCACCTGGGAACTGATAACTGACGATAGGTATATTACCAACCAAATGTTCCCGACGAGTCCTGTCCAGTGTACTCGTAACCTAACGAGCACCCGCATACTATCCCAAGTACGACGTACTAACGGCTGTGGGACAGACCGTCTCCCACACTGGGATGAGAAGCGCATACGCTAGTCTACTCCGGAGTATCGATGCCCTGTCTCGATAGTCCAACGACCAGGGACCTGTATAAGGATGTGCTTATAGATTACCCAGCTCCCACGAGTGCGAGCGCCATCACAACGCTGGTAATCAAGCAAAGATCCTAAGGGCTCTACTAATATGTATACCAGTAATATGCTAAAAGAAACACATGCACATATTAAAGCAGAGACAAACCAAGTAGCATACTACCATTTCGAGCAAGATTGTATATACAACTGTGAATATCCCAAGCTTCCATTAAGTAATATACAAACTAGTATGATACAGTAATGGCCTCTAGGGCATATACACTAACAATCTCCCACTTGCACTAAGGCCATGTACTGGCGTATCGAAGACCTATCATCTCGATCAGCCGCTCGAACTGAGTCTGGGGTAGGGCCTTCGTGAATGGATCTGCTGTGTTATCCTCTGATGCAACTCTCCGGACCTCGATCTCCTGGCGATCTACGATCTCCCTGATCAGGTGATACCGCCTTAAGATGTGTCTGGATTTCTGATGGGACCTGGGTTCCTTCGCTAAAGCTATAGCCCCGTTGTTGTCGCAATACAGAGGTATTGGGTCAACAATGGACGGAACCACCTGAAGTTCTTTCAAGAACTTCCTCATCCAGACAGCTTCTTTTGCGGTATCAGATGCAGCGATGTATTCCGCTTCCATAGTCGAGTCAGCAACGGTTTCCTGTTTGGAGCTCTTCCAACACACCGCCCCTCCATTGAGGGTAAAGACAAAACCCGACATGGACTTGGAATCATCCTTGTCACTCTGGAAGCTGGAGTCAGCAAAGGCCTCAACCTGCAGGTCTTTTCCGCCGTACACCAAGAACATCTCCTTAGTCCTTCTCAGGTACTTGAGAATGTTCTTTACTGCTATCCAATGTTTCTCCCCAGGGTTTGACTGATACCTGCTTACCACACTCAGTGCATAAGCCACATCCGGTCTGGTACACAACATCGCATACATTATAGAGCCTACCGCAGAAGCGTAGGGTATAATAGACATGCGATCCCTCTCCAAATCAGTCTTGGGAGACATCTCTTTGGAGAGGGTGATCCCGTGACAAGCCGGTAGATTACCGCGCTTGGAATCTTCCATACTGAATCTCTTCAGTATGGTGTCGATGTACCTGGACTGCGAGAGTCCTAATATCCTCTTGGATCTGTCACGGTAGATCCGGATACCCAGAATGTAGGAGGCATCACCCAGGTCTTTCATGGAGAACCTGTGTGACAAGAACCCCTTGACAGATTGTAGCATAGGAATGTCATTTCCTATTAAGAGAATGTCATCCATGTATAAAACGAGGAATACTACAGTTCTCGCTACAAATCTACAATAGATGCATGGTTCATCTGGATTTTTGATAAAGCCAAATTCTTTGACCGTCTCATCAAAACAGATGTTCCAACTCCGCGATGCCTGCTTGAGTCCATAAATGGACTTGAGCAACTTGCACACCTTTCCGCTGCTCCCACCCTGAATGAAACCCTCTGGCTGGTCCATATAGACACACTCCTCTAAATGACCATTTAGAAAAGCTGTCTTTACGTCCATCTGCCAAATCTCATAATCGTGGAAAGCAGCGATGGCAAGAAGGATCCGAATGGATTTCAGCATAGCTACTGGAGAAAAGGTTTCGTCATAGTCCAAACCAGGTCGCTGACGAAAACCCTTTGCTACCAGTCTAGCTTTATAGGTCTCAACCTGTCCATCTACACCAATCTTCCTTTTGAAGATCCACTTGCATCCTACGGGTTTTACCCCGTCTGGAGCAATGTCCAACGTCCATACTTTGTTGGTGTACATGGACTCCATTTCGGTCCGCATTGCATCCAGCCATTTTACCGAGTCGACGCTCTGAATGGCTTGCTGGAAGCTAGTAGGCTCATCACAATCTAGGATGCAGTCTTCTCTATCCCCGTCAATGAGAAAACCGTAGTATCTCTCGGGCGGATGAGACTGCCTACTACTCCTGCGGAGTGGCATAGGAATGTCCTGTTCTTTTGAACCTTCTGGTTCCACTAAACTTTCAGTAATAGTTTGTGGTTCTGGAATTTCTTCCAGTTCTATTGCGCTCCCACTTATTTCTTTTTCTATGAACTGATGTTCTAGAAAGTGGGCATGGCGAGAAACAAGGACTTTTTGTTCCTCTTCGTAATAGAAGTAATATCCCTTGGAGTTCTTTGGATATCCCACAAACTTGCACTGTACTGAGCATGCCTCGAGCTTGTCCGCATGCTGCTTTTTTACAAAAGCTGGACATCCCCATGTCTTAATGTGATTAAGATAGGGTTTCTTCCCACTCCATAACTCATATGGTGTGGTAGGCACAGTCTTAGTGGGAACACGGTTCAAAAGATATGCAGCTGTTTCTAGCGCATACCCCCAGAACGATCACGGTAACTCAGCGTTACTCATCATGGACCGTACCATATCCAATAGGGTTCGGTTCCGTCTCTCCGATACACCGTTATGTTGCGGAGTGTATGGAGGAGTAAGCTGAGAGAGAATTCCATTCTCTTTTAAATAGTTCAGGAATTCGGCACTTAAGTATTCTCCTCCTCGATCCGATCTTAGGATCTTGATACTTTTGCCTGTTTGTTTTTCTACTTCATTCTTATATTCCTGGAATTTTTCAAAAGCCTCGGATTTATGTTTCATTAAGAAGACATAACCGTACCTTGAAAAATCATCCGTAAAGGTAATGAAGTAAGAATAACCGCTTCGCGCATGTGTAGACATTGGACCGCACACGTCGCTGTGTACGAGTCCCAAGAGCTCGCTCGCTCTTTCTCCGTGTCCAGAAAACGGAGCCTTTGTCATCTTTCCTTTGAGACAGGATTGACAAGTTGCATACGATTGATATTCGAACGAATCTAAGTATCCTTCAGTATGTAACTTAGTCAATCTTCTCTCATTGATGTGACCCAGTCTACAATGCCATAAGAAAGTTTTATTAATTTCTGGAGACTTTCTTTTGTGTGTATTCTGGATATTGAAAACCTGTGGTTGGTTTAAAACGTATATACCGTTGTTCAATATACCTGACCCAATCAACACTTGATTAAGGTGAATGTTCACTACATTACTTACAAATGCAAATTCATAACCTTCTTTAGATAATAAAGATACAGAAATGATATTACAGGTTGCATTTGGTACATAATAACAACTACGCAAAACCAAAAAGTGTCCATCTGATAATCCCAGGTGATAGTCCCCCACGGCCTCAGCATCCATGCTAGCACCGTTCGCAACTCTGAGGGTCATGTCACCTGCCTTCAAAACTCTACGCTTTCTCAACGCCTGCAAAGAATTACAGATATGAGATCCTGATCCGGTATCCAATACCCAGGAATTAGAGTTTATTGATAGACAATTTTCAATAACATACACACCTGAAGCTGAAGCTGCAACTCGCTTCAAATCCTGTGTTCTGGCTTTCCAAGCCTTGCAATCTTGTTTCCAGTGACCACTTTTGTGACAATAGAAGCATTCTTCCTTCCCCACCAGCTTCCCCGCTACCTTTGTTGCTTTACCCTTTCCCTTCGTATCCACTTTACCGACACCGCCTCTTGGTTTGGCGGGGGCTTTCTTCTTCTTGCCCTTGGCTTTCGCCCTGGACCTAGAAGAGGAAGATCCTCCTACAAACAAAGTGGATGTCTCCCTACCCTTCTGTAGGGTGCCCTCAGCAGTCCTCAACATGTTCAGAAGTTCGGCAAGTTCAACCTCCTTTCCTTGCATGTTGAAGTTAAGAATGAAC
Source organism: Agapanthus africanus (assembly GCA_030015575.1). Lineage (NCBI taxonomy): Eukaryota > Viridiplantae > Streptophyta > Magnoliopsida > Asparagales > Amaryllidaceae > Agapanthus > Agapanthus africanus. Next base: position 381,627,867 of record CM057343.1, read on the forward strand.
TGGGCGTAAGTGGAAGGAAGGGACTGGAGAATCAAATCGGTATAGAGTTCATTCTCCAACGTGGTCCCAAGGTCCGCGAGCTCCTCTATGTAGCCGATCATCTTAAGCACGTGGTCCGCTACCGATGATCCGACGGCCAACCTTGCCGAAAAGAGCTTCTTCGACACTTCGTATCTTGCGATACGAGACTGCTCTCCATACAGTTCTTTTGTATGGAGAAATATGGACTCTAGGTCCATATTCTCGTGCCTCCTCTGATGGTCGTTGTCCATCGAGGCTAGTACGAGGCATCTGGCCCTCGCGCAATCTATCTCCCATGTCTTATGGATTTCAACATCCGCGACGCTGGAGGTGGGACCTGGGACAGGGGGAGCTTTGGTGGTAAGTATATACCCCAGCTTGTCATAAGTGATAGCCATCTTGACATTCCTGAGCCAATCTTTGTAGTTTGGCCCTGTCAATATGTTTTTATCTAATAGTAACTTAAGTCCGGTCATCTTGAATGGTCGCTGCAATTAGGAGAGAGAAAAGAAACACTTTAGCATGATGCTCTTGCAAGTTTAGAGTGGTTTTTAGTTTGTCTAAACTGGATGGCTCCCACTGTCTCTCGAATCCCTTCTCAAACCGTAAAGAAAAGGATTAGCCGGGATCATTCTCACCGTACAATACTTGCTTAACCGTTCAGCCAGGCCAGTGTCGGTACTTCGAGGGAGGTTTTCCAACGCTTTCGCGAAGTTCCTTAATTAAGTAACCTCTTTTCCCTGTGGGCGTAGCCCCGCTAACACCTTTCTAGGCACCTACTAGGTTTATAGCATTGATCGTTAAGTGAGAGTTTTCCCGAGGAGTAGCATATACTCACAGTAGGATCGGGATCCAAATATCATCGCGTGATAAAACCGAAGGAATCCTACCAGAATCATCACACTCCAAATGGTATGCAAATCTAGCAAGTTTCAGTACTTATGAAACTCCCGATGTGGATTTTTGCCCCATGCTCTTATGACCTTGACTTTGGCCAAAATATCATAAGTCACATGTCAAGTTCTACCCGTCATTCTCCTGGTTAATTTGGACCCACCCGTACCTACCCTTGACTTTGGCCAAAATGGCAGCACGACTGTCCCAAATCAACGCATCTATCTATGCTGCACATGAATACCCAAACGCTACCAATCACTATGCCTTGACTTTGGCCAAAATACATAGCTTGAATACTTTTGACCATTCATGTGGAATGACGGAGGGCTACGAATGGTTTTGGCGAAACCGTGAACGTAGTGAACTTGATATAATCGATGGAACGAGATAGCTTTTAAAAGGAGTGGTTCAAGCTCCGCGTTTAAAAGTTTAGTTTTGAAAAGAACCGAGTGGTTTTCAAAGTGTTCCAATCGACTTTTACTTGGTTTATTTCTTGCATTAGTTCTTTTAATGCGTCCCATCAATTAATCCTACCATTGCAGAAAACAACCAAAATATGACGTACGCTTATGCCATTCGCATTCGCCACGGGGCCCCGTCATCACCCGTTAGGTTACTTAACTAACGACAGAGCGGGGGCTGGGCTAGCGCGGCTGTAAAACATAAGCAACGCCTAAATAGTTATTATATATAAATATATAGCAATGATAGACATTACAGATCACAGATGAATACATTGGATATACTAGGAATCCGCAATGCGTTCGAGCCTGCAACGCAAAGCGGATTACACGGTCGCGGTGAATAGCCAAAACCCCACCCAAGACCCCTACGGGTGCGGCAAACTACCCGCCAAGCACCCGAAGCGAAGCAACCTCCCTCACCACCGTGAGTAGGCCACTCGGCACTTCGAGATACCCGGTAGTTTGTGCACCCCCTCCATGGGTCTATCCTAGGAGCAAAAACAGTAAAAAGAATTATACAATGACGGCTACAACCCCGACCCGGTTGTGCGGCCATACAAAGAATATTATTACATCAATTTACATGTTACAAATGAATGAAAGAAAAACAATGCTCATCTCACATCCACCCCGGCCATTCACCCGCGACAATCCAATCCATTCATATCCACAAACCAATAACAATCACAGATCATGTATAACCCCGACTAATCGTCTTATAGCGATTAGCCGACGTTCAATACATGCAAGCATTACAGATATAACCGATGTAGTTAAAGTGTAGTGAAGTTCCGAAAAATACGGATTTATAGGCCCCCAAAAGTAAATTTTAGTTCTGGAAAATCTGGGCACATATAATATATCCTAAAAATCCTAAAACCAACCCAGAAACATACTGCACCAAAAACGATACAGAGAGGGGACAAGATGGCCGCGCTTCCGCGGCAAGAGCTTCCTTATGCCGCGGAAGCGCGGTCCTCTAGACTCCTCTCTGGTTCGTCTTTGGTGGTGTTTCACACAAAACCCTGAGATAATTTTTGAAGTATAAAGTTTTTTATTTTGACCAGAAAAAAAATTAACAGAAACTAAGGTTTTTCGAGTTTGGTTTTTCGATTTTCCGGTTTCGAAACTTCGTTACACTTAACTACTTAGCTAGTTTAGGTTTAGTTAGGCTCTGATACCACTGTAAGTCCGTGTTGCCCATCCCGGTGCTTACGGGAGGCGGAAAACATAATAAAAAACGAATTTTTAATGACTTAGGCAACATGGACTTTGCTTGTGAGGATCTTTGCTAAACGAAAACTAGCTAAAGTAAACTAACAACTAACTAAGTTGTAGAAAGGTTATACCTTTGGTCTTTAGTCCTTCTCTCCTTGCTCGTCGGAATGGTAGAAAGGCCTCACCTTGCTTGTCTTCTTCCGTCAAAGAAAGATCCACTTGAAAGCCACTACCTTTAGCTTCAACTCCAAGCTAGGAGTAACTAGAGTGCAAGAAATGCTAAGACTAGAACCCTAGAAGAGAGTAGAGAGGATCAAGTGAAGGTTTTTCTCAAGCTTTTTTGTTTCTCAACACATGAGAGGGAGAGAGCTTGAGGGAGAGGATGAACAAGAGAGAGAAATGATATGAGAGAATGAATTATTTGTGAGCCTTTCTCACTAATATGTGTGTATAATTTTTAATTGAATAATTAGCTAGATAATTATCATGGTAAATCATGACATGACCATTATCATTTCAAATTGCAAAGATCAAAAAGCATCTTCCAAAAGAAATTATGATGGTCAAAGTGTCAACCTTGGTCAACAAGTCAAAGAAGTCAAAAGGTCAACAACCACAACCATGGATAATTATTAAACTAATTACTAATTAACAATAACACACACATAAATATTAGGGTTAATAAAATGACAACAACCATTAACCCTAATCAAGGTCCTCTCCCTCAATCTCAAGCAACTGTGCATACGCACCCGCATTCGTGATCCGAGGAACACGAACACAATGAGAAAAACCAATCTCTAATCATATACTAGGATCCGGCTTAAACCAAAGCCCGCTAGTATAAACTGTCCGGACAGCAAACGTGCACAAGTGCGCGGATGCGAACGAACCCTGTCGCAAAACCATGCGACCTCTACTCATTTTGCCTAAAGGCGAATAGCTCTCTGTGTGGGACTCTAAAGACTCGACACTACGCTGGCAGTGGGTTTAACCACAGACCGCAAGCGGCACTAGCTGTACGTAACGGTCCCCAGGTAGATGTCGATAAGAAGACTGACGAGGTGAACCCCATCTGCACTCCTACTGAGCCTGTATGTGACAATCTCCGTACAGTCCGGTCTGTTCGTCTGATACATCGCATGGCGGGCCTAGGGGGGCGGTGAACGTCAGTCCCCTAATAGCGGTACAAGTCGTGTCGGAGTGTAGCCCAGAACACCCTGAGATAACACTGGAAACCTACCAGTATATCTCGCTTGCCCTGGCCAGGGACTACTCGTGTAATGGCTCTCCTGGACACAGCGCGATGTCAACCCCCAATACCGGGAGAGACGAATCCTGTCTAACCGTCACTGCCTCCAAGTGCTTCGGGACTGCACCCAAAAACTACCTGTTTGCACAGCTCCTTTGAGCCGTGGTAGGGTAGTAATCAAAGTGCAGTGGGAACACACTCGAGGCGAAGCGACAGTGTCAAGTCAGCGGACTAAGCTGTACTCATGTCACCTGGGAACTGATAACTGACGATAGGTATATTACCAACCAACAGTTCCCGACGAGTCCTGTCCAGTGTACTCGTAACCTAACGAGCACCCGCATACTATCCCAAGTACGACGTACTAACGGCTGTGGGACAGACCGTCTCCCACACTGGGATGAGAAGCGCATACGCTAGTCTACTCCGGAGTATCGATGCCCTGTCTCGATAGTCCAACGACCAGGGACCTGTATAAGGATGTGCTTATAGATTACCCAGCTCCCACGAGTGCGAGCGCCATCACAACGCTGGTAATCAAGCAAAGATCCTAAGGGCTCTACTAATATGTATACCAGTAATATGCTAAAAGAAACACATGCACATATTAAAGCAGAGACAAACCAAGTAGCATACTACCATTTCGAGCAAGATTGTATATACAACTGTGAATATCCCAAGCTTCCATTAAGTAATATACAAACTAGTATGATACAGTAATGGCCTCTAGGGCATATACACTAACAGAACTTGACTAGCATCCTATGGTTTGTTGGCCTTTGTTAAGGTCATAGGAGGTTAGGGGCAAAATATTATCGGTAATTTCAAGTGTTGAGATTTGTAATGAGATTGCATACCTTCTATGAGATAATTGGATCCCGATACCCGCTGCGAGTAAGAGTTACTCCTGGGAGAGTTTTATACATTACAATTAGCCGATCAAGTAGGTGTCTAGAAAGGTGTCAACGGGGTTACGCCTCTGGGAAAACGAGGTTTACATTAATTAGGTTCGTGCGAAAGCACGGGGGACCTCCCTCAAAGTACCGACACTGGCCTGGCTGAAAGATTGGCTAACTTGTAGTGTGTAATTAATCCCGGCTAGTCTTTCCTTTTAGGGTTTGAAGGAAGATTTGATAAAAAGCAGTGGGAACCATCCTGATTAGATAAAATAATAACCAATCTATTCTTGTAAGAGCGCACGCTGAGTGTTTTCTTCTCTCTCTCTCCTGGTAGCGACCATATCACGCCTTAATCAAGATAATAATACGGAAGTATTGACCGAACCCGCTTGTTATACTGAGCTGGGGAACGTTGGTCCCGCTCCAACTTATAATTGTTATAAGACAGAGCAGGAAATAGGGATTACCAGAATTCCCGTGCCGCCCAAACGAAGAGAGTGCATGCTGATGCATCATCTTCGGGTGTGTTCATTATGTAGAACTGTTTCTCTGTATCCTCTACGTCCTGGGTATATGATACCGGATCAGGATCCCAGATATGTAATCTGTTACATAGGGCTACAGAAAGGTAGAGAACTGAGAACGGGTGATAAGTTTCATGAGACAGAAAACGGGGCAAGTGTTGCAGCCAGGTCTGTTGGTCACTGTCACCCTGTATTCCAAATACATTGATTCTGAACGAATGTTATTAGATACCGAACCTGATATACAAAATCATATCTATCTCTTTATTAGTAAAGAAATGATAAAATTTTGTATAGTTGGATGATGTTTTGAACATTTCCTATATCAAAAGTTGATCGGATCAGGCACGTTATCTAAAAGCATTGATGTTCTAAATCAAACTACAGTTCTTTAGTATACGGAACACACACAAGAGGAAGAGTTCAGAAATGAACGAATCCTTCTTGAGGCATTGTAGACTAGGTCATATCAATGTGACCCGACTAGCTGAAGTTACATTTAGATGCATATTTAAATCAGTTTGAATTTACATTTTATGAAACTTGCGAGTCATGTCACAAAGATAAAATGACCTCAGCTCTGTTTATTGGAAACAGAAAAAGAGTTAGTGAACTCTTGAGATGATACATGTTGATGTATGTAGGTCCCCTGTCTACACATGCCAAGACCGGTTCTTTGTACTTCATTACATTCTCTGATAATCTCTCAAGATTCAGACATATGTTCCTGTTGAAACACAAGTCCGAACCTTTTGAGATATTCACAGAATATGATTTAGAAGTAGAGAACCAATACGGGTATAAGTATTATGTCCTTTGATGAGATCAAGGAGGAGAATACTTGAGCACGGAAATCCTGGATTATTCCAAAGGAGAATGAGATTCTCTCTCAGAATTACTCCTCCGTATACACCATAGCACGATGGTATATCGGGGCGGAGCAATAGCACCCTATGTGATATGGTGTGCTCTATGATGAGTACTACTGAGTTTCCTATTTCCTTTTGGGAGTTATGCACTTGAGAAGTTGCATACCTATTGAATAGGGTTCGAATCAAATCAGATGCCTACCACTTCATATGTGATATGGAAAGGGAAGAGCCCATATCTTAAGCTAGTTAAGATTTGGGGTTGTCCAGCCTTTGTCTAAAAGCAAAATCCGGACAAGCTCAAGGCAAGATCTGTTATGTAGAACTGGAAAGGTTCCAGCTATACAAACTACAGCAAATGATTTGATAAAACCAAAGGATTCAATGGTTACCAACGAACCTCAGCCTCTCCGCTGATCTAGTAGGGTTCCTCACCCACCTGAGAGCTACTTCGGTTTCTCTATGACAGTGGGAGCGAGGATTGCATCATGAGATGATGACCCAACTAGTTTCGAGCTGGCCATCAGGAGTGTGACTCTGTAAGAATGGATAGATGCTTAGCGATCTGAGATGGAATCCTTATACACCAACAAAGTATGGACTTTGGTTGCTATATCTGAAGGGTTAAATCCCCATCAGGAGCAAGTATATCTTGAGAAGATTACTTGGTGTACATCGAAAAGTTGAGACTTCAAAGCTAGACTTATTAAAGGTTTGCATCATTGACCAGGTATGGATCATGATGAAACTTTTTCTAAGGATCTATGCTTAAGTCCATCCAGATCCTACTTGCCACGGCTGCATACCATGACTACGATATCTGGTGGTTGGGTGTCATGACTGCTTTTCTAAATGATGTTTTGGAAGAGAATGTCTATAAGTACACAGCCAGAGGGCTTCGTAAACAGTGGGAGCAGCGGAAACGTGTGCAAGATGTTTTATAGGATAAAGCAGGCATCGCGGTGTTGGAACGTCTGTTTTGATGAAGAAGTCAAAGAGTTTGACATCATCAAAATGATAGATGAACCTTGTATAAACAAAAAGGTAGTAGGGAGTATTGTGACGATCCTCGTAGAGTACGTGGATGACATACTCTTGATAGGGAAGTAGTTTCCTATGCTACGCTCGATTAATCTCCGATTATCACAAAGATTCTCCATATAGGATCAAAGTGATACCTACTAAATCCTGGATTTTGGATCTATGAGATAGATCTAATTGGATGTTAGGAATCTCACTAGAAGTAGTGAGATGGTATCAATTGATTCTGGGGAGAATCACTGGAAAGGTTCCAGGGTGATAAAGACTACTGAATGCCAGTCACAGGCATTGTCTTTACCCTCAGTAAAGGGACGGTATGTTGGAAGAGTTCCAAGCTAAATACCGTGGCATACTAGAAGCTAAAGGCAGGATACATCGCTACCTAAGATGCTACCAAAGAGGCAGTCTGGGTGTATATTAGTTCATAAGATGAACTTTGTTCCTCCCATTGTGTGACAATGGAGTTGTGGCTTATGCCAAGGAACGCCGGTCCCATCAGTGATCCAGACATATTCTAAGGCAGTATCACCTGATCATGGAGATGGTTGATCTTCAAGGAGATCAAGGTTAGGAGAGTAGACTCAGAGGACAACACAGCGGATCCACTCACAAAGGCCTGTTCCCAGAGAGAGACTTTTATGGGATGGTTGAGTATGAGATACTGCAACCACTGCTATCAGATGGCCCTAGTGCAAGTGGGAGATTGTTAGTTATATGTATGCCCTAGAGGCCATTACTATACATAGGATGTATATTGTAGTGGATGCTGGGACGTATATAGGAAGGACTTTCTTGCTCGACATGATAATATGCTATCTGGTTACACTTTACCTTAACGTGTATACTGATTGTCTCTCTGTTACATGTTGGTAAAGCCCTCAAGATGTGTACTTGACTACCTGGACTATGATGCGGATCATACTAGTGGGGACATGGTAGTACATAAGTACATCCTTCAAAGTCCCTAGTCGAGGGTGTATCGAGACGGGGCATCGATATACCAGAGTAGACTAGCGTGTACCTTCTCGACCCATACAGATGGGCGATGGATGATCCCATTTCCATTGGTATTTGACATCAGAGATGTTATACGGGTGCTCAGTGGAGACTGGGTACACTGGACGGACTCGCCGAGAACTCCCAGATGGTATTATACCTCACGTCAGATGGCAGTTCTCTGGTGACACTGGTACAGAGTAGTCTGTTGACCCGAGATCGTCATAGAGTCTTGTGTGGTTCCCACTGTGCTTTGATTTCCATCTTACTACGTCCAAGAGGGCGTGCAAAACGGGGGTTTTTGGGTACAGTCCCGAGTCACATGGAGGCAATGAGCGATAGGAGGGGATTCGTCTCTCCCGGTATAGGGGATTGATGTTGCGCTGTGTTCGATTGGCTATAACAGGAAATCCCTGGCCAGGGTTGCTGAGATTTACTGGTAAGTGTTACCAGTAGTTTCTCGAATTGTTATAGACCTCATATCGACACGACTTATCGAGCTATTGGGGTCTGACGTTTACCACCCCTAGGCGAGATATGCGACATATCAGACGATCAGACCGGACTGTACGGGAGTGTTACTGGTTGGATTCACTGGAGTGTGAGCGGGCTTGCTCGTCGATCTTCAGATCGCTCAATACCCAGGTGGCCGTTACGTTTAGCAGACCGCTTGCGGCTTGTGGATGTTTGATATGATCATCATCCGCTGCCGGCGTATTGACGAGTCTTTAGAGTCCTACACAGAGGTTTCCTGGCTCAAGCGAAACGAAATTGGAGCGCATATGAGATATGTGCGGGACCAAGAATAATGCGTGTATGTGATACCGTATTCTATTCTCGCGATGAATGTATCGATTGGTTGTATGCGATATAACCTAGTTATCGAATCGAAGATCGATTCGATAAGCCGATGCATAGGATACTAGTCGGTTATATGCGATATGACCGGATCGTTAAATCAAGTGTTGATTTAATGATTTAATGTATAATTATATATTTGATATATTACTTTACATTAACTAGTATCGGTTCACTTTAAATGGATTTTCTCACTCGGATGTGCGCATTATATATGTGATGTGATTTTGTGCACATGCTTGTATCATGTTTGATGATACATGATAGTTTGGTGTATAGTTTAAACCATGGTTGGTCAATGGTTAGGGTTTCTTATTCTTCATTTACTTATTCTTTTATTTATTCATTGATTTATGAATGAAATAGAATGGTGGCCATTTTTGGATTATCCTTGAAGCTTCATGAAGCTTTGAATTGGTTGACCATTTTGTTTCTTTCTCTAACCCTAACCATACAACCTAACCTAAGTTAATTCTCTACACCTAACTAGGGTTGGATTATCATAAGTATTCATTCTTTTTTATTTTACAAAATAACTAATCATAATTTTATCATCTTCTTGCTTTCTTCTTCTTCTTCACTTCAAAGAAGAAAGCTTGCTTCATCAATGGTGATTGATGAAATAGAGTGAGAAATCCAATTATAAAGAGAACCCACCTCCTATTTCTTCATCCTTTACCTCTTGCCAAGTAGTAGAGTGTGTTTTCTTCACAAGTTTTTTGACTTGGTGAAGTCGGAGCTTGATTTAGCGATGCCTCGACGTAGATCATCTTCGGCATGGACATCGATGACCTAGCCCGTCCATTCTCCGATGAAGCCGACGCTAGAGCCCGGGACTTGTTATGGACAGTGAGGAGACTTCATTGCGGAGCTATGGAGGTGGAGAACCGAATCTACAAAGGTTGTATTTCCGTTCCTTTAGTTTAATTGTAAACTAGTTTCCTTTTTCGCCTAGATATCTAGCCGACGATCCGTAGTGTAGGATTTCTCGGCACCGTATTTTTTGAAATTGGCATGTTCGATGCCTTGTGAGACCTCACTAGTGTGCCTAGGAACCCTACAGAGAATGAACTAGGGTTAGTTCAAATGGTTAGGGTTAAGCATGAGACAAGAATGGTGACTAAGTCAAAGCTTCATGAAGCTTCAATAAGAAACAAAGAAAGCCACCATTCTCATCTTTATCTTTTTCAAATAAATAAATAAACAAATAAATAAATAAATGAAAAAGCAAAACCCTAATCATCAACTTAACCATGGTTTAATTCTATACACTTAACCAAATGAGCAAGCATCATCAAACATGATACAAACATGTGCACAAAAGTATATCACATATACAACTTGCACATCAAGTGAGAAAATCCATTTAAAGTGAACTAATACTAGCTAATGCAAAGTAATATATCAAATATATAATTATACATTAAATCATTAAATCAACACTTGATTTAATGATCCGGTCATATCGCATATAACCGACTAGTATCCTATGTATCGGCTTATCGAATCAATCCATGATTCGATATCTAGGTTATATCGAATATAACCAATCGATACATCCATCGCGAGAATGAAATACGGTATCACATACACGCATCATTCTCGGTCCTGCACATATCTCATATGCGCTCCTATTTCGTTTCGCTTGAGCCAGGAAACCTCTGTGTAGGACTCTAAAGACTCGTCAATACGCCGGTAGCAGATGATGATCATATCAAGCACCTACAAGCCGCAAGCGGTCTGCTAAACGTAACGGCCATCCGGGTATTGAGCGATCAGAAGATCGATGAGCTAGCTCGCTCACACTCCTGTGAATCCAACCAGTAACACTTACAGTACAGTCCGGTCTGTTCATCAGATATATCGCATATCAAGTCTAGAGGTGGTAAACGTCAGACCCCAATAACCGATAAGTCGTGCCGATGTGAGGCTCATAACGAGTCGAGAAACTACTGGTAACACTTACCAGCAAATCTCTGATCAGCCCTGGCCAGGGACTTCCCTGTTACGGCCAATCGAGCAGAGCGCAACATCAACCCCCAATACCGGGAAAGACGAAACCCCTCCTATCGCTCATCGCCTCCATGTGACTCGGGACTGTACCCAAAGACCACCGTTTTGCACACCCTCATGGACGTGGTAAGGTGGAGATCAAAGCACTGTGGGAATCACACAAGACTCTATGACGATCTCGGGTCTACAGACTAACCTGTACAAGTGTCACCTAAGAACTGCCATCTAACGTGAGGTATAATACCATCTGGGAGTTCTCGGCGAGTCCGTCCAGTGTACCCAGTCTCCACTGAGCACCCGTACACCATCTCTGATGTCAAACACCAATGGATATGAGATCATCCATCGCCCATCTCATGGGTCGAGAAGCGTATACGCTAGTCTACACTGGTATATCGATGCCCCGTCTCGATACACCCACGACCAGGGACCTTGAAGGATGTACTTATGGACTACCATGTCCCCACTAGTATGATCTGCATCATAGTCCAGGCAGTCAAGTACACATCCTAATGGCTTTATCAACATGTAACTATAAGACAGTTTAAAGAGACAAGTGTACATGTTAAGATAAAGAGCAACCAGATAGCATACTATCATATCGAGCAAGAAAGTCATCTCTATATATATCCAAGCATCCAATATAATATACATCATCTGTACAATACTGGCCTCTAGGGCATACACACAACTAACAAGCTGCAGTTGAACGAATTGAGCGAGCTTAGGGATGAGGCTTACGATAACGCGGTTGTCGTTAAGAATCGAACGAAGGTGTTTCACGATAAACACCTTTTGCGCAAAACTTTCGTACCTGGTCAACAGGTACTGCTTTACGACACCAGACTACACTTCCATCCAGGAAAGCTCAGATCTCGCTGGAAAGGGCCGTATTTTGTGCGGAATGTGTATCCGCATGGCGTTGTGGATTTGGAGAATCCAAAGGACGGTTCATTTTTTAAAGTGAACGGACACTGACTCAAACCTTACCTTAGCGCCGAACCAACAGACGAGCTCCTGTTCTTACAGGAGCCGGTTTACCCTGCATAATCTTCTTCCGTCTACCTCCAAACTTTGGTAATCCAGCCAAGAACAAGTGGACACTGTTCCAAATAAGTTTGGGGATATGTATATACCATTTTGTACATTTTTATGGATATTCCTTTTCTTTTCCTTAAAACCAAAAACACAAAAAAATAAAAATAAAAATAAAAATTTTGTGTACATCTAACCGACACTTTTGCCCCTTCAAATGATCTCTTCATGCACTAACAGTGAGGACACTGTCCAGTTTAAGTTTGGGGGTACGCTCGGTATGCTTTTCTTACCTTCGCATTCATATGTATATTCTGCATCTGCATATTAAAATCCATAAAAATCTGAAAATTTTCTAAAAACATAAAAACTTTTTTGTCAAGTTAGCTAGTGGGAGAACTCTGATTCAACATTTCGACGGTTTTGTTTGATAAGATAAGAATAACTAAATCTTATGTTTAGATTTTGAAAACCTGAAAGATAACTCTCCTTTGAAGTTAACTATAGCTGATATACGTCTTTACATCACACTACACGTGTCGTGAGTTTTGGAAATTAGATGACAAGTCTTTTCTGTCTGAAAACTTTTAAATGGATAAATGTTTTTTTGAGGATCAAATAGGTTTGTTCGGAAATATGTAATATCAAGAATAGTTTATGAAGTGAGTGAATATGAAGGAATGTTATTGATGCCTTAATTGGAACTAAGTCTGAAAAATAACCCATCTGAAACTTGATTGGAATGATTACACACCGAACCCACTAAACACGTCTTTTATTCAAAAAAATAATTGAACTGCCGGTTATGTCTCCGTTTGTATTGAATCATCAAGATTTTCACGCCAAACCGTCTTTTGTTTTTGGACCTAGGTAACTTGAGTAATTAAGTCCGCTGGGGTGTTTCTACACCTAATGCCCTAAAACCAACTGGTTTGGGTGCATTGGCCCAAAGCTCGCTAAGAAGCCTAGAAAGTCCAGTTTAAAACAAAGTGAAGCAAGTGTTCTCTCCGAGTTAAAATTCCTAACGGTTCTTTGTGTGAGAATAATCTTGATAAAAGACAGGCTTTTATAAAAAATTTAGCGGAGATATGAAGGTTTTATTCTATGATAAAGACTATTGCACGTTCACAGAAGTGTGTATGAAATGAAAACAAGAAAAAGGTGGAGTGAAATATAAGACTAGTTTCCTGTTAAGGAAGATAGAAATTCTAAAGTTGAAACTTTACTGGAAAACGAAACTTGAAAAATGCTTAACTCTTTATAAAACTTATGTGATCCTTTCAAAAATTTTATCTGGGCTTTATTGTGTGACATGATGACGTAAATCGATCCTTCTGGAAACTTAACAACACTATTTGCACTGCACGTAAAGACATATAAGATCTGTAGTTAAATAAGAAGCGAGGTGTGAAAAATAAGGGTTTGATAATCTAGACTTGGAATCATAGAATTGTTATTTTCTGAAACAAAACTTTAGGGTTTGAATCATAGTTATTTTGCAAAACTAGCTTGACCGGATTTTGTGGGTAGTATCCGCTGAAAACCCTCAGGAGACAACACTCCTCCTACTAGGGACACCTAGAGGTTTAACGGCTTGTTGCACATACTCAGTGGAATCGCGTTCCCTGCGAAAGTGAGGTTAGGAAATTTTTTGTGAATAAATTAGCTTTGCTCGGGACGAGCAAATGATAAGTTTGGGGGTATTTGTTCATATCAGATTTTTGCATTTTTATACCGCCCAATTTTTATCACATTGCTTATCGGTAGGTATTCTTGAGCCGTGTTTGCTAGACAATTACAGGATACAGGTTCTCGACTCTAAACGGTGAAATTCATGGAAAAACACGACAAAATCCGAGTTCCTGCCAACCACAGATAAAACACGGGTCTCCGCTCTTTATCCGTCTGTTTCCACACACCAGTTAAAAGACAAAATGACAAATCAATGTTATTTTCATACACAAGGCTCCATGGCAGCACAAGATCCAAGAAATCTACACGGAGATCAAGAAAATCATGGCAAAAAGATCCACATCCAATCACCTTTTGGTCTACTAAAATTCTGGAAGAAATGTGGAAGGATTATCAGAAAAAACATATGCCAAACTACAGACAACATCAGACCAGGGGGCCCCACAAAATACGAGGAGCCAAATCCTCTATTAGGCCACGGAACCGCGGCCTAAGCATGCTTAGGCCGCGGAACCGCGGCCGTACGGCCTTGTCGGCTGAAGACATTTCAGGGGCAGTTTGGTATTTTTATGAAGGCTCAGAATTTTGCCCTAGGATTTCAGTTTCCTGCCTATAAATAGTCCAGAACTTGCCAAAGCAAAGGGTGCATAATCTTGTATTTTCTAGGTTTTAGAATACTTGTTCTTCTTCCTCTTCTCATCTCTTCTCCATTGAAAAACTTGTAGTGAGCTTTTGTGAGTGAAGAATGATGAATAAAGAAGTTCATTTTATTATCATACTTGTCTTGCTCTTATGTTAAATGCTTGTAATTTTCATTTTTTAACTTAGTTTTTGTTATTTCTTGTTGTTTCTTTCTTTCTCATTTTCTTTATCCTTAAAACAACCATGATGCTTACGCTTGATCCTTGCCAAGGTGAGGTCACAAATAGCTAGTTGTTATCTTCTAATCTCTTTCTTTCTATCTTCCTCTTTGTGTTATTTTCTTTTCATTATGATGTGTGAGTAGTTTCCATACTTGTTAGGGTAGGATAAAGGAAGTTTGAGAGAAGAAAATCTCTCTCACTCTTTCCTTGCCCAACATCTTAAATCGACTCCCGTTAACTGAACCACAATCCGCTCCCTACGGCACCCTATCCTACATGATAGCGGTGATTCCGTAGTGAGACCGGTTGTGGTTGAATTAACCGGAGGTTATGGCTAAGAGCTAAGAACGGACGGACAATCACCAAAAGGAAGAACTTAAGCGTTGGAAAGCCTAGCTTATACTCGCAAGTTCCTTCCTAGTCGTGCTAATCCCCGTTGTTGCCGATTACCGTAACACCGATATTAAGAGTAGCAACGAAAGAAGTGAGCGACTCCTAACTCAAACTAACCTAATCCTAACCCTAACAAGCTCTCTTTACATATCATTTTAACACTTAGATAATCACAAACAAATCTGGACTTTCGGACTTAACTCGTTAAAGCACATAGAAAAAGATTCCCATCTCCCTGCAGACGAACCGTACTCAACCGGCTAGCTACAAGCGAAACCGTTTTGATTGCGGTAATTAACTAAACTTGAACACGCAGAATCTCTACCAATCAGGTACGGCAAACTACCCGCCAAGTACCCGAAGTGAAGCGGTCTCCCTCAACAACGTGAGTAGGCCACTAAACACTTCAAACTACCCGGTAGTTTGTGCACCCTACCTTGGGTCTATCCTGGAGCAAAAACAGTAAAATGAAATAATACAACAGTGGCTACAACCGCAACCTGGATGTGCTCCGCAAAATAATATTACAACATATTACAATTACATTGAATGAATGAATATAACAACCCATCACAAACCCCGGCTAATCATCACAACAATCCAATACAGTTCATAACCACAAACAGTAAAATCCATTACAGAAATGTGCAACCCCCTACCAACCGACATACTAACAGTTAGGGAAGGTTTACGAACACATTATATAGTTCACAGATATAATCTAATTAGCAAACATCGTATAATTTCGATCGATCAAACACTTTAGATTCTACTCCAAAACTTCTCTGTGCACCTGAGACTTGAGCAGAAAATAAACATTCCGGAAAAGACAAAAACATCACAGAAGAATTACTGGGCAAAATTGGGCAGAATCGGATTTAACTCGGCCGCGGATCCGCGGTGGATCGGTGGGATCGGTCGCTGTTCCGCAGCTATTTGGACGATTCATGCACCCAATTTTCTCCATAATCCTTATAATACCATGCTTGTAATTTTAGAGGTCCCTGAAAAAATTTTAGGCCTCGTTTTAAATTCGACAGAAACTTAGTGATATCGATGTTTTTTCCGGTTCATTTTGCGTTTGAAATTCATACGACATTGCTAATAAGTTAATTATTGTTTAGCGAGGCTCTGATACCACTGTAAGTCGATATACTACACCCCACTATGTGCGGGGAGGCGGAAATATGAAAAACGATCTTGTTCTATGTACTAACATCGACTAACCGCAAGAATCATTGCTAAATGATAACTAACATAAACATAGAAGTTATTAATTACTATGAGAAGTGATTATACCTAATGAACCGTGTCCTTCGTCTTTTCGTTCTCCACCTCCTCTCTGGCCTTCTCTATATAGTAGATGATCCACCCGAGAGCTTTACTCCAAGCTTCACCTCTAAACTTGAGGTAATTAGGTTTCTTTAGTTGCTAATCAAAGGTACCTAGGTGATATAGAGAATGGTTATGGATTAATTAGTTTATCTAATCCTTGATCTCAACACATGAGTGGTAGGATTAGGGTTTGAAGATAGAGTGTGCTTGAGGAGAGAGAAGGTGAGCATAGGAATGAGAAGAAATAATGAACTCATTTGAATATATGAAGCATAATCTTTTATCAAATAAATAAAATAAATCATTTAACAACCATGCTTCATTGATTCAAATGAGTGATTCATCTCATGAGTCATTAGATCAATAAATGATGCATTAACTCCATGGATGAATCACACAAATGAGTCACTAAATCAATAAATGCAAATGCCACCTAAACCCTCAAGTCACCATCCTTCTAGAAGCTTCCCGCAAAATTACGAGAACGCCCTTCCTATGCGTGAAAACACGGAAAAACTTTAGACTGTATAAATCCAATAATCCGATCCTAGAATTTGGCTTAAACCAAAGCCGGCTAGTAAAAACTGTCCGAATGTCGTACGTGCGTAAACACACGTATGCGTCCGAACCCTTGTCGTAAAACCATACGACCTCTATATCGTTTCGCCTCGAGCTGGGAAACTCTCTGTGTGGGACTCTAAAGACTCGACTACTACGCTGGCAGTGGGTTTAACCACAGACCGCAAGCGACACTAGCTGTACGTAACGGTCCCCAGGTAGATGTCGATAAGAAGGCCGATGTGGAAACCCATCTGAACTCCTACTGAGCCTGATGTGACAATCTCCGTACAGTCCGGTCTGTTTGTCTAGGACTATCGCATATCGGGCCTAGGGGGTGGCAAGCGTCAGTGCCCTAATAGCGGTATAAGTCGTGTCAGAGCATATCCCATTACACCTTAAGAAACTACTGGAACCTACCAGTAAATCTCGCTTGCCCTGGTCAGGGACTTGGCGTAATGGCTCTCTGACACAGTGGGATATCAACTCCCAATACCGGGAGAGACGAATCCTGTCTAACCGCCACTGCCTCCAAGTGCTCGAGACTGCACCTAACTGCTACCTGTTTGCACGAATCCTTTGAGCCGTGGTAGGGTAGCAATCTAAGAACAGTGGGACACACTCGAGGCGAAGTAGCAGTGTCAAGTCTGCGGACTATGCTGTACTCATGTCACCTGGGAACTGTTAACTGACGACGGGTATAATACCAACCAACAGTTCCCCGCGAGTCCTGTCCGGTGTACCCGTAACCCAACGAGCACCTGTATACTATCTCCAGTACGACGTACTGACGGCTGTGGGACAGACCATCTCCCCAACTGGGATGAGAAGCGTACACACTAGTCTACTCCGGAGTATCGATGCCCTGTTTCGATAATCCTACGACTAGGGACCTGGAAAAGGATGTGCTTGTAGACTACCCAGCCCCCACTAGTGTGACTGCCATCACAACGCTGGTAGTCAAGCAAGATCCTAAGGGCTCTATCAATACGTATACTCACATATTAAAATAGATAAAACCAAGTAGCATACTACCATATTTAGTAAGACTGTTATATAACTGTGAATATCCCAAGCTTCCATTAAGTAATATACAAGCTAGTATGATACAAAAATTGCCCCTCGGGCATATACACTAACAATAACAAGTATATCATGCAACATAGCATAATGATGTGAGTATAGAAATATATCATAGGATGATGTAGCAACTCTACTGTGTAAGTAACATAGCAATTATCGATGAAGAAAGTGTGTGAGCCGGCAAATCTGTGTAAGTGTAATAGACGCATCATCGATAATGGTGTAAGTGTACTAGCACATGTATATATATATATAATAAAATGAGAATATCATGAATGTAGCAGCAAGTCAATCATAAGTGCAATGCTAATAGGTACGCGTATCTAATCCAACATCTACGTAAAGGCTAAACTAAGCGGTGTAGACAGGGATTAAATATCTATAACCTATCCGAGTCGGTGAATTTGTCAATCGGCATCCATACTCAAAACATCACGTACGGTACAATCCATCGTACGGCATTCTCTAATCAAGGGTATGGATCAATCATCAGGTAAAACTCATCACGTACGGTAACCCATCGTACGACTGCATTAAACAATTAAGGATTCTATCAACCTATACAACAATGAGGGTACAGATCTAAGTCTCGTACGACATATCACTCATCAATATCATAATTATATATAAATATCTCATTTTACCGATCTCATAACACATCCATATCAATCTTATCATATTCATTGATCTCATGTCATATCCTTATATATCTCGTTTCATATCTCATCATATACTCTTTTCATCACATTAATATCTCATATCAAGTCATCTTACATATGCAACTATCTTTTAGATCTTATGTTGTATTTATCGATCTCACATCACGCTAGTATAATTCTCATACTTAGTCTCTTGCAACTACATATCGATATGTCGTGATTCATATTCACTTTCATATCATTATATATCAATTCGAGACATCATTTCTATCATATCATGTCAAAGAGTCATATGCCTATAGCTTTTATCTCATATCTCGATATATATATATTCAATCATTCATATCATCTCTAACTAAATTTTTAACCATATTCGTAGTTTTCTAATATAGGTCCCTACGACTGCATTCTATAGATCGGTTTATGTTCTGTTGAAAATATTGCACTTTAGTATAAGTATTTTCCTTACTTTTCTTAAATAATAAAAGGTGTTTATTATAAATATTAAACATACTTGGATTTATCTGCAATATACTATTTACCATATGTTTATATATTATAATTAACATTATGAAGGAAAATATATGCATTTTATATTTATATAATATTTTGGTAATTGAAAATATGCATATCATATCAAATATTCTAATTAAGATTCTTAAAAGAAATAATATCATAAAAATGGTTAGAATAATGTTCAAAATATATGCATAATATTTTAGTTATTAAAAGATGCATAGCATATTAAATATTCTTAATCAAGTTTCTTAAAGATTTATTACCATATATAGTGATTAAGACACTCTCTTTAATTTAATAAATAGTACTAACATTATTCATGGAGATATTGTGCAAATTTTAGCTCAGATCAAGAAATCAAGATGTTCAAGATGTCATGATCAAAAATCTGCCAAAATCATAAAATCAATACTGACAGGGACTCAGAATCCATATATGGAAAGTCACCAAATTAGGAAGTAACCATATATGGTAACTAGTTTTTCTTCTTTGAGGGCTATATAAAGGACCAAGGGCTAAAATTAGAAGGCATCAAGCTGAAGAGATCACAAAGTCCACAACAGGCTCACACATCCAGGCTAATCATCAACTGTTCGTCTACCTCCTTAGAAGAGATCGAGAAGCAAACTAGCATTTTTGTAATTATTTTCTAAGGGAATAAAGTGTAAATGAATTTTGTTGATTAATAAAGGTAGTTCTTTTTCTTATTCTATTTCTTTGTAGTTTTAATATGATTTCTCTCTCCATCTCTTCTTCTCTCAACATGCGCGAGTAATTCTCCGCTTGTTAGGGTTCATGGGATTAGGGTAGGTTAATGGATGATGAAGATCCTTAAATTCTTTTTAAGTCCTATAAAGTTTATAAACTTTATCAAAAGAATAGTTAACAACCTAATCGGGCGTGCTATCAATTTATTGATAAATCACGACCACGATTAGAGATTAGTTTAACAATTGTTTTGTTAAAGGCTAGATATGAACGGAGTTCCATATCGAGATAGGGGTTAACAGTGGAAACCCTTTTCCCTCCAGAAACCCTAATGTACATGCATCACTGTCATTCTAGTTTTAAATCTATTAAAGGATAAAAAGAGCAATCTTTAATTAATCATCCATGACTACTAAATACCAATGAACCCTACAAGCCCCTTTTAATATTAAACTTACATCCGTAGTTAATCTAGATCTATATTTTGCATCCGTGTTTAACGTAGATCTAGATCCCATAACCATTCTTCATCATTCTTTATTCTTCCTCCTTTCTTTCTTAACACGCTTAAAGTAAGAATAAAATATTCAACATTTCCCAGAGGACGACCCGTACTCATTTCGGTCTAGCTACACGCGACACCGTTATTGATTGCGGTTAACTACTGCACATAAATTCTAGATCAATCAAATGGCGTCGTTGCCGGAGATACGTACGTAATTTTTTTTCTTACTATTCGTGTTGAATTCTTATTCGATCTATATCATAAATAAACAAAACTACAAATTTTATATTTAACGATTATTGTGCGAATATTGTGAGGGAATCTGGAGTCATTTGAGTGAGGAGATAAAGATTCAGAGACATTCATCAAGAGCCAGAGGAGGAAGGGAGGCCACGTAGCAAAAATTTTCATCAGATCTTCCTAGTCGGCGACGGAACCGCGGCATAAAGAGCCTATTGGCGGCGGAACCGCGGCTCATTAAAGGATTTAGGGTTTCCAATTTCTCTGGTATCTTCTTTACATCTTTCTCTCTCCTCTGAAATCCAATAAAATATTTTTTCTGCAGGATTCTTTGCAAAATATCGCCGCTCAAAAATCTTTTTGCAAAGTTTTATTATTGGTTTGTTGTTGCATATTTTAATACGGATTTTAAGGGGCAAGACCACAATTCAGATTAGGTGGGGATTTCATCACCCTTCCTAGGCCCCACAAATCACAAAACGAGCATCCGCATCAACCCTACATTAATTAAAAAATATTTAGACACGACTCTAAGGACTGTCGCGCTCCATAAGGACAAAGGAAGGTCATGGGTAATTTATTGCTTATCCGCATTGCTTTTATGGTGTCTAGGCAAGTGAGTCTAAGGCAAGTGGTTACTTAATTAGGCCCGCTATTTTCGGTGATTCGTATAGCGGATACCTTCCACTTACCTAGCACTTACCTGGCCATAAGAGTAGTAAAGAGGTGGTAGAGGATAGATCCTGCGGCTTGTACTTTGGAAGTCTAGGAGCGGTCTAGAGACTTGACCTAGGTAACCTTAGTTCTAGGGTTATTTATGCATTTTTGTGTGATTTGTCTTAAGTCCCACTTTTTCAAAATAAACCAATTTTAAAATCACACACGCTGCCACTTGCGCTAAACCCGCTAAGTGCATGCTTGGTTGGACACGGGATTTTAGTTCCCGTCTTGTCCACGTTTCGGCTATCGACTCGAAAGTTGGTACTTCTTCATTTTCTTTTTCCCCACCACCCACCACATCGACCGAGATGGATGGTACTCCATCAAATTATAATACCACGCTGCCACCGCCCGTAGGTGAGCAGAATCCACCGCGCACCTCTCTCCAAGAGAGATGCTATCCTATACGTGGTCCACTTCCTACTTGTCTATCTATTCCACCAGCCAACGGGGATAATTTTGAAATTAAACCCCATTACATCAATCTTTTACCAAAATATCACGGTCTCGAGTCTGAAGACGCATACGTCTTTATTACCAAATTTGAAAATGTAAGCGCTATGATGGGTACTTCACAGCTTTCTATGGATGCTATGAGATTACGTCTTCTCCCATTCACTTTGTGTGATATAGCCGAGAAGTGACTTTATAACACAGCCGTACATTCTATTTTGAACTGGGGAGAATTCGTAACAGCTTTCCTAAAGAAATTCTACCCCAATCATAAAACAGCTCGAGTCTGTAGTGAAATAAATCAATTTACCCAGCTTCCAAATGAACCATTCTCGAAGTGTTTTGAACTCTTCAAGGATCTGTTAGTTCAATGTCCTCATCACGGAATTACTAGATGGGATCTGTGCAGAATTATATATGAGGGCATTAATTCTACAACAAAACAGACCCTTGAATCCATGTGTCAAGGCACCTTCATGAATAAAGATGATGGTGAAGCCTGGAGATTTTTAGAAGATTTCGCTGAAAAATCTTTACAGTGGGAGAGTGTAAACCAACCATCGTTTAAGGGTGGTAACCACTAATCTGATGTTTCCATAGGAGTTAGAGCTGAAATAGCTGCAATGCAAAAGAAACTCGAAACTATGGAACATAAATTTTTAGCAGCCGCCCTAAATCAGATGTCACTCTCCAAAACTGTATGTGGATGCTATTCTGATCCATCACATCTTATGGAAGAATGTCCTTTAAATTCTCCGTTTCAAGGTCAGGAGCATACCAATGCTGCTTTCTAACAAAGACCTAGAAACGATCCGTATTCTTCCACTTATAATCAGGGTTGGAGGAATCACCCTAATTTTGCTTGGAACCAACAACATAATCAAAACACGGTTCCAAATCAAAACAATTTCCAAAGAGTTCCTCCACAACAACAACAACCACTACAACTGAGTCAGCACCCCTATAAATCACAAAATTTAAAAAATCCGGTCAACACTACTGTACCATTTAGCAATTCTTTGCAAGTGACCGGTACTGATAACTCCTCTCCACTCGAACAAACCATGAATTTGCTTCTGACAAATATCATGCAAGTTTCGGCTGAGATGAAGTCTTCCGTCGATAAAATCCAGAAAAACTCTGACTCCCAAAGTAAGAGTATTAAATCGATGGAAGCACAAATTGCCCGTATAAATGCCGAATTGAGTGCTAGAGAGAAAGGGAAACTTCCAACTCAAGCTTTACCCAATCCTGGCTATTCACATCATGTGAACTCTATCACCACGTTGAAATCTGGAAGAGTGCTTGACAATCATTTCGGTGAAGAGATTGATAATAATGAAGAATCAATCGATGATTCCCCAGCTGAGACTTTTCCTTCCACTTCTGCTTCTACTTCTGACCCCAGTTTGTCTTCCCCACCATTTTCTTCCGAGCCTATTCTCCGTTTTCCCCAAGGCTCGAACCCTCAGCACACCTCTTCTAGTCCACCAAAGACGATCCCCACTCCTATTCTGGGATCTTTTCTACCCACACGATCTTCTCCGATTTTGGACCCAAACCTTATTGATAAAGCACCTTATCCAAAGAGGTTAAGGGGCAACAGACCAAGTCCACAAACGGAGAAGATTGTGGAAATTTTTAAGTAAGTTAACATAAACATTCCTCTCCTAGATGCTATTCAACAAGTTCCATCTTATGCAAAAATCCTAAAGGACTTGTGCACTAGGAAGAGAAAAGTTCAAGTACCTAAAAAAGTTTTCCTTACGAGTAATGTGAGCACTGCTTTTACACAACAACTACCCATGAAAAGAAAGGACCCCGGAAGTCCTACAATTTTTATTTCTATTGGGGGTAAAAATATCAATCGTGCTCTACTCGATTTAGGTGCTAGTGTTAACTTGCTTCCGTATTCTGTCTATGAGCAATTAGGGTCGGAGAGTTAAAACCGGCGCATTGCACTCTTCAGATAGCCGATCGATCTATCACCCAACCTAGGGGTGAGCTATAGGATGTGTTAATCAAAGTCGGGAAATTTATATTTCCTGTGGACTTTATCGTTATAGATACACAACCTGTAGCGAACCCATAAAACCAAATTCCGGTGATTTTAGGTCGACCTTTTCTTGTGAGTTCCAATGCTGTAATCAATTGCCGTAACGGCTCTATGACCCTATCCTTTGGGAAGAAGTCAATTGAGCTTAACATTTACAAGTTGGGAAGTGAACCCTCCGAACCCTATGCTCATATGTGTTCTGTCGAAACAATAGATTCTGACAGCAGAGAAATTGAAGAGCTTCACGATACTGATCTCGACTCCGCTATTACATCGTTTTCCGGGTCAACATCTAACACGGAATATGAACCTGTTATGGAGTCCGAGTATCATTTTGTTCTTTCCGATGAGATTATTATTCGGGATATCGATGACAGCTTCGAAGAAATTTTTGCTGAAGAACTCGCATTCTTAGAAATTACGGGTAGTGTGATGAATCAACCTCAACACAAAGAAGTTGAACCATCACCACTTCTTCTTATCGATAATAAGAATGCGAGTAATCCATCATCATTGTTTCGTCTCTACAAACCGAGACGTAAATCTTTTCGATTACACCTCTTATCTCATCCCCACTTCTTCACATCAATAGGCAACATGTTCTTCCACCAACCTTGGTGCTTCATCGATAAAATTTTTGAATGGTTGGTGTTGACTTTTGGTCTTTGCAAGGCTTTACTTTGACCAATAATTTTAACCTCCCCAAATAATTTTAAATGCTTAATACGATTTTACTTAAGTTTGGGGGGATATTTTGGCTTTTGAAAGAAATTTTTTATAAGATTGTGAGCCAAAAATAAGTTTGGGGGAGGATTTCACTTTCATTATTTCTTGTCCCCTTTTTTCTCCCAAGTCTACAGGTTTTTGAGCGTAACAGATGATATCAGTGAGGACACTGCTGTAAATATGTTTGGGGGATGTTTGTGCTTATTTACGTGTTACTTTGCATTACACTTTGCTTATGCACAAATATTTTTTTTTTGATAATAAAAGTTTGAAAGTGAAAATTTACATATGAAAGATAGGAATAGTTTGAGAAAAACAAGAAAGTTAGAGGTTTTCTTAAACAAAACTAGTAATAAGTAGTTATGAGCTGTTGTCCCAAGGGTTTGTAAGATGAAGAAAATTACTAATCTGAGGATAAAATAAGCCTGAAAAATCGTTCCTATTCTGGAATCCAAACATTTGAACGTTGATACCCTACTATACGCACTTACACACGTCTTGAAACTCGGGATAGTAGAGGATACCTTGAAATGCTCTTGTCTAAAAACCAAAGTATGAAGGAAATTATAAATGGAAAATAAAAGATAAAATGGTGAAGAAAAATGAACACTGGTTTTGTTATCACCAAGGCAGCATAAAAAATTATAGCGAGGGTGCTTCATCACCTAGTGCCTTAGACCAACTGGTTTGGGAGTCACTGCTAAGCCTTAGGTGGTGCAAGACGAGGAGAATACTAATACACCTAATCAGCAAGTACATGAGTAATCGGTCGGTTAGTACCTCAAGAAGTATTAACGGTCAAATGAAAAACGTGCGAGCAAATCCATCCAAATATTCATCAAATTAAAAGTACTGAGGTAGATGGACAAGAGTATGATAGCTTGAATTGAATTCTCCGAGTGTAGGAATGTTCTATATACACACGTAGGGGTATATGATCGATGTTTGGATGAAAGGTAGGAATGAAGAATAAAGACGATGTTTTATTGACGGATGATGTGATCTCTAACATCTTTTTATGACTATTAAGATAGGGCTCATGACAACTGAAAAGCTAGTATAGTTAGAAACTCTTATTTTCAAGTTCTTTCTTTTATGGTTCTTATCTTTATATGTAACATTCACCATCTCTCTTTTATGATAGGATTTTGTGGGTGTAATCCGCTGAAAGCCCTCATGAGACAACACTCCTCCTACTAGGGACACCTAGAGGTTTAACGGCTTGTTGCACGTGCTCAGTGCAATCGTGTTTACCTACGAAAGTGTGCTACTTAGGTTTTTATTTTTCTTTTTCTCTTTCTCATGAATAGCTAGTTTGCTCGGGACGATCAAAGTTAAGTGTGGGGGTATTTGTTCAGTTGAAAATATTGCACTTTGGTATAAGTATTTTCCTTACATTTCATAAATAATAAAAGGTGTTTATTATAAATATTAAACATATTTGGATTTATCTGTAATATACTATTTACCATATGTTTATATATTATAATTAACATTATGAAGGAAAATATATGCATTTTATATTTATATAATATTTTGGTAATTGGAAATATGCATATCATATCAAATATTCTAATTAAGATTCTTAAAAGAAATAATATCATACAAATGGTTAGAATAATGTTTCAAAATATATGCATAATATTTTAGTAATTAAAAGATGCATAGCATATTAAATATTCTTAATAAGGTTTCTTAAAGATTTATTACCATATATAGCGATTAAGATACTCTCTCTAATTTAATAAATAGTACTAACATTGTTCATGGAGATATTGTGCAAAATTTAGCTCAGGTCAAGAGATCAAGATGTTTAAGATGTCAGGATCAAAAATCTGCCAAAATCATTAAATCAATACTGACAGGGACTCAGAATCCATATATGGAAAGTCACCATATTAGGAAGTCACCATATATGGTAACTAGTTTTTCTTTTTTGAGGGCTATATAAAGGACCAAGGGCTAAAATTAGAAGGTATCAAGCCGAAGAGATCACGAAGTCCACGACAGGCTCACGCATCCAGGCTGATCATCAACTGTTCGTCTACCTCCTTAGAAGAGATCGAGAAGCAAACTAGCATTTTTGTAATCATTTTCAAAGGTAATAAAGTGTAAATGAATTTTGTTGATTAATAAAGGTAGTTCTTTTTCTTATTCTATTTCTTTGTAGTTTTAATATGATTTCTCTCTCCATCTCTTTTTCTCCCAACATGCGCGAGTAATTCTTCGCTTGTTAGGGTTCATGGGATTAGGGTAGGTTAATGGATGATGAAGATCCATAAACTCTTTTTAAGTCCTATAATGTTTATAAACTTTATCAAAATAATAGTTAACATCCTAATCGGGGGTGCTATCAATTTATTGATAAATCACGACCACGATTAGAGATTAGATTAACAATTATTTTGGTAATGGCTAGATATGAACGGAGTTCCATGTCGAGATAGGGGTCAAGAGTGGGAACCATTTTCCCTCCAGAAACCCTAATCTACATGCATCACTGTCATTCTAGTTTTAAATCTATTAAAGGATAAAAAGAGTAATCTTTAATTAATCATCCATGACTACTAAATTCAAATGAACCCTACAAGCCCCTTTTAATATTAAACTTACATCCGTAGTTAATCTAGATCTATATTTTGCATCCGTGTTTAACGTAGAACTAGATCCTACAACCATTCTTCACCATTCTTTATTCTTCCTCCTTTCTTTCTCAACACGCCTAAAGTAAGAATAAATATTCATTGTTTCCCAGAGGACGACCCGTACTCATCTCGGTCTAGCTACACGTGACATCGTTATTGATTGCGGTTAACTACTACACATAAATTCTAGATCAATCAGTTTCCATTCATAATTTGCGGGGGTGCTATACGCCATCCACCCGACTTCCCTCGTAGATATAAATCTACTCACTTGCGGAACTCCTTGTTCAGTCATAGTCGATACACTTCATCGTCTCGGAATCCAAGCGAAGGTACCTACAAATCAACACATATCGCCACCTATGAAAACCCAAATCCGGAAAACCGATAAGACACACGGTGCGCTCATTGGTTAGAACCTATAGCCTACGCATGCAAAAATAACCAAACAACCCTCGTCATTGACACACAAATATCAAACGACCAAATCTCATAACTAATTATCAAAACCAAGAATTCCAATATCGGAAAACATAACCCAAAACCTCAAACTCACTTAAAAAGCGATTAATCCGAAAACCTAGTAAGCAAATATTACGATTTTTGTTCAAATCTAGATGTTTTAATAATTCTAGTGGCCACAATGCTCACTAAATATCTTAATTAAGCCACACAAACCCTTACTAAACTTTTAATCTCACCCATTTTAGATTTAATAAAAGTTAGTTTGAAAAAGCTTAGTTTGGATAATTTGGAATATAACAATTTACAATTTAACAACTAGGCTAGATTTTGCATAACTAAACATGTTAAACTACACATATAACCATCAACAAATAATCAAAAGCCTACATGATATTTAAAACCCTCTCTTGAATATCTAAACTTGCTAATTAAAACCATATTTAAACATTTAATAAGCTAGATTAAAATAATTATCTAACAATTAAACCTTAGGGTTAGAATTTATACCTCACAAACTTGATATCAAACTTAAAGACTTGACTCCCAAAATGGCCTCCAAAGTGCTAACTTGCTCCTTGATCCAAGCTAGATTAGGCTAGGGAATAATGGGTAGGGATTTGATTTAGAGTTTGTGGGATTTTTGATGGATTTTTGAAGCTTTTTGAGTTGGAAATGGAGTGGGGAAAATTTTGAGGCTGCCACTAAGAGGCCCGGCCAAGTGAGGAAGAATGAAGGTGTTGTGTGAGAGGGTGTGGAAATATCTAGATTAAGTTAACCCTTAAGCCTCCATTAATGCACCTCACAACAATCTCTTCTCTAATTCCATTTCTTTTCTAATTTTCTTCTCTAATTAATCCTAGAAAACTCCAGTGTAATGGAAACAAATTAAGAAGAGAAGAACATGTTACAAACTTTTATTTAAGTTGACATGGTTCACATCTGTATATTTAACTCATTCCAAATTGTAATTACCACTAATTAAGTGTATAAATAAAAGCTTATAATAATATTTGAAATAATTGATTAAGGAAAAACATTCAAGGGAAGTAATAATTATAACTGACTAAATAAATACCAATGAAACAACATGCAACAAAAATGCAACATGTCATTGTGCACTAACCATGGAAAAATGTGGAAATACGGATTTTGCTTAATCGCGATTAGTAGTGCACTAATCAAGTTTAATTTTAAACCAGCATATAATTAATTGTAAAAATGCCGAAATCCGATAAATATTTTTAAATGAATAAATCATTTTAAATCTCCAATTATTTCATAAATATTGGTATATATTTATACCATTTTACGAAAACCCCTATTTCGCAAATCTGGTAGTTTTCGAGAAATATATTATTTTAATATTAAATTCCAAAAATAATATTTTATATTTTCTGTAATATTACAGATAGAGCCCATAGGATTCTTGCTTGACTACCAGCTTTATGATGGCGATCATATACGTGGGAGCTGGGTGGTTGTTAAGCACATCCTTAAATGTCCCTAGTCGAGGGAGTATCGAGGCTGGGGATTGATACTCCAGAATAGACTAGTGTGTACTTATCGAGACCCCGATGAGGGACGGTGGCCGGTATCACAAGCCATTGGTGTCAGTTAGTCACTTAAGATAGTATGCAGGTGCTCATTGGGTTATGAGTACACTGGACAAACTCGCCGGGAACATACTAGTTGGTATTATACCTATTATCAGATAGCAGTTCCCAGGTGACATGTGTACATGTTAGTCTGTCGATCTGAGATAGTCATTTGTCTCGTGTGAGTTCCCACTGTGCTTTGATTACTACTTTACCACGGATAAAAGGAGTCGTGCAAATAGGTTTTAGTTGGGTACAGTCCCGAGCCATTTGGAGGCAGTGAGCGGATTGTCAGGGATTCGTTTCTCCCGGTAGTGGGGGTTGATGTCATGAGGTGCACGGGTGGCCATCACCAGAAATACTTGGCCAAGGTAGTCGAGAATTACTGATTTGGATTGGTAGTTTCTTAGTTGGTGATGGGCTTCATACCGACACGAAATATCGCGTAATTAGGGGTCTGAATTTATCCACCCCTAGACTCGATATTCGATACTCTTAGACGAACAGACTGGACTGTACGGAGATTGTCATGGATAGGTTCAGTAGGGGTTCGAATGAGTTTGCTCGTCGGCCCTCCTTTCGCTCAATACCTGGGTAGCCGTTACGTACAGCTAGTGCCGCTGATGTGCTTGTGGTTAAACCCACTGCCAGTATATTGACGAGTCTTTAGAGTCCCACACAGAGTGTTTCCCTATTTCAGGCGAAATTATGTAGATGCCGTATGGTTTTATGGCAGGGTTCGATCATATACATGCACTTGTGCACGTATCATTATTCGGACGGATAATACTAATGGGCTTTGGTGTAAGCCGGATTCTAGTATTATATTATTAGATTATTTTCATCTTTTTGTATTCGTATTTTTCGGAATACGGATATGGGTATGTATATACGGATGATGGGTGTTCTTGTAATTCATTACAAGATGCTTCTAGAAGATGCCACCTCATTTGTTTGTTTTAACCATTTTGTTAAATGGTTAATGAGGTGGAGGGATGAGATGTTCTTTGGCTTTATATAGAAGCATGGCTCACTGGGTGACTCATGGTTCACTATTTTAGCATGCTTGATATTTATTTGTGTTGTGAGATATTTTGAGAGGCTTGATTCATTCTTGTAGTTCACAACACTTAGCCATTTTCTTAGGATGCTTCACACTCTCATCCTCAAGCTTCTTCTTCTACCTCCATCCTAAAAGTCTTATGTGTTGAGAAACCTAGCATGTTA
This sequence comes from Agapanthus africanus, assembly GCA_030015575.1. Lineage (NCBI taxonomy): Eukaryota > Viridiplantae > Streptophyta > Magnoliopsida > Asparagales > Amaryllidaceae > Agapanthus > Agapanthus africanus. Next base: position 381,658,396 of record CM057343.1, read on the forward strand.
GGAGGCAAATTAATTCATTATTAGATTCTACATCATTTAGGCTATCTAGTTTAGCGAACTAGGTACCTTAGTTACCTCAGCTATGAGGTTGGAGCTCGGACTACAAATCCTCAAGTGGATTATCTTCGAAGGAGGGAGACCTGCGATCAAGCTTGATCATGGTGGCCTCTAGGAGCTTAGGAAGATGGTAGAAGACCGAAGGACTTGAATCATTCGGTATAACCATTCTAAACTCTTCTTTTTTTACTATCTTTAAGTTTATGGTAGATCCGGGTTATAGGGTTGTTCTAGCGCCAGTTTATAAAATTTTTGTTTCGCAAACGGTTACGATAGATGGACAGGACGCTGGCATAACCCAACATGGTTTTAGATCCAACCCATAAACCCTAAATTAGCAGTTTAAATGATGTTTAGCGTAACGAAATTGAAACAACACCTAAACAACACACAAAGTATTCAAGTTTCTGTCGATTTTTTGCAGTCTTTTAAATTTTTTAAACAATTGCAGATGGCTATTTATCTGAGATCTAGAACACCCTCAAAACATGAGCCCCAAATTCAAAAAAATGGCCGGCGAGAATGAGGATATAACCGGCTTGGCCGGTCCTGTTTAGGGTCTGGGACTCGAAATTTTTTTAGTGTTCTAGACACTTGAATATTGGTTTTATGGTGTTGTTTATTTTTTCCCAGATTGCATATTATGTTATTTTTGGTATTGAGGAAATATGGAGCATTTCGAAGTCACTATTTTTATCACTGTTTAAAAGTTTTTAGTACATACATTACTATCTGCGACCGTGAATGTCATTAGAGCGGTATAACTCGTCTAACTACTATATATTCTTTTGGAAGGGTTTGCGAACATGACATTCACATTGATGTTCTGTATTGTGTTGAAGTTGTGGTTGGATTGCCGTGGTGGATAGCCAGTGGTGCAATGAAAGTTGTACAGTTCAGATTCATTTATACATTTGATATTGCGGAGCGAGCATCCGACATGCAGACTGCCATCTGTACCAGTTGTATTTTATTTGTTTGGGGCACGACCGGGTTGAGATCGATGTCACCCTTATACATATATTTTCATTTTCTGTACTAAGATTACCCCGCGAAGGAGTGCTCGAATAGCCGGGTTGCAGAGGGCAACAAGCCCGCATCTCATGGCGTTGAGATGGAGGGGGCCTTACTCTAGAATTGGCATGCTATTCGCCGCACTCGTAGGGGGTATAGGATGACCCACGGAGGGGTGCTAAAGATACCGGATTCCGTAAAGTGCTGGGTGGCCCATTCACTTTGTTGATTGGGGTTGCCTCACTTATGGGATTGGCGGGTAAGTTGTCGCACTCGTAGAGGTCCATGTTTTCATTGCACAGGCTATCCATACGACAGGGAATGCAGGGTCTCATTTGCGGCTCAAATGAAATCCGAGGCTCCAAGATTATCCATCATTCTGTGTTGCTTGCTGAGATTCCATGACTTTTCTAATATCATGCCTGGGATGAATGTTATATATATTTATATATATATACTAGTTGATATTGTATATGTTTTGCACCCATGCTAGTTCAGCCCTCGCTCTACCGTTAGTTAAGTAACCTAAGGTGCATGACGGGACCCCACGGCGAATGCGGATGGCATATTCGTACATTGTATTTTCGTTCTTTTCTGGTGTGAACTGGATTAATTGATGGGACTGCATTAATTCTGATTAATGCAAGCAAAACAAACCTATATGATGTTGTTGGAACCAAGTTTTTAAAAATTGACATTACAGACATTTCCTTTTGCTTTGCATAGCGGTATTCGGTTATGAATATCCAGCACCTCATTTGACGAGGAAAGAGCCGAGATCCTTTCATCGGGAGTGACCTTTTGAGAAAAAGTTTGCGTCATCATAATAACTTCACTATACTCGATTCTTTTGCTTTGCATCGTGGTATTCAGTTTGGAATATTCTGCACCTCATTCGATGAGAAAAGAGTCGAGATCCCATCACAGGGAATGACCTCTTTAGCAAAAGCTTACGCTACTATATATTTGTAAAACCACTCAGTTCCTTCAACGATATCAAGTTTATTATGTTAAAAGCTTTTCGCTAAAAACCAGCCGTAGCCCTCTGTCATTTCAGATTAGTATTATTTAGTTATCGTGCCGCGTTTGTTGACCTAGTCAAGGCGTAGTGTATGGTAGCTACGTGGTACTTTTCTGTGATTATAAATGCGATTGGTTAGGACAGTCGTACGGCCTTGTTGACCTAGTCAAGGGCATGTGCGAGTGGGTTTAATGCAATCAAGAAAATGACGTTGACTAGTAGTTTATGGTTTGTTGACCTAGTCAAGGTTATAAACCGTTACGGGTAAAAACCACATCGGGAGTTTCAAATATACAGGAAACTTGCCAGGCATGTGCATACCTTCTGGAGTGTGGCGACTTGAGTGGATTCCATCAAGTTATTATGCGATGATAGTTGGATCCCGATTCCCACTGATGAGTAGGTGTTACTCCTCGGGTGATTTTAGATGATCCTGACTAATTCTCCTTTTAGGGTTTGAGAGAGAATTCGAGGAAACAGTAGGAGCCATCTTGATTAGATAAAGTGATTAACCAATCTGATCTAGGTTAGAGTGCACGCTGAGTGTTTCTTTTCTCTCTCTCTGTTTGGCAGCGATCATGGCCTAACTTTAAAAACTCATGAACCAAGTTAGCCGAACCTTCTTAAAAACACTTTGGCTTTTGGATTATCATTTAGTCGCATATATCGTTTCCGCTCCTATATCCCCTTTGCATTTCTCCAGAATAATCCGTATCACTAAGAAGATCCATATTGATTGGATATGCCATCATATAGTTACATACGAACTCGAAGGAACTTGTTCCAGTTCGAGGATGGTTTCTGGTTCTGGAGAAATTGAATAGGATTATTCGGTTGTCTTTAATCTTTACCTTCTCTCAGGTTACGAGGGCTCCTGGTATTAAGAGAGTACACCTAATGCGCTTATTGGATAGTCTTCTTCCAAACCATAGGCAGGTGCCGAAAGGTTAGGAAGGAAGAAAACCAATTAGCCTAAGTGTGGTGTACAGAAGGTAATAAGTAAAGACATATAAAGGGATTAGATAAAGAGCAAAGGAAATTATGACTGCTATCTGATTGAATGATGCGATTCCGATTTTTGATATGAAAAGTATAATCACAATCAAAGAATTTATAACCGCAATCAATAACGGTATTGTTGTTGTTCGTTAATGAGAACGAGTCGTCTACTGAGATTCGTGTATTTATTCGTTCTTCCTTTAGTTGAGTCGAAAGAACTACTAAAGAAAATCAACAAATTGTTTCAAGATTTAGTAGATGAAATATATTCAATAAAAATCAAGAAAGAGTTTAAGATTTTGTAATCGAGAAAATGTCCAATATCAATTTTAGTTATCAAGAAAATTGAAGAATAGCTTGTAGGATTCGATAGGAATTAGTAGCAATGATGAATACTAAAATTGACTCATCTTATCTATTGATGAATTATAGCTAAAATGATAGCGATGAATGAAGATTAGGGATCTTTTGAAGAAACTAGGGTTTCTCTTTCACCATCCCTTATCTTTTCATTGATCACCATTCAAAACTAGCCTTTAGTAAAGAAAATCATCAATCATTTACTCCCAAATTGCAAAGAAATTATCAAGAACGTTGATCTCGCTCTAAATTTGGTCATCGATGATTCTTTTTCCTAAAGTTAATAATTCTCTTAAGACTTAAGATGAGTATAGGATTTTCTCACCATTTGATCTACCAAATTCACTTGAATCCTTAGCAAGCGGAGATTTTACTCACGCATCATGAAATTGGAAGAATCACAAATTAGAAATTTCATAACGTGAAAATTTAAAGAAAGCGAGAATTAACAAATGATTACCTTTATTAGTCAATTTCTAATTACACTTTTCTTCAATCCGAGGTTATAAGAATTGCTCTTGATCGCTTCCTTGAAGAGGTACTATTCCGTCGAATTTCTCTTTGCTCGATCTCCGTGAGACTTGGACCTACCGGGGATCTCTTGCTTGTCGATGACGATCGGCTTCGCGTAAAGAATCTTGAATGTCGTCGCTCGATGATGATCTCAACGATTCTTGATTTTGGATCTTGAATTGAATTGAATTGGATTTGGTTTTGTATTATGTACTAGAAATCAACTACCATCAACAACCTCATTAATGTAGGCTTAGGTCCCTTTTTATAGCCCTTTACTAATATTACACTAGAAGCTAGGTCAATCTTACCCAAGAAGCTAGGTAGTTGCAGGGAAATTTCTAGAATAAAGTAGTTATCAAGCTTCCTCAAGAAGCTAAGCTGTTGTAGGGAATTTTCCAGAACAAGGTTGTTACAATGGAGCATCTTCAACAAGCTAGGCTATTGGAATGAAGCTTCTGGAGAATTGTCATCACCGGAGCTCCTAACTCGGCCGTGGATCCGCGGCGGATCGGACTGACTCGGCCTTGGATCCGCGGCCGTTTGGTGAGTTTGTTGCTTCATTTTTCTTATGTCTTCTGGTGTTGGTCTATGGGTATTCAGGTGATATCTTGAATCTTCTTATCTCTTCTGAATCTCTGCCAGATTTTAACTCTTTGATTTCCTGTATCGGCAAATTTGTGATTCCGATATCTGACCTGAGCTGATTTTTGCACAAGATCTCAATGAAGAATGTTAGAGATATACAATATCATGCGTGAAATAATAAACATACAATTTCCTTCAAGAATGTTGATTATAATGTATAACACGTGGTAATTGATATTTTCCAGATGAACTTATAACATGTGTTATATTTATAACAAATATCCTTAGATGATTAGAAAAGTGAAGAAATTGTTATGTTAAAAATTGCAATATTTTCAACCGAACAAATTCCCCCAAACTTGATTTTGATCGTCTCGAGCAAACTTCTTTTATTCAGGTGAAGGAGAAAAGAAAAAGGAAAACTAACTAGCACACTTTCATAGGCAACACGATTGCACTGAGCACGTGCAACAACCCTTTAAACCTCTAGGTGTCCCTAGTAGGAGGAGTGTTGTCTCCTGAGGGTTTTCAGTGGATTACACCCACAATATCCAATAATAAAAGAAAGATTGTAAAAGTTATAAATAAAGTTAAGAATTATAAAAGAAAGAACTTGAAAATCAGAGTTTTCAACTACACTAGCTTTTCGGTTGTCATGAGCCCTATCTTAATAGTCATGAAAAGATGTTAGAAATCACATCATCCCTCAATAAAACACCGCCTTTATTCTTCATCCCTACCTTTTTTCCAGACACCGATCATATACCCCTACGTGTGTGTAAAAAAACATCCCTACACTCGGAGAATTCAATTCAAGCTATCATACTCTTGTCCATCTACCTCAATACTTTTTAGTCGGTGAATATTTTGGTTGGAATTGCTCACACATTCTTCATGTGACCGTTAATACTTCTTGAGGTACTAACCGACCGATTACAAAATGTGCTCACTTATTAGGTGTAATTAGCAATTTTCTCGTCAATACCTAAGGCTTAGCAGTGACTCCCAAACCAGTTGGTCTAAGGCACTAGGTGATGAAGCACCCTCGCTATATTTTTTTTATGCTGCCTTGGTGATTAAAAAACCAGTGTTCATTTTTCTTCACCATTTCATACTTTTATACTTCATTTATTATTTTCTTCGTACTTTGGCTTTTAGATAAGAGCATTTCAAGGTATCCTCTACTATCCCGAGTTTCAAGACGTGTGTAAGTGCGTATAGTAGGGTATCAATGTTCAAATGTTTGGCTTCCAGAATAGAAACTATTTTTCACACTTATTTTTATCCTTAGATTAGTGACTTCCTTTATCTTACTAACCCTTGGGACAACGGCTCATAACTGCTTATTACTAGTTTCGTTTAAGAAAACATCTAACTTTCTTGATTTTTCTTAAACTCTTCCAATCTTATAAATGTAATTTTTCACTTTCTAATCTTTCATTATAAAAGAAAATTTTATGTTTTGTGCTTATGCAAAGTGTGATGCAAAGTGATGCGTAAATAAGCAAAACCTCCCCCAAATCTGTTTACAGCAGTGTCCTCACTGTTGTCTCTTTTAAATCTATAAAACCTGTAGGCTTAGGTGGAAAATTTATTAACGGGTGCAAGAATAAATGAAAGTGAACATCTTTCCCCAAACTTATTTATTTATTTATTTTTGTTTATGTACAATTTTGCATATTTTTTTTGACTCACCTCCATTTTTAAAGATGAGACAATATTACCGAGACATGGAGGTGAGGTGGAGGAAAAATTAGTCATTATAAAGCTGCTCCTGTAAAAACAGGATCTCCTCCGTGGGGTCAGTGGAAAACTACGGTTTTAATCTATGCCCATTCACTTTGAAAATTGAACCGTTTTTTTTATTTTCAACTTCAACTGCCACGTGCGGGAATACATACCGCACAACAAATGGTCCTTTCCAACGAGATCGTAGCTTACTCGCATGAAGATAGAGACGGGAATCGTAAAGATGGACTTGTTGTCCCGGAGTAGAAGTTTTTCTCAAAATATTTTTATCATGAAATACCTTAGTCCGGTTCTTTACTATCACCGCATTATCGTAAGTTTCATTGCGGAGTTCGCTTAGCTCGTTTAATTGCAGCTTCTGAAAGTTGCAGGCTTGATTTAAATCGAGGTTAAGTTCTTTAATGGCCCGCATTGCTTTATGTTCAATCTCGACAGGAAGGTGGCAAGTCTTTCCAAAAACTAGGCGATAAGGAGACATACCGAGATCTGTCTTATAAGCGGTACGAATTGCCCAAAGAGCATCCGTCAATTTGGTTGACCAATCTTTCCGGTTTTTAGAAACTGTCTTCTCCAGAATTAATTTGATCTGCCTATTGGAAATCTCAGCTTGCCCGCTCGTTTGGGGATGATAGGGCGTGGAAAGTTTGTGGTAGATTGCATATTTTCGCATCAATGTCTCGAAAGACTGATTACAGAAATGCATCCCGTTGTCACTAATTATAGCGTGAGGGTGTCCAAATCGCGAAAATATATTTTCTTTAAGGAACTTAATAACCACCTTGTTGTCATTAGTGCGACATAGAATAGCTTCCACCCATTTCAAGACATAATCAACCGCTAACAAGATGTAAAGATTCCCAAAAGAGTTGGAAAAAGGACCCCTAAAATCAATACCCCAAACAACGAAAATTTCAACAACCACGATCGGTTGAAGTGGCATCTCATTTCTTTTAGAAATCCGACCCGTGTGTTGACATTGTGGACAGGTTTTGCAATGATCATATGCATCTTTAAATAAAGTAGGCCAGTAAAAACCACATTGCAAAACCTTCTCCGCCGTCTTGCATGGACCGAAGTGACCGCCACATGCCTGATCATGACAGAAAGACAATACCCTCTTGAATTCATCATTGGGGACACATTTGTGAATGATTTGGTCGGAACAATACTTAAATAAATAAGGTTCATCCCAGTAAAAATTCTTTACTTCGGATAGAAATCGATAATTATCTTGTTTAGACCAATCGCTTGGAATAAGTCCCGTTGCTACATAATTCACAATATCCACGAACCAAGGTTCGCCGGATACGGTCAAGAGCTGTTCGTCCGGGAAAGAGTCGTTTATTGGCAAGGTCATAATAGGTGAAGAAGAGATGCGTGAAAAGTGGTCGGCTACTACGTTTTCACATCCTCTCTTATCTCGTATGACAAGATCAAATTCTTGTAATAATAGGATCCAACGTATTAACCTGCCCTTACCATCCTTCTTAGATAACAGATGTTTTAGGGCAGAGTGATCGGTGTAAACAATAATCGGTGAGCCAATCAAGTAAGGCCTGAATTTTTCTAATGCAAATACAACTGCCAAGAGTTCTTTCTCTGTGGTTGTATAATTAATTTGGGCATCATTCAAGGACTTACTTGCATACTAAATCACATATGGTATCTTATCAATGTGTCGTCTTAAGACTGCACCAATAGCAAAATCTGATGCATCACACATTAGCTCAAATGGGTGGTTCCAATCAGGAGATGATAGAACGGGGGCTGTAGTGAGAGATCTTTTAAGTGATTCAATAGCAGTCTCACAATATGAATCAAAGTGAAATGTGGTATCTTTGGCCAAGAGAAGAGTTAAGGGTCTAGCAATTTTGCTAAAATCCTTAATAAATCTCTTATAAAATCCTACATGACCAAGGAAAGATCGTATATCTTTGACGCACTTGGGATGAGGAAGGTTATGGATAACATCTATTTTAGCTCTGTCTACCTCAATGCCTTTTCGTGAAATGACATGTCCAAGCACAATACCCTCTTGGACCATGAAATGGTATTTTCCCAATTCAAAGTTAAGTTTTTATCTTTACAACGAGTAAGAACTGTGTCAAGATGAGATAGGAAATCATCAAAAGAGTCCCCGAATATCGAGAAATCGTCCATGAAAATATCCAGAAAATGCTCAACCATATCCGAGAATATCCCCATCATACACCGCTGAAATGTAGCAGGAGTATTGCATAACCCAAAGGGCATGCGTCTATAAGCAAAAGTACCGAAAGGATAAGTAAATGTGGTTTTATCTTGATCCTTTTCGGCAATAGGGACCTGGTTATAGCTAGAGTATCCGTCCATGAAACAATAATATTCATGTCCAGCTAATCGTTCCAACATCTAGTCAATAAAAGGAAGAGGGAAGTGATCTTTCCTCGTTACGGCATTGAGTTTTCTGTAATCAATACATACACGCCATCCAGTTTGAGTGCGTGTCTGGATCAACTCATTAGCCTCATTAGTTATGACCGTGATGCCAGACTTCTTAGATACTATATGAATAGGACTCACCCATTGGCTATCAGAGATTGGGTAAATGATACCACTGTCAAGGCATTTGACGATTTCTTTCTTTACCGCCTCCTTCATGACGGGATTTAACCGTCTTTGTGGATCTCAGGTTGGCTTGGCTTCATCAATCAGATGTATATGATGTTCTACAATCAAGGGACATATCCATTTGATGTCAGCCATTGTCCAACCAAAGGCTTGCAGATTAGATCTCAAGGCCATCAAAAGAGCGTTCTCTTGTTCTAAGGCTAGAGAAGTGGATATGATCGCAGGCGAAGACTCATTCTCACCTAAATATGCATATTTAAAGTGAGAAGGTAACTGTTTAAGATCTAATGTCGGTGGAAAGACAATAGAAGGTGGGGGTAAGTGAATGACATTCGGATTCTCGAAGAAGTTCATAGCCTGCAAAGGATACAAACTCAAAAAGTGTGACTGACTTTTGTGATGAGTCAGAAAGTTCAAACTCAGGGGTGGACTCATCAAAGGTGTCCTCACTATAATACTGTGTAAGATCAAACAATGATGTACTAATGTCGTCGAGATCATCAAAGCAAAGTTCATCAGCCTTGCAGCTTTCGGGAACTATCTCGTGGATATAACAAACATCAAGAATATGAGCAGAGGGTTCAGATGGTTGACTTCTATCTTGTAAATGTTAAGCTCAATTGTCATTTTCCCAAACGATAGGTTCATAGAACCGTTTCGACAATTAATGACAGCATTAGAAGTAGCTAAGAAGGGACGACCGAGAATCACCGGAATTTGATTCCATGGGCTTGCTACAGGCTGTGTATCTAAAACAATAAAGTCCACAGGGTATAAAAATTCTCCGACTTTCATCAACACATCCTCAAACTTACCCCTAGGTTTGGTGATAGATCGGTCTGCCATCTGGAGAGTACAATGAGCAAGTTTCAACTCTCCAATCCCTAAGTGCTCGTAGACTGAGTATGGAAGCAGGTTAACAATGTAAGTCTACAGTAGCGCCCCGCCCGTCAATCCGAGGCCAAATACGGAACAAAAACTTTTTACGAAACTGGCGCTATCGTATGCTTTCACCCGGATCGAACCATTAACACTAAACTAGCTAACTAGAAAGATGATAGAAAGGGTAATCCGATCAATCCGTGTCCTTCGGTCTTTAGCCACCATCCCTAGCTCCTTACGGAATCTCCGATCTCCGGTCTCCTCGTCGGAAGGGCACTACATCAATATGACTTTTTACGGGCTCCCGCTTCAAACCGAAGCAACTCGGACATGAAGTTTGCCAGCCGACATATCCAAGGTGATGTAGAGAATGTGTGTGATAATTTTGTCTCAAGCATCCATTGATTCTCAACACATCAGAGTGTATGGATGGAGGTTGAAGATGAAGCCATGGTGGAACTTGTGAGTTAGAGGAAGAAAAAGAAGAAGAGGCTTTTCTTTTCTATTGTGTCGAGATGAAAAATGAGAGCACTCTAATAATTCCCAAGAGCAAGCCCAAGCCATAGTGGCTGTCCACTCTCTCTCCTCCTCTCATTTCAACACAACAATCAATTACAAATGTGACATTTGCATAGGAAATAAGACCATGAGTCACCAATTAAGCACATTTCTCATTTAATGCACAAAATCATCACTCCTACTCACAATTTCCACCATCTAAACATTAACCTAAATGTTTAGTCCAACAAAATGATATGGCAACATCTAAAGTAAACTCGTGACGGATCACAAGGATACCCCTCACCTGTATATACATACCTGCATCCGCACTCCGACTGAATGCAAATGCGATGGGACTAAAGTAATCCAACAAATCTAATACTAGGATCCGGCTTAAACCAAAACCTACTAGTATGATCCGTCCGATCATTATCCGTGCACGAGTGCACGTATATGATCGAACCCTGCCATATAACCATACGGCTTCTACAATGTTTCGCCCGAACCTTGGGAAAACTATCTGTGGGGGACTCTAAAGACTCATCAATACACTGGCTGTGGATTCAACTACTAGCACGTCAGTGGTACTAGCTGTACGTAATCGGCACCCAGGTATTGACCAAAAGGGAGGCCGATGAGCGAACTCATCCTGAAACCCTATTGAGCCTGTCAGTGACAATATCCATACAGTCCGGTCCATTTGTCTATGAGTATCGCATATCTGGCCTAGGGGGATGGTAAATGTCAGACCCTCAAAAGCGGTACAAGTCGTGTCGGAGTATAGCCCAGAACACCCTGAGAAACTACCGGAATACCTACCAGTAAATCTCACTTGCCTTGGCCAAGGACTTCATGTAATGGCTCTCCTAGACACAGCGCGATCTCATCCCCAATACCGGGAGAGACGAATCCTCTGCCGATCCGCTCACTGCCTCTATGTGGCTCGAGACTGTACCCAACTAAAACCTGTTTGCACGACTCCTTTGAGCCGTGGTAGGGTAATAATCAAAGGACAGTCGGAACTCACACGAGACAAATGACGTTCTCAGGTCGATGAACTAAACTGTACACATGTTACCAGGGAACTGCTATCTGGCGACAGGTATAAGACCATCTAGCAGGTTCCCGGCGAGTCCTATCCGGTGTACTCATAACCCAATGAGCACCTGTATACATCTTAGGTGAACCAACTGACACTAATAGCTTGTGAGACTGGCCACCACCCCTCGTCGGGGTCTCGACTGTATACACTAGTCTACTCCGGAGTATCGATGCCCTGTTTCAAAAACTCCCACGACTAGAGACCATTTTTAAGGATGTGCTTATGGACTACCCAACTCTCACATATATGATCGCCATCGTACTGCTGGTAGTCAAGCAAGAATCCTAAGGGCTCTATCAACGTGTAATAGTGACCTGTAATGTCACTTAAAGCATGTACACGATGATAAAGATAAACTAGATAGCATACTATCATCTTGAGTAAGACTATCCTACCGGCATAGGTCCTCCCTCAATCATTGCAATCACGTGCCTGCGATCCAATAATTGACTTTGAGGGCACTATATCCAACAATCTCCCACTTGCACTCAAGGCTAATTATTGCGATGTCGCATACTCACAGCCCGTGTGATATCGAACACCCAACTCCTCTACTGATCAGTCTCACAAAGCCCGTTTGTGAAACTATTGCGTTTGAGGAATAGCCTCAGTGAGTGGATCCGCATTGATGTTCCATTCTATGTCTCTCTTTACCTCAAGTTCGCGGAGAAAGCCATCTCCCGAAAATGATCAACACCTGTCTTAGAATATGTCTGGATATCTGATGGGACCCAGTTCACAAACGAACTCTAAATCCAAAAAACTTCTTAGACTGTATCGTCAACTGAGTTTAATCAGTATCCTGCGCCATGCCTCCCTCAGTATCCGCTTGGATCACCTGTCTAAACTACTGCCCCTCGTTAGAGGGAAAACTATAACTCTGACAGTCACTCTGTCATCCAGGTCACCTTGGAAGCTTGGAATGATAACCGTCTCAAGAAGGAGGCTGTCGTTATCAAATCCCTAGAACATCTACTTATATTCTAAAAACTCTTCTGAACGTCACTCCAGGATTGGATTAATATCTACATATTGCAGCTAGTACAAAAACAACATCTGGTATGGTACTTGACATCTCATGATTGACTCAATTGCCTAATCAAGTGATATGTCAATCATGCACATCCCCCTCCCCTTAAATCTGTAAGACACCTGTAGAGAGGGTGACTCCATCACTTGCAGGTACACCACCATGCCAGGAGTCGTCCATTCTAAATACCTTTAGAACACTGTCTAAGTACCCAGATTGGGACACTTCCTAAATCTTGATCTAAAACCATAGATCTAGTGACCAGAATGCCTGATATTTTATCCATATCCTATGTGGAGAAACCACTGTGTGACAACCAAAGTATAACCAATCTTAGTATAGGAATATCACTTTCTACTATGTGTATGTCATCGAAATACCAGGACATAACACCTTACTTCTTTCTTAACAGATCCATCATCTATTCTGATGAAGTCAAAACCTATGACCGTGACATCAAAAATAGATGATCTATCTCCGCTATATCCGCTTTAGTCTATAAATAGACATAAGCTACTTGCCCACTATGCTTCCGCTGCTCCCACTGACTACGACAACCCTCTGGCAGAGTCATATACACGTGCACTTCTAAAGCTAGTTTAGAACGACGCTATACTCATCCTCCTGCCGGGTCTCATAGTCTGGAACAGCAGTAATGACAAGTCTGGGTAAACAAGAACCTCCCTGTCACCGTCCTTGAGGATACCGGAGTACCTCTCGGGTGCTTGAGGTTACCCACCATATCTGCGGAGTGGCTAATGGAATGTCTGTTAGTTGTATGTATGCCCTAGAGGCCAGTATTGTACAGATTATGTATATTATATTGGATGCTTGGACATATATAGAGATGACTTTCTTGCTCGATATGATAGTATGCTATCTGGTTACTCTTTATCTTAACATGTACACTAGTCTCTTTATACTGTCTTATAGTTACATGTTGGTAAAGCCCTTATGATTTGTACTTGACTACCTAGACTATGATGCAGATCATACTAGTGGGGACATGGTAGTCCATAAGTACATCCTTCAAGGTCCCTAGTCGTGGGTGTATCGAGACGGGGCATCGATATACCAGAGTAGACTAGCGTATACGCTTCTCGACCCATGAGATGGGCGATGGATGATCCCATATCCATTGGTGTTTGACATCAGAGATGGTATACGGGTGCTCAGTGGAGACTGGGTACACTGGACGGACTCGCCGAGAACTCCCAGATGGTATTATACCTCACGTCAGATGGCAGTTCTCAGGTGACACTTGTACAGGTTAGTCTGTAGACCCGAGATCGTCATAGAGTCTTGTATGATTCCCACTGTGCTTTGATCTCCACCTTACCACGTCCATGAGGGCGTGCAAAACGGTGGTCTTTGGGTACAGTCCCGAGTCACATGGAGGCAATGAGCGATAGGAGGGGTTTCGTCTCTCCCGGTATTGGGGGTTGATGTTGCGCTGTGCTCGATTGGCCTAACAGGGAAGTCCCTGGCCAGGGCTGATCAGAGATTTGCTGGTAAGTGTTACCAGTAGTTTCTCGACCCATTACGAGCCTCACATCAGCACGACTTATCGGGTTATTGGGGTCTGACGTATACCACCCCTAGACTTGATATGCGACATATCAGACGAAGAGACCGGACTGTATGGTAAGTGTTACTGGTCGGATTCGCAGGAGTGTGAGCGGGCTAGCTCGTCGATCTTCTGATCGCTCAATACCCGGGTGGCCGTTACGTTTAGCAGACCGCTTGCGGCTTGTGGGTGCTTGATATGATCATCATCTGCTACCGGCGTATTGACGAGTCTTTAGAGTCCTACACAGAGGTTTCCTGGCTCAAGCGAAACGAAATAGGAGCGCATATGAGATATGTGCAGGACCGAGAATAATGCGTGTATGTGATACCGCATTTCATTCTCGCGATATATGTTTCGATTGGTTATATTCGATATGACCTAGTTATCGAATCATTGATTCGATAAATCGATACATTGGATTCTAGTCGGTTATGTACGACATGACCGGATCATTGAATCAAATGTTGATTTAATGATTTGATGCATAATTATATATTTAATATATTGCATTGCATTAACTAGTATTGGTTCACTTTAAACGGATTTTTCTCACTTGATGCACATTGTATATGTGATATACTTTTGTGCATATATTTGTATCATGTTTGATGATACATGATCTTGTTGTTAAGTATAAAGAATTAAACCATGGTTAAAAGTTGATTAGGGTTTTGCATTTTCATCTATTTATTTATTTATTTGTTTGAAAAGGATTATGATGAGAATGGTGGCTCTTTTTGTTTTAAGTTGAAGCTTCATGAAGCTTTGACTTTTGTAACCATCCTTATCTTCATGCTTAACCCTAACCCTCTCAAGTGACCATGGTTTATTCTCTACACTTAACCCTAGTTAAAGTTATGATAAGTATTTGATTTTCTATTTCTTTTTATCACAACTTATCATAACTATCTTCATCTTCTTCTTCTTCTTCCAGCTTGCTACATCAATGGCAACTTGAGATTTAGTGAGAGAAATCCAAATCTAAAGTGAACCCACCTCCTATTTCTTCATCCTCTACCTCTTGCCAAGTGGTTTTGGGTGTTTTCTTCACAAGTTTCACTACTTGGTGAAGTCGGAGCTTGAACTAGTGCAACCTCGACGTAGATCGTCTTTGACACGAAGCCGATGAACTATTCCGCTCACTTCTCCGATGAAGCCGTCGCGAGAGTCCGAGGTTCGTGATGGACAGCGAGGGGACGACCACATGGAGCTAAGCAAGTGGAAATCCGGATCTACAAAGCTTGTAGCATCTTAACTTTAGTTAAATTGTTAACTAGTTTCCTTTTTCGCCTCGACATCTAGTAAACGATCCGTGTTAGGGTTTCTCGGCTTCCATAATTTTTGAACTTGGCATGTTCGACGCCTTGTGAGACTTCATTAGGATGCCTAGGAACCCTACAGTGGTATCAGAGCCTAGCTAGAGCCTTAGGCGAAGCGTAGACGGAATTTGAAGTCCGAACGACCCAAAACCGAAACCCAAAATATGCTCTCTGTACTTTTTTGAAAACAGTGGATTTTTCCAAATTAAAAATTGCTAAAAAATTCAGCAGGAAAAAATAAGAATTACGGTGCAAAAAGTTTCTGGTGAACAGTATTTTTCGCGGCGGATCAGCGGCAGAAGCATGGCTTCTGCGGCTGATCAGCGGCCAATTGGTGACATCAGCCCACTTTGTTTGCACAGTAACTCCTGATAAATTCTGCTGAGTTTTCTGGGAATTTTTAATATTGATTCAAGAGTTGAATTTTCTGCAATTGTTTTGGGGATTCGGTGTTTCGATCGGGGTATCAAATTTTGTCTATTTGGCTTTCCGGATAAATTTTAGAATATGTTAAAAAGTTCGACCGGATATAAATACCCAATTTTTCCCCTGTCGGGAAATTTCCAAGTGTTGGATTTTTCCGTAGTTTAACGACGTTCTAAGTAGTGCAAGTAACTCGATGGTCCCTCTAGAAGACAACAAACCTTAACTCGATTATGTGACCGTCTTGAACTGCCCTTTGAACCTTCGGGTTTGGGGCAGTACGGCGTGCCACATGTGAGGCGTTGGCTTGACCCTTCTACGGCTGGACCGTTGGTACTGAGGTACGAACTGAATGTTGTTAGACTTATTTCATGTGTTGATCTGTATTGGGAAAACTTGGGTGTTCGATTGTTCGATCGGAAAGTTTAACATTTTCTGTTTATCTGGATTGTGATACAATAATTGGAATTCACAAGTAGTTATGAGATAACTGAATGAATGTTATAAATCTAGCAATTTAGTCCCATATGATATTGAAAAGAGTTTTCGATAATGAGACTAAAATGCGGGATTTATATCTGATTAGGCATGTGATGTCTAAAGCAGTTGCGGATTCCAATTGTTGTAGTTTTACACTTTCTTTTCTGTGACCGTAAGTGTAGTATGTTCATATCGCCGGTTTCGTTGCTATACGTCAACGACAATTGGGGTATGCATACTTACTTACGTTGATGACATGTGATGTTATGTGTTGCTGGATATGTTATATTGGATCGTCGTGTTTGAATAGCCGGGGTTTTTTATGTGAGATGAGTGTTTTTCATTTTCATTCATGTATAAAAACTTGTATGTAATATTCTTTCATTTGGGGCGCTTCCAGGTAGCGGAAGTTGTCACCCTTTGTATATTATTTACTTTTCCGCATTAGGATAGACCCAAGGAGGGGAGCACAAGTAACCGGGTTCTGGGGTCCAGTGGGAGACCAACTCGAGGAGTCGAGTCCGGGTCTCCTAACCCTAGAATTGGCAGGGTTGCTTGCCGCTCTCGTAGGGGTCTAGGGGTGTGGGATTGGCTATTCATCACGACCGTGGAATCCGTGTTTTATACTGGCTCGTATTGAAAACACGGACGTCCTAGTATATCCAATATTTCATATGTTTATTCTGCTGCGATATCTGTGTTGTGACTCTGTGATGGATCTAGTATATAGTATATATGATATATTATATAGACGTTACTTATGTTTTACACCCGCGCTAGCCCTGCCCTGCTCTGTCGTTAGTTACCTAACCTAACGGTGCACGAGGGGACATCGAGGCGAATGCAGATGGCATAAGTGTACGTCATATCTATCTGTGATGTTTAGGTATTTAAATGATGGGACTTCATTAATGTGATTAATGAATGATAAGAAAACTAAGATGTTGTAGAATCAGATTTTAAAACAAAACAGGTAGCTACAGTTCTTGCTTTGCACAGCGATATATATGATATATCCCGCACCTCATTCGACGAGGAAAGGACCGAGATCCCTTCGCCGGGAGTGACTCCTTTAGCAAAACTAGAAAAGCCTCAAAATCACTCCATTTCAAAACTTCATTTGATTCTACAACGATATCAAGTTCATTACGCTCATGGTTTTCAGAAAAACCTGGCGTAGCCCTCCGTCATTTCAGATGAGTAGTAGTTAGTATTCGTGCTACGTTTGTTGGCCTGCGTCAAGGCGTAGTGTGTGGTAGCTAACTAGTATTTATCTGCTTATGCATATGATGCAGATTGGATTAGGGTAGTCGTGCGACTTTGTTGGCCTGCGTCAAGGGTCGTACGGGTGGGTTTAATTCAATCAGGAAATGACGGGTTGAACTTGACTAGCGCACTATGGTTTGTTGGCCTGCGTCAAGGTCATAGCACGCTAGGGGCAAAAGCATTATCGGGAATTTCAAGTGTTGAAATTTGCAATGAGATTGCATACCTTCTATGAGATAGTTGGATCCCGAGACCCACTGCGAGTAAGAGTTACTCCTGGGAGAGTTTTACACATTGCAATTAGCCGATCAAGTAGGTGTCTAGAAAGGTGTCAACGGGGTTAAGCCTCTGGGAAAACGAGGTTTACATTAATTAGGTTCGTGCGAAAGCACGGGGGACCTCCCTCAAAGTACCGACACTGGCCTGGCTGAAAGATTGGCGAACCTATAGTGTGTAATTAATCCCGGCTAGTCTTTCCTTTTAGGGTTTGGAGGAAGATTTGATAAAAAGCAGTGGGAGCCATCCTAATTAGATAAGATAATAACCAATATGATCTTGCACGAGCATACGCTAAAGTGTTTTCTTCTCTCTCTCTCCAGGTAGCGACCAGTTCATGCCTTAATCAAGATAATAATATGGATGTATTGACCGAACCCGCATGTTATACTGTGCTGGGGAACGTTGGTTCCGTTCATTCTTATAAGAGTTATAGGAATGAACAGGATATAGGGGAATACCAGGATTCCCATGCCACCCGAATGAAGAAAGTACATGTTGATGCATTTTCTTCGGGTGTGTTCGTTACTGAGAACTGTTTCTCTATTTGCTCAACGTCCTGGGTATTAGATACCGGGTCAGGATCCCATATATGTAATCAGTTACATGGGCTTAGAAAAGGTAGAGAACTTGGAGAAGGTGATAAAGACATAAGAGTTGGAAATGGTGCAATTGTTGCAGCTAAGACTGTCGGGGAATATCACCTAGTATTACCAACTGGTGATACATTGGTTCTGAACGAATGCTATTACATGCCGAACCTGATATGCAACATTATATCGGTTTCTTTACTGAGTAAAGAGGGATATAATTTTGTATTGCAGGACAATGTTATGAACATTTTCCGTGACCAAAAGTTGGTTGGATCAGGCACGTTATGCAATGTCATTTATGTTCTAAATCAATCAACAGTTCTGAGCATAACAAACACACACAAGAGGAAGAGTTCAGAACTGAACGAATCCTTCTTGTGGCATTGTAGACTGGGTCACATCAATGTGACACGACTAGCTAAGTTGCATAAAGATGGATATTTAAATCCGTTTGAATTTTCATCTTATGACACTTGCCAGTCATGTCTCAAAGGCAAGATGACCAAAACTCCGTTTACGGGACACGGAGAAAGAGTTACCGAACTCTTGGGACTGATACATAGTGATGTATGCGGTCCCATGTCTACACATGCCAGGGATGGTTCTTCATACTTCATTACATTCACTGACGATCTCTCTAGGTTCGGGTATGTGTTCCTGATGAAACACAAATCAGAAGCTTTTGAGAAATTTAGGGAATATAAGCAAGAAGTTGAGAACCAAACCGGAAAAAGTATTAAAATCCTTCGATCTGATCGAGGAGGAGAATACTTAAGCAATGAATTCCTGGACTTCCTAAAAGAGAATGGGATTCTCTCTCAGCTGACTCCTCCATATACACCACAGCACAACGGTGTATCAGAACGGAGGAACCGCACCCTATTAGATATGGTGCGCTCTATGATGAGCACAGCTGAGTTACCTATTTCCTTCTGGGGATATGCACTGGAAACAGCTGCAGACCTATTGAATATGGTTCCCACCAAAACCGTGCCGACCACTCCATATGAGATATGAAAAGGAAAGAGACCATATCTTAATTATGTTAAGATATGGAGTTGTTCGGCCTATGTAAAAACGCAAAATCCGGACAAACTCGCGGCAAGGTCCATTCTGTGTAAGTTTATTGGATATCCCAAACATTCGCGAGGGTATATCTTCTACCACCCTGAGGAACAAAGAGTGTTTGTTTCTCGGCATGCCACCTTTTTAGAAAAGGAATTTCTTGAAAAAGAGATTAGTGGTCATGAGGTAGAACTGGAAGAGGTTCCAGCTGCACAAGCTACAACAGAAGATCTGGTGGAACCAGAGGATTCCATAGTTCCCGATGAACCCCAGCCTCTCCGCCGATCTAGTAGGGTTTCTCGTCCACCTGAGAGATACTACGGTTTTCTCATTGACGGTGGAAGCGAGGATTGCATCATGGAGGATGATGACCCAACTAGCTTCGAGCAGGCCATCACGAGTAGGGACTCAGTGAAATGGCTGGATGCTATGCGGTCCGAGATGGAATCCATGTACACCAACAAAGTATGGACTTTGGAAGTTGCTCCTGAAGGGGTAAAACCCATTGGGAGCAAGTGGATCTTCAAGAAGAAACTTGGTGTAGATGGGAAAGTGGAGACTTTCAAAGCTAGACTTGTAGCAAAGGGTTTTCGTCAAAGACCAGGTGTGGACTATGACGAAACCTTTTCTCCAGTGGCTATGCTTAAATCCATCCGGATCATGCTTGCCATTGCTGCCTTTCATGACTACGAAATCTGGCAAATGGATGTTAAGACCGCCTTTCTAAATGGTGATTTAGAAGAGTGCGTGTACATGACTCAGCCAGAGGGCTTCGTAGACAGTGGGAGCAGCGGGAAGGTGTGCAAGCTGCTTAAATCCATTTATGGATTAAAGCAAGCATCGCGGAGTTGGAACATCTGCTTTGATGTCGTTATCAAAGAGTTTGATTTCGTCAAAAATCCAGATGAACCTTGTATCTACAAGAAGGTGGCAGAGAGTAAGGTTGTCTTCCTCGTATTGTACGTGGACGACATACTCTTGATAGGAAATGATATTCCTATGCTGCAATCGGTCAAGCTTTTCTTATCACAAAGATTCTCAATGAAAGATCTTGGTGATGCCTCCTGCATATTGGGAATCAGGATCTATAGAGATAGATCCAAAAGGATATTGGGATTGTCCCAATCCAGGTACATTGACACCATACTAAAGAGGTTTAGTGTGGAAGAGTCCAAGCGTGGGAATTTGCCCACGATCTCTGGAGTCACTCTCTCCAAAGAGATGTCTCCTAAGACTGATTTGGAGAGAGCTCGCATGCAAGGGATACCCTATGCTTCGGCAGTAGGCTCTATCATGTATGCGATGCTATGTACCAGACCCGATGTAGCATACTCACTAAGTGTAGTGAGCAGGTATCAAGCTGATCCTGGAGAGAGTCACTGGACAGCTGTGAAGAGCATTCTCAAGTACTTGCGAAGGACTAGAGATATGTTCTTGGTGTATGGTAACGGAGAACTCCAAGTAGAGTTATTTACCGATTCGAGCTTCCAGAGTGATAAGGACGACTCTAAGTCGCAGTCGGGCTTTGTCTTTACCCTTTACGGAGGGGCGGTTAGCTGGAAGAGTTCCAAGCAGCAAACCGTGGCAGACTCGACGATGGAGGCTGAATACATCGCTGCCAACGATGCTGCCAAAGAGGCTGTCTGGATCAAGAAGTTCATTACTGAACTTGGAGTGGTTCCATCCATTGAGCGTCCAATACCTTTGTATTGCGATAACAATGGAGCGGTGGCTTTGGCCAAGGAACCCAGGTCCCATCAGCGGTCCAGGCATATTCTGAGGCGGTATCACCTGATCCGGGAGATAATTGATCGCCGGGAGATCGAGGTCAGGAGAGTTGACACGAAGAACAACACGGCGGATCCACTCACGAAGGCTATTCCCCAGATACAGTTTGAGAGACTCTTCGGGATGCTCGGTATGAGATACTACAGCAGCTGGCCCTAGTGCAAGTGGGAGATTGTTAGTTGTATGTATGCCCTAGAGGCCAGTATTGTACAGATTATGTATATTATATTAGATGCTTGGACATATATAGAGATGACTTTCTTGCTCGATATGATAGTATGCTATCTGGTTACTCTTTATCTTAACATGTACACTAGTCTCTTTATACTGTCTTATAGTTACATGTTGGTAAAGCCCTTAGGATTTGTACTTGACTACCTAGACTATGATGCAGATCATACTAGTGGGGACATGGTAGTCCATAAGTACATCCTTCAAGGTCCCTAGTCATGGGTGTATCGAGACGGGGCATCGATATACCAGAGTAGACTAGCGTATATGCTTCTCGACCCATGAGATGGGCGATGGATGATCCCATATCCATTGGTGTTTGACATCAGAGATGGTATACGGGTGCTCAGTGGAGACTGGGTACACTGGACGGACTCGCCGAGAACTCCCAGATGGTATTATACCTCACGTCAGATGGCAGTTCTCAGGTGACACTTGTACAGGTTAGTCTGTAGACCCGAGATCGTCATAGAGTCTTGTATGATTCCCACTGTGCTTTGATCTCCACCTTACCACGTCCATGAGGGCATGCAAAACGGTGGTCTTTGGGTACAGTCCCGAGTCACATGGAGGCAATGAGCGATAGGAGGGGTTTCGTCTCTCCCGGTATTGGGGGTTGATGTTGCGCTGTGCTTGATTGGCCGTAACAGGGAAGTCCCTGGCCAAGGCTGATCAGAGATTTGCTGGTAAGTGTTACCAGTAGTTTCTCGACCCGTTACGAGCCTCACATCAGCACGACTTATCGGGTTATTGGGGTCTGACGTATACCACCCCTAGACTTGATATGCGACATATCAGACGAAGAGACCGGACTGTATGGTAAGTGTTACTGGTCGGATTCGCAGGAGTGTGAGCGGGCTAGCTCGTCGATCTTCTAATCGCTCAATACCCGGGTGGCCGTTACGTTTAGCAGACCGCTTGCGGCTTGTCGGTGCTTGATATGATCATCATCTGCTACCGGCGTATTGACGAGTCTTTAGAGTCCTACACAGAGGTTTCCTGGCTCAAGTGAAACGAAATAGGAGCGCATATGAGATATGTGCAGGACCGAGAATAATGCGTGTATGTGATACCGCATTTCATTCTCGCGATATATGTTTCGATTGGTTATATTCGATATGACCTAGTTATCGAATCATTGATTCGATAAATCGATACATTGGATTCTAGTCGGTTATGTACGACATGACCGGATCATTGAATCAAATGTTGATTTAATGATTTGATGCATAATTATATATTTGATATATTGCATTGCATTAACTAGTATTGGTTCACTTTAAACGGATTTTTCTCACTTGATGCACATTGTATATGTGATATACTTTTGTGCACATATTTGTATCATGTTTGATGATACATGATCTTGTTGTTAAGTATAAAGAATTAAACCATGGTTAAAAGTTGATTAGGGTTTTGCATTTTCATCTATTTATTTATTTATTTGTTTGAAAAGGATTATGATGAGAATGGTGGCTCTTTTTGTTTTAAGTTGAAGCTTCATGAAGCTTTGACTTTTGTAACCATCCTTATCTTCATGCTTAACCCTAACCCTCTCAAGTGACCATGGTTTATTCTCTACACTTAACCCTAGTTAAAGTTATGATAAGTATTTGATTTTCTATTTCTTTTTATCACAACTTATCATAACTATCTTCATCTTCTTCTTCTTCTTCAAGCTTGCTACATCAATGGCAACTTGAGATTTAGTGAGAGAAATCCAAATCTAAAGTGAACCCACCTCCTATTTCTTCATCCTCTACCTTTTGCCAAGTGGTTTTGGGTGTTTTCTTCACAAGTTTCACTACTTGGTGAAGTCGGAGCTTGAACTAGTGCAACCTCGACGTAGATCGTCTTTGACACGAAGCCGACGAACTATTCCGCTCACTTCTCCGATGAAGCCGTCGCGAGAGTCCGAGGTTCGTGATGGACAGCGAGGGGACGACCACATGGAGCTAAGCAAGTGGAAATCCGGATCTACAAAGCTTGTAGCATCTTAACTTTAGTTAAATTGTTAACTAGTTTCCTTTTTCGCCTAGACATCTAGTAAACGATCCGTGTCGTCTTTGACACGAAGCCGACGTACTATTCCGCTCACTTCTCCGATGAAGCCGTCGCGAGAGTCCGAGGTTCGTGATGGACAGCGAGGGGACGACCACATGGAGCTAAGCAAGTGAAAATCCGGATCTACAAAGGTTGTAGCATCTTAACTTTAGTTAAATTGTTAACTAGTTTCCTTTTTCGCCTAGACATCTAGTAAACGATCCGTGTTAGGGTTTCTCGGCTTCCATAATTTTTGAACTTGGCATGTTCGACGCCTTGTGAGACTTCATTAGGATGCCTAGGAACCCTACAATATCAAATCTGATTGAATTTTTAAGTTCTTATTAAATTTTCAGTAATCGTTTGCGGTTCTGGAATCACTTCCAGTTCTACCATACACCCACTACTGTTTTCTGAAGAAAAAAAATCCATTTTACTAAAACTGTAGCGAGTCAAGAACAATATCACTATTGATCTTCCAGATGGTAGAAGTTAACCCTCATCATAGCCCGGGTTAACCCACAAACTACCATTACAGAAACGTGCCTTGAGTTATCCAGAATCTGGTTTTAAGCATAAGCCGGACAACTCCATATACCTTAACATCGTTAAAATATAAGCCATTCTATATACAATATAGAATCATAGGCACTGATTTAATGTGAATCAGATTCAAATCATGCAGCTGTTTCCAGTGCATGTCAATTAAATGGAAAGAGGCCGATCAGCATTACTCAACATAGGAGTGCATCCAATTATGAGTAACCTGAAAAAGAAACAAGTTTCTCAAAACCATTACTATCAACTGAATACCATACATAAGTATCTAAATCTTCGATCACCTTGAAGAATCCGGATACTTGCGACACTTGGTTCTCTACTTTATTCTTGTACCAATAACTTCTCAAAATTTGGACTTTGTATTTCTACGAACCACATGTCTAAAACTAGAGAAGTCACAGGTAAACAGAATATAGTACAAGGACCAACCCCTCTATCCTAATGGACACTGGACAATATACAATACTTTGTATAATTCCCCTGAGTTTAATAACTCAAACCTATGCGTCGTAGGTTGAAAACTGTACTATGGTTATGAAGTATTACACCGTTGTTGAATTCTCTCTACCTAACCATCAACTGATATAGGTAAATGTCATGGACATAATTTCAAAAAGTTATATCTCACTTTATAAAATAAATGTACAGATATACCAGTTTGAAATTGGTGCATCATAATGGATATTCAAAAACCAAATAGTTGCCGTCTGGCAAAAAACCCAGGAAATTTCCTCAAATATCACCAATTACAACGAATTCCGATATAATGAGGATGATCACCTAATTCCCAATAACTTACTCCCACTCATCATCTGTAAAACCATACAGATGTGAGAATCAAATCTGGTAAATACATACCCCGGAGCAAGGTCTATCTGGAAAATCCATTTTCAATTAACAATGCACAGTGAAACTGAAATATGAAAATATTTCGAAGGGGTATCCGGGTATCCCTAGTAATTCCTCTGTAACATTTCAGAAAAATAAAATATTATTTTTGGGATTTTTTATAATTAAATAATATTATATTGAATATTTTAATAAGGCGGTATGATTAAATACCGATAAATTGGGAAAAATTTGGAAAAATTATAGAAATTACTAAAAAGAGGGTGTTTTATTGGATTTAAGCAAATTATGAAATTTTATGATTCATTATACACTATTTTAATGCTAATCGCGATTAAATATCACTAATCGCGCATTAAGCTTGTTTTGTACAAAACATGCACCATGTTATTTTACACTTGTTACATTTTTAACATGGCTTTTCTCATTTATTATGCATGGTTCTAATTTAAAAAGAAAAGAAAAGAAAAGATAATAAAAGAAAAGAAAAGAAAGAAAATGGAATAAACAATAAGGTATGGTTGAGAGAGAGAGAGAGAGAGGTGGGGGGTCAACCTTGGACCATTTCTCTTTGTTCCCTTCATCATATTCCTCATTCTCTCTTCTCTCTTCATCCCCATGGCAGCACACATCATCCCCCTCCTCTATCT
The DNA here is from genome assembly GCA_030015575.1 of Agapanthus africanus. Taxonomy (NCBI): domain Eukaryota; kingdom Viridiplantae; phylum Streptophyta; class Magnoliopsida; order Asparagales; family Amaryllidaceae; genus Agapanthus; species Agapanthus africanus. The sequence continues at coordinate 381,683,936 of CM057343.1, forward strand.
CTTCATTACAATACCAACAACAACTCAAAACTTCATCTCTTTTTCACAAAAAGTATGCACAAGCTCACAAGCTACACTTTGGACCAAGAGAGTTTGCATTTTGGGCTCTTGGGATTCTTGAGTTTCCAAATGAGGTAATTCTTTCACATTAAGTGTAGTATTTCATTTGCTTTAGCCTCTTTTAAAGTTTAAAACCGATTTAGTGAAGTTTTGTGAACTTAAAAAATTCCTAGAAGAGGGTTGTGGGATTCTTGAGTTGTGATATTGTTTATGAGTGTATTAGTGACTAGGAAACACCCCTAAGTGCTAAAAACCCAGACCAAGCTTGAAGTAAAACCTGAAAACCCAAAACGGAAACTATTCATGTCGGTTTTGTGAGAATTTAGTAGGTGCAGGGAAATCTGGAGAGATCCGGGGCCATTACTATATGAGCAAACAATACTAGAGACTCTTTTAGACCAATATAAGACCACTATGACCAGACGACACCCCAACTCCCCACCAAAACCAAGCTCGCCGAATTTTAGGGGCTTGGGGCTGGCCACATTGATGAGTTGGGTGCCCAGGTTGCTTCAGTAGGTCTTATGCACCCTATGTATCACCTTAATGTTATTTGCTTACCTTGTTTCCACCTTAAACAAAATCTGGGACTAAATTCATGAGTTGTTGTTTTGATTCGTGGTTATATTTTTCGTATTTTGGATTCTGGATTTTAGTATTTCTGTTTTACCTCGATCACTTGACATTTGTACGACGATATCGAGGGTTGTTTGGTGGTTTGAAAGGCGTAGTCCGTAGGTTCTAACCTATCGGCTTTTAGCGTGTCGTTTTGGTTTTGATTTGGTTTTCGATATGCGATACGATACGTTGTGACATGTAGGTACCCCCCTGTGAACTTCAGGATGACAAGCAAGCGTGTGGTGACGTCGGCATCGGCAAGCGAAGATCAAAGTGAGTAGATATATATCTACGAGGGAAGTCGGGTGGATAGCGTATAGCACCCCCGCAGTTCGTAGTATAGCTTATATATATATATATGGTTATATATGTGTTTTATGTTACGTGGATGATTATCAAGATATGATTTTGTGTTCATGGTTTAGTTTAGGGTAGTTAGAAGTAACTTAGTTTAGCTTCTTTGTCGCGAACCCTAGAATAAGGTTTACACCCACACGAGCACACACTAGCATACTTTTATACTTGTACGTATATGGGGATACGTATATATATATATATATATATATATATGTATACACACATAGGTATGGAACTAGGCATATATATATATATATATATAATGAGGATAGTGGATGATATTTGGAGATGGGTCGATGAGATTGGGCATGATGCCACGAGATCGGTGATATGTTTTGATTCGTATTATAAGATACGACATGAGATTATAGCGGGCCTTTAGGCGGGTGTTTTCATACCACGTGTATATATGCAAATGGTATCAGTTTGTACTATACTTAGATCAGGTACCCAGTTTATGAGATATGATGATAAGGATACCAGATGAATAATGAGATGAATATGATATTTGACCCGTACCCAGATTTGGGATGCCGTACGATGGATTTACTGTACGAGCTATATATTGATGATAGATCCCCACTCTTGATTTGAGGATGTCATATTGTATATTGTATCGTATGCGATACTATTGAGGCGGGATCACCGACTATTATATTTATATATATCGACTCAGACTTAGGTGATTTTCCCTTACACTTTCAGCTAGATTGTTCGTTTAGTCCTGTACTTTACTTGTAAATATTAGACCTGACTCGAATCATACTTATTTCCAAAACTAAGGAATCGTGAGTATTTTAAAAACAGGCCAATGGATTCTACGGATATTTCAAAGGACGTACCTCTTTTCTTAAAAACACCGTAGCCCTATTTTCCAAACACCGCGCTTCGTGTGATTTCAAAAGACAAACTGTATGACTCGTATAACTAGTGTAGATTCCTTATTGTTGCATTTAGTTTCCATTTCCATATATTCATATGGTTATTAGCGCATTGCATGCCTATATACTTAGGATTTTGTTATATTGAAACCCATAATGTCAGGACACCAGCATCGTTACCGATGATACATTTGCTCCACGTACACCTGCTTGCCGGCTCACACACTTCATCATCGATAATTGCCATGTCACTACACACTAGGATTGTTACTTCAGGATATGACTCCTTGCATGCCATACTTGCGTATATACGACATGTACATCCATATTGGCGTACAGGCACATTGTACACTCATACTTGCGTATATACCTACTTGTACATCCATATTGGCGCACAAGCACATTGTACACTCATATTTGCGTATATACCTACTTGTACATCCATATTGGTGCACAGTCATATTGCACACTCATACTTGCGTATATACCTACTTGTACATCCATATTGGCGCACAGGTACATTGTACACTTATACTTGCGTATATACCTACTTGTACATCAATATTGGCGCACAAGCACATTGTATACTCATACTTGCGTATATACCTACTTGTACATCCATATTGGCGAACGAGCACATTGTACACTCATACTTGCGTATATACCTACTAGTACATCCATATTGGCGCACAGGCACATTGTATAGTCATACTTGCGTATATACCTATTTGTACATCCATATTGGCGCACAGGCATATTGTACACTCATACTTGCGTATATACCTACTTGTACATCCATATTGGCGCACAGGCACATTGTACACTAATACTTGCGTATATACCTACTTGTACATCCATATTGGCTCACAGGAACATTGTACACTCATACTTGCGTATATACCTACTTGTACATCCATATTGGCGCACAGGGACATTGTACACTCATACTTGCATATATACCTACTTGTACATCCATATTGGCGCACATGCATATTGTACACTCATACTTGCGTATATACCTACTTGTACATCCATATTGGCGCACAGGCATATTGTACACCCATACTTGCGTATATACTATTTTTACATCCATATTGGCGCACATACATATTGTACACTCATACTTGCGTACATACATATTGTACACTCAAACTTGCGTACATACATATTGTACACCCATACTTGCATACATACGTATTTGCACATATATAGATGATTCTGCCTTGATTTGGAGATTTGGGAGCCACAAGATATATTTTAAAATTGGATTCATTTTAAAAAGAGCGGTTTTTCCTCGATATGTGCATATTACTGTTCCATGTTTCATGATATATGGATATGCTTACATTTCTGTTATATGTCGCATACATCATGCTTTATGATTATACGCATTGAGATATGTTGTTTTCATGAGATTTCTGGATTTGGGAACCGTGGTTATTTCAAAAGAGAGTATGCATTGTTTTAAAAAACCCGCTTACCCTTGATATGATATTTTAGTGCGTCCACCATGTGTTTTCTCGATTCTGAAAGTGGCATGTGAATCCCGATTCGAGGAGCGGTAGGCACCGTCTCCGGGTACATGGTGGACCTGGTGAGGTACCCTCGGGCAAGAAGACTCGTACTGTTAGACGGTGAGCCTGTCAGGAGAGCACTACCTATCGGTGATAGTATTTGGACTCAGCGGTTATCCGGAGGATACCGACCGAAGTAGTGAGATGGATATGAGGGCCGACCAGATTATGCGGCGCCTGAGGGCCAATATGAGGATGCGGCCCTGAGCTATATGAGGATTTACGTGCCGATGCTGGGTACGGGTTTCATATTGTTTTCGAGTCACGATGCTAGGCACTCAGATTCTATGATTTTGATGTGTCACCTAGGACACACGTTGATTTATATCCTCATACTTTCATGCATATGCTTTTATGACTTTTACCTGCATGATGTTGTTATGTCATTGGTTGACACGTGGACGAGATCCAGATGCATACAGGCATTGATTACATAGTTGGATGATATCCATATACTTATAGACTTAGTTGACACTGATTTCATGATGATTACATTGATCACACCTCATGTTTATGATATGTTGCTACCTGAGGCACTGACACGAGCACTTGGTATTACACTTGGTATTGATGTTTACCCTTGCCACCTTTTCATGCTTCAAACTTTATCATATTGCGGATATATATATATATATATTACTAATCGTATTGACCTAGGATTGAGTCATACATACGATTTCTGCTCTGTGATGTCTTCTACTCACATGTTGGCAGCTCACCCCCGTTGTGCCACAGTTCTTACGGGTTTTGCCATACATGTTTCATTGTGGCTTCTGGCACATTGCTTCCATTCCAGGTGATTGCTTTGGTAGGTGGGTTCACTTGTATCGTGACTACCACTGTACTCTATTTTTATTCAGTTGTATCTAGTAAACTCTATCAACCATACTTGTATATTATTTCAAACTTAGAAAACCAGTTGCTATTCTTTCAAACTTAGAGTCGCGCGTTGTATTATTATAGTTTTCTTGATATTTTGAGTTTCCTTCTGAGTTTTGATCCTCGTCCTTCGGCGTTGTATATTATATTGCTTGCGTAGTTGTGACCGTCAATTGACGAAGAGCTAGCTCCCAGATTGTAACGATTTCCGATTGTGTAAGTAAATCAAATGATCCCCGGCAACGACGCCATTTGATTGAAACGAAAATTCCTGTGTGTAGTTGGAAATTGTATAGAAATCACAATCAAAAATTATTTGACCGCAATCAATAACGGTGTCGAATGTAGCGCGTTAGTAAGTGCGGATCGTCTACAGGGAAAGTGTAATCGTTCGTGTTTTGAGTTAGATGAGTTGAAACTTTAAAGAAAAGAAAACAAACAACAATTCATGATTTAAAGATTTGAAGTTCAAGAATTAGAAAAATCTAGTCTAAATCAAGAAACGATAAAATCAAGAATTGAGAATTTGTGACGATTTCCAAACCAACAATCAAGATTCGAAGTGTGGATCGTAGGAGTAGATCGGATCTTTAGATGTGATGAGATCTAATGATTACATACTCTTATCCATTAACGAATTGATACTAGATCGATGACGATTTATCGAGGTTAAGGATCTTGCGAAGAAGTTAGGGTTTCCTCATCTTATCCTTTGTCCTTTCGATAAATCTCATTCAAAAAAACTAGCTTCAAGTTAATCAAATGATCGATCGTTGATCCCTAGTTTCGAGCGAACACAATCAAGAAAGCATCGCCTCGAAACTAGGTCATCGATCATTCGATTCACAAGAATTTACAAACGTTATAGGATTTAAGAATTGTAAAAGAATCTAAATCATCATCATTCTATCGATTGTCTCGACTCCTTTATGAGCGGAGTTTACTCAAACATCATCACAAAGAATACATTCAAGAATCGAAATTGAATCATAATGCTTGAATTGAAAGATAAGCAAGTTAAAAGAATCTCACCTTTATTTATTCAACAATTTGTTACACTTTGCTCAAAGAACTACAAGAATTTGAGAAGGGAACAAGATCGTCAAATCTAGCGTTGCATCGGCTCCTTGAGTCGCGGATCGGCTTGGATCACTTGCTCGGATGAAGTCCGGCTTCGGTTCTAAAGGCATTGAAGGCTTCTTGCTTTGATTGAACTCAAAGATCTTGATCTTGGATTGGAATTAGGGTTAGGGTTAGGGTTTACAAGTTGTGTCACTCAACTTGCAACAATTTAATGAACCCTATTTGATGATTTGATGAACTAATGGTGATTCACCCTTAACCCTAGATCTAGGCTCCCTTTTATAGACTTTCATAACCCTAGATCTAGGATTCAAAATTTGAATTTCCCTCCAAAAGTTTGTTAGCTAGAGAGGCTTCTAGAAGTAGTTTGTTGGAGGGATGCTTCTAGAACTAGGTTGTTAGTTGGCTTGCTTTGGAAGCTTGGAGGTTAATTAGCTTAATCAAGATTAGCTTGATTTAATGATCCTTGCTGATCTGGCAGAAGGTTCGAGAGTCATCTGGAATTTGATATATCTTGCTGATGTGTAGGCATTGATAGAAGAATACTGCAGCTAAAATGAACTGATGATGTGTCAAGACAGCCGTGGATCTGCAGCACATGCCTGCTCCTGCCGCGGATCCGCGGTCACGTGAGGGGCTCAGTGCTTCAGCTGTACAGAGATGCTTCCTTATAACCTCATGGTATATTTTTGATATGTTTATTCTTAAAATTCTTTCTATATTTCTACCAGATCTCAACTCCTTGAGTTGGCGTAATTTTGATCAGCACTTTTGACAATTTGGCTCGGTTTCTGGAGTTTCCTGCACAGACTTCGAAATAAGTGTTGCGCTACAAGAATGATGTGATGCCATGAAAAACAGTCAATTTCCCTAAAAATGCCGGTTTTAGAGTACAACACAGGTAATTCGGTATTTTACTATTGTTTTGCTAATATGTGTAATATGCAAACCGAACACCTCTGGATGAATGCAAAACATAGGGAAATTGACGTGTTAAAAATACATTATTTTCGACTGATCAAATTCCCCCAAACTTATTTTCGGTCGTCTCGAGCAAATTGTTTTATTAAAAAGAGAAGGAGAAAATAAAGAAAGAGAAAAACTAACTAGCACACTTTCGTAGGCAACACGATTGCACTGAGCACGTGCAACAAGCCTTTAAACCTCTAGGTGTCCCTAGTAGGAGGAGTGTTGTCTCCTGAGGGTTTTCAGTGGATTGCACCCACAAAATCCAATAATAAAAGGAAGACCGTGAATATTACATTTAAAGACAAGAATTGTAAAAGAAAAGCCTTGAAAATTATGGTTTCCAACTAAGCTAGCTTTTCGGTTGTCATGAACCCTATCTTAATAGTCATGAAAAGATGTCAGAAATCACATCATCCTTCAATAAAACATCGTCTTTATTCTTCATTCCTATCTTTCTTCCAAACATCGATCATATAACCCTACGTGTGTGTAATAGACATCCCTACACCCGGAGAATTCAATTCAAGCTATCATACTCTTGCCCATCAGTCTCAGTACTTTTTAATTAATGAATATTTAGATGAGATTGCTCACACACTTTCATGCGACCGTTAATACTTCTTGAGGTACTAACCGACCGATTACTCATGTGCTTGCTTATTTGGTGTTTTTCCTCATCTTGCACCACCTAAGGCTTAGCAGTGACTCCCAGACCAGTTGGCCTTAGGGCACTAGGTGAAGAGGCACCTTCGCTATATTTTTTTATTACTGCCTTGGCGATAACAAAACCAGTGTCCATTTTTTTTCACCATTTTATATTTTATTCATTCATTTTTTTTATTTCCTTCATATATCGGCTTTTAGACAAGAGCATGTCAAGGTATCCTCTACTATCCCGAGTTTCAAGACGTGTGTAAGTGCGAATAGTAGGGTATCCACGTTCAAAATGTTTGGCTTCCAGAATAGGAACTATTTTTTAGACTTATTTTTATCCTTAGATTAATGACTTCCTTCATCTTATTAACCCTTGGGACAACGGCTCATAATTACTTATTACTAGTTCGTATAAGAATACTTCTAATTTTCTTGGTTTTCTTAAATTTTTATAATCTTTTGGATGTAATTTTTCACTATCTAATTTTTTATTATCTTATTTATGTACAAAAAAATATTTTTATTTTTTTTTGAATTTTTTTTAAATTTTTATAGGTTTTCAAATGTTTTGTGCTTATGCAAAGTATGATGCAAATGATGCGAAAATAAGCACAAACCTCCCCCAAACTTGTTTTGAACAGTGTCCTCACTGTTGCCATCAGCTAAATCTCGAAAAACCTGTAAGCTTGGGAGGAAATTTATTAATGGGGGCAAAATATTTAAGTGAAAATCCTCCCCCAAAATTATTTTTGGCTCATTTTTTTTTGGTGTAAAAATTTTCTTTTCAAGAGCCAGAAAATATACCCCCCGAAACTTGAGTTAAGCCATGTTAATCTTTGAAAATCACATGAGGGGGTCAAGAATCATTTGTCCATGCCAAGCTTTGCAAAGACCGAAGGTTAACACCAACCATTCGAAGATTTTATCAATGTAGTGCTCAGGTTGGTAGAAGAAGAAGTGGGGAAAAGGTATGTGGTGGAATAGAATGTGTTTGCGTCTCTTATTGGAGAGACGATGCAGTGAATGTGATGGATTACTCGCATTCTTTTACAGTCCAGAAGAAGGGGTGGAGGTTCAATTTCATTGATTGGGAGATGATTCATCTCAACACACGTGTCATTCAAAAATACGAGTTCTTCAGCGAAAATCTCCTCAAAAGTTCCATCAATACCCCGAAGAATAATGTCATCACAAAGTGCGGGGTGATCTTCAGACTCTAAAAGCAGTTCATAATCAGTGTTAGTTGTTGACCCGGACATCTCGGTGGAAGAGTCCGTATGTGTATGATACATAGTTGGGTCAAACAACAACGTATGAAAAGAGTCAAGATCAGTATCATGAGGATCATCAAATTCGCTGCTGTCGACATCCATTAAGTCAACAGAACAGACCTGAGCAGTAGGTTCGGAGGGTACACTTCCCAACTTGTAAATGTTTAGCTCAATTGACCTATTCCCGAAAGATAGGGTCGTAGAACCATTACGACAGTTGATTATTGCATTGGAAGTGGCCAAAAAGGGGCGACCTAAAATCACCGGAATTTGATTCCGTGGGTTCACTACAGGCTGTGTATCAAGTACAATAAAGTCCACAGGGAATACGAATTCCCCGATTTTTATTAACACATCCTCCAGTTCACCCCTTGGTTTGGTGATTGATCGGTCAGCCATCTGGAGAGTTATGCTCGAGGGATTTAACACTCCGATACCTAGTTGCTCGTAAACAGAGTATGGAAGCAAGTTAACACTAGCGCCAAGGTCTAGTAGAGCACGGTTGATGTGTTTTTCCCCAATAGAAATAGAAATAGTAGGATAGCCAGGGTCCTTACGTTTCCGTGGTACTTGTTGGGGGAAAGCCGTGTCTACAGTCTTTGCCATGGGCACTTGAGTCTTCCTCTTCCTAGTGCACAAGTTCTTAAGAGTTTTCGCATAGGACGGAACTTGTTGGATGGCATCTAGAAGAGAGATGTTGATCTTAACTTGCTTAAACATGTCCATAATCTTCTCCATATGTGGACTCGATGAGTTAGCCCTTAACCGATTAGGGTAAGGTGCTTTAGCAATAAGCGCTGGGTCCAACATAGGAGAAGGAAGTGTGTGTAGACGTGATCCCAGAATAGAAGTGGGAATCGTTGGTGGTAGACTAGAAGAGTTGGGCTGAGGTGTCGAGCCTTTGGGAAAACGGAGAATAGGCTCGGAAGAAGGTGGTGGGGTAGAAGAACTGGGGTCAGAATTAGAAGTAGAAGTGGAAGGAAAGGTCTCAGCCGGGGTATCATCGATAGATTTTTCAGTGTCATCAATCTCTTCCCCAACGTGATTGTCAAGCACTCTTCCAGATCTCAACGTGATTGCATTAACATGATGTGAATAGCCAGGATTGGGTAAAGGTTGAGCTGGAAGTTTCCCTTTCTCTCTAGCACTCATTTCAGCTTTTAATCGTGCAATTTCTTCTTCCATCGATTTAATAGTCTCGCTTTGGGACGCAGAGTTTTTCTCAATTTTATCGACGGAAGACTTTATTGTCCAAGGAAAGTTCATGAATGAAGAGGATTCATCAGTACCGGTCAACTGCAAAGGATTAGACGGTGCAGGTGTGTTAACCGGATTTTGGAAGTTTTGTGCTTGGAAGGGGTGCTGACTCAATTGTGGTGGTTGCTGTTGTTGTGGAGGGACCCTTTGGAAATTGTTTTGGATTGGAACCGTGTTTTGAGATTGTGATTGGTTCCAAGCAAAGTTATGGTGATTCCTCTAACCCTGATTATATGTCGAAGAAAATGGATCGTTTCTAGGTCTTTGTTGGAAAGCAGCATTGGTATGCTCGTGACCTAGAAACGGAGAATTCAATGGACATTCTTCCGTTAGATGAGATGGATCAGAACAGCATCCACATACAGTTTTGGAGAGTGACATTTGATTTAGGGCGGCAGCTAAAAATTTGTTTTCCATAGCGTCGAATTTCTTGTGTAAAGTTGAAATTTCAGCTCTAACTCCTATGGAAACATCATTGCCATCCCTAGATGATTGACTCACACCCTTCCACTGTAACGATTTTTCAGCGAAATCTTCTAGAAATTTCCAGGCTTCCCTATCATCTTTAGTCATGAAGTTGCTTTGACACATGGATTCAAGGGTCTATCTTGTGTTAGGATTAATGCCCTCATAAATGATTCGGCACAGTTCCCATATAGGGATTCCATGATGTGGACATTGAACTAATAGATCTTTAAAGCGTTCAAGACATTATGAAAATGTTTCATTAGGAAGCTGTGTGAATTGATTGATTTCGCTACGGACTCGAGCTGTCTTATGATTTGGGTAGAATTTCTTAAGGAATGCTTTGACGAATTCTTCCCAATTTGAAATGGAATGTGCGGTGGTGTTATACAGCCACTTCTCGGCTATATCGCACAAGGTAAATGGGAGAAGACGAAGACGCATAGCATCCACAGAAAGCTGTGAAGTACCTATCATTGCGCATACATTTTCAAATTTGGTGATAAAGACATATGCGTCTTCAGACTCGAGACCGTGATATTTGGATAGAAGGTTGATGTATTGGGGTTTTATTTGAAAATTGTCCCCGTTGGCTGGTGGAATGGAGAGACAGGTCGAAAGAGGACCTCGTGTAGGATAGCACCTCTCTTGGAGAGAGATGCGGGGTGGATTCTGCGCACCAACGGACGGCGGCAGAGTAGTGGTAAAGAAGTTCGATGGAGAATTATCCATCGAAGTGGGTGTGGTGGTGGGTAAAGAAGAGGTAAATGTAAAAATACCGACTTTTGGGTCGATCGAGGAAACGCGGACTAAACGGGCACTAGAATCCCGTGTCCAGCCTATCTTGCACAAAAAAAGGGTTAGTACAAGTGGCAGCGTGACTTATAATTAGGAGTAATGATGAATGTGTTGGTGTTTGTTTTGAAAATAGACGGATTTTTGAAAAAATGATGCGAGCACAACAAATGCAACAAGAAAAACCCTAATTCTATTGGTCACCTAGGTCAAAGCTCTAGACCGCTCCTAACTGCCAAAAGACAAGTCGCAGGATAAATCCTCCACTGCCTCTTTGTCTCTCCTGTGGCCAGGTAAGTGCTAGGTAAGTGGGAGGTTCTCCACTACGTAAGTAGTGGGCCTAATTAAGTAACCACTAGCTTTCGACACACTTGCCTTAGACACCATAAAAGAAACGTGGATAAGCAATGAATTACCCACGGCCTTCTCTTGTCCTAAGTGAGCGCGACAATCCTTAGAGTCATCTCTAAATCTTTTTTAGTTAATGAGGGTAATGAGGATGCAAGTTTGTGATTTTTAGGGCTTAGGAAGGGTAATGAACTCCCCACCTAATCTGGATTTGGCCGTGCCCCTTAATTTCCGCATTAATATGCAAACAACCAAAAATCAAAAACACGCACAATTTTTTTTATTGCTTTTGCGGCGCTGCGATTTATTTTGCAAAGAAACCTGCAGAAAATTGTTAATTGGAGCAGATTTAGGAAGGAGAGATAAGAAAGATAGAGATCACCTGAGAAAATTAGCACAGCAAACCCTTTGTCCCACCGCGGAACCACCGCAGGAGACCACTAATGCAGCGGAAACGCGGTTCACTGAAGAGATCACTGTACCAAAATTTTAGGTACTGTTCCTGTTCACCTCAAGAGCTCTTTGGACTTCTCTGAAAAAAATTTCCACAGCTCCACAAATTCCAGATTTCCTCGCAACAAATCACAACGAATCGTTTAGTGTTTTACGCGAATTTTGATCTAAAAATATAGCTGGAATAAACTTTTCAACTCAAATTTAAAAAAAACGAACAATTAGCTCACTATCCCCGGCAACGGCGCCATTTGATTGTAACGATTTCCGATTGTGTAAGTAAATCAAATGATCCCCGGCAACGGCGCCATTTGATTGAAACGAAAATTCTGGTGTGTAGTTGGAAATTGTATAGAAATCACAACCAAAAATTATTTGGCCGCAATCAATAACGGTGTCGAATGTAGCGCGTTAGTAAGTGCGGATCGTCCACAGGGAAAGTGTAATCGTTCGTGTTTCGATTTAGATGAGTTAAAACTTTAAAGAAAAGAAAACAAACAACAATTCATGATTTAATGATTTGAAGTTCAAGAATTAGAAAAATCTCGTCTAAATCAAGAAACGATAAAATCAAGAATTGAGAATTTGTGACGATTTCCAAACCAACAATCAAGATTCGAAGTGTGGCTCATAGGAGTAGATCGGATCTATAGATGTGATGAGATCTAATGATTACATACTCTTATCCATTAATGAATTGATACTAGATCGATGACGATTTATCGAGGTTAAGGATCTTGCGAAGAAGTTAGGGTTTCCTCATCTTATCCTTTGTCCTTTCGATAAATCTCATTCAAAAAAACTAGCTTCAAGTTAATCAAATGATCGATCGTTGATCCCTAGTATCGAGCGAACACAATCAAGAAAGCATCGTCTCGAAACTAGGTCATCGATCATTCGATTCACAAGAATTTACAAACGTTATAGGATTTAAGAATTGTAAAAGAATCTAAATCATCATCATTCTATCGATCGTCTCGACTCCTTTATGAGCGGAGTTTACTCAAACATCATCACAAAGAATACATTCAAGAATCGAAATTGAATCATAATGCTTGAATTGAAAGATAAGCAAGTTAAAAGAATCTCACCTTTATTTATTCAACAATTTGTTACACTTTGCTCAAAGAACTATAAGATTTTGAGAAGGGAACAAGATCGTCAAATCCAGCGTTGCATCGGCTCCTTGAATCGCGGATCAGCTTGGATCACTTGCTCGGATGAAGTCCGGCTTCGGTTCTAAAAGCTTTGAAGGCTTCTTGCTTTGATTGAACTCAAAGATCTTGATCTTGGATTGGAATTAGGGTTAGGGTTTACAAGTTGTGTCACTCAACTTGCAACAATTTAATGAACCCTATTTGATGATTTGATGAACTAATGGTGATTCACCCTTAACCCTAGATCTAGGCTCCCTTTTATAGACTTTCATAACCCTAGATCTAGTATTCAAAATTTGAATTTCTCTCCAAAAGTTTGTTAGCTAGAGAGGCTTCTAGAAGTAGTTTGTTGGAGGGATGCTTCTAGAACTAGGTTGTTAGTTGGCTTGCTTTGGAAGCTTGGAGGTTAATTAGCTTAATCAAGATTAGCTTGATTTAATGATCCTTACTGATCTGGCAGAAGCTTCGAGAGTCATCTGGAATTTGACATATCTTGCTGAAGTGTAGGCACTGATAGAAGAATACTACTGCTAAAATGAACTGATGATGTGTCAAGACAGCCGCGGATCTGCGGCACGTGCCTGCTCCTGCCGTGGATCCGCGGTCACGTAAGGGGCTCAGTGCTTCAGCTATACAGAGATGCTTCCTTATAACCTCATGGTATATTTCTGATATGTTTATTCTCAAAATTCTTTCTATATTTCTACCAGATCTCAAGTCCTTGAGTTGGCGTAATTTTGATCAGCACTTTTGATAATTTGGCTCGGTTTCTGGAATTTCCTGCACAGACTTCGAAACAAGTATTGCGCTACAAGAATGATGTGATGCCATGATAAACAGTCAATTTCCCTAAAAATGCCGGTTTTATAGTACAACACAGGTAATTCGGTATTTTACTATTGTTTTGCTAATATGTGTAATATGCAAACCGAACACCTCTAGATGAATGCAAAAGATAGGGAAATTGACGTGTTAAAAATACATTATTTTCGACTGATCACTCCCACTTGGGAATGCCTTTATTCATATTATGCATGCTGTACCTTTTTTGGGGGCCAGTATTTACAAAGTAAACTCTGCCGAAATTTTCAGAAAAAACTTGATATTTTAAAACGCATAATTCGGCTTATGCTATTAAAACCACTTCTTTAAAACTAGTTTTCTTCAATTATTATTTAAAATGGTTTAGATTTCTTGGATTTTGGCTTACTTGAATTAGATGGGGTCCTATAGACTTCAAATGATTCAAGGGCCAGTCACGTGCCATTTCGGGTCGTGAGAAAGTTGGTATCAGAGCGCTAGGTTAACTTTGGTTCGAGTCTAAGTTTGACTATGCGGATCCTAGAGCGTTTGTATATATTCGGAACTTAGGCTTGATCTTACGGAACTTAGACTTAGTCGGGGGGTATTAGACCCGAATTTTCGTCGTGTAGGTTGACCTTGGTTGATGGAGTAGGTGACTTAAGGAGAGTGATGTACCGTGTATATGTTCCGCGACATACTTACGATACGCTACTCCACTTAGGGAGCCTTAGGATGTACATTTCCTTGCACAGTATTATATTCATTCCTATGATCTATCCTCATCGATACTGGTTTATAGTTTTGCTACCACGATTACACGGGCAGATAAAGCTACGGCTAGAGTTGCGTCAGCACGAGCTCGTCAAGGACGAGGACTGACCAGGGCGTGATTCTAGGGACATACGATTGCATAGAGGCGTCTTTTTATTGTGTTTTCACGCTAGGAGCGTTTGATGGATCGCTTTTATAAGATTACTCGGACGTGCAGATCAGCACCAGACGATTGAGCCACTGATAGAGGCCAGCCAGAATATGATGACCGTCAATTCATAGATTATTCTTGATGATTGAGATACTGTTCAGCATGCAGACGGATGAGCCATTTGTTTCTGCGAACGACGAGATATCACCCCAGATGTTGGAGCTATTGCGGTACGAGTTGTACTTAGAGATATGATAGAAGATCGCTAGTCACCCATGGAGGAAGGACTAGGACATGTGATTCGTTGCCTACCCCGATGCGAGGTCATCAGATTGATTGATTCCAGCTAGAGACGACATCACGCAGGTATGTTGGGAGTTGATAGAGATGATCGAATGTCAGAAGCCCATTTTCCAAGTTTAAAGTATTCAGAGACAAATGCAAGTAATGCTATGGACCCTCTAGAAGAATGAAACCCTAACTCGACATAATGACCATGAGAACGCTTTGAAACCTTAAGGTTTGCGGCAGTTCAGCGGTGCCATTAATGAGGCTTGGATTTGCCCTTCTACGGTTGGTCTATAAGTACTGTGGCATGTACTGGAATACTATTAAATTGTACCCAAGATGTTGAGCTCTTGGGGGATTATGGAAGCTTGACGAATTGATCGAAAGGTTTGACATCATTCGGATATCATGTGATGGGATACATTGCTTGGAGGACTCCAGATATGAGTATAGCCGTTGGAGCACAGTCCATGCGGCCACGAAATGACGAGTCCGAAGCAGTCGATATTAGAGAAAAGTGGAGTAATAAGTTCGTACGAGATCTTGATGTGATGACGTTCCACTCCGCCGACATCAGAGATGTGATACGCATGCAGAGGCGTTGTATATGGATAAATCTTCCAGAAGGAGTCGCGATGAGTATGCAGCCATTCCGGAACCAGAAACAGATATAGAAAAGGGTGATAACCTCCGGGCAGTTCGGCAAAAATGAGATTTGAGAGAGACCTCGACAAGACCTATCTGGAATACTATACGAGAAGATTTGGGCCCAGGATCGGTCATATTACGCACACCCAGCAGGCCAGAGTTCGGCATCGTCGACGAGACATGTTATGAGTGACCATGATAGTTGGCTAGAGATCTTTAGAGGATGTGCTAGAGCAGACTGCTTCCATTATCGTTTCCATATTGAACCGTTGAGCCGAGAAGCTATGCACTTAGCAATCTGCAGTGAGAGACGAGAGCCTAAGGGCACCGGACGACAGGCCATGAACAGTAGGCAGGTAGATATCTTACTCTGCTAGCATTGGATGCACCGATACCTTCTCGACTTTGAAGGAGGAAATATCGACGACGGTATTTATGATTTGTGATTTGGTGATTCGATTATCACGTATCCGTCATCTTGGACTTCGGTATTTTGGACGATCTATTCACATGATTTAGTCTTGATGACTGAGTTTCATGATATTTATTTTCGTGCACCATGGTTGCACCTACCGGGTATTCATATTTTGTGCATAGTTATTACACTTGGGATACGCTTTATACACCATTGTGTAGATTTATGATTTGTGCACAGTGATTGCACTTAATATCGTTTTTGTGTCTTGGCCGCATATGTTTATGATTTCATAGATTTCATACAGTTGGGTTGATTTTGTGCATATGGTACGTACACGATTTGGTTTTTGCACTCGGTATAGTTCATATATGCTTGCAGTGCAGTGATACATATTTGTGCACCACAATTGCACTTGACTTCGTTTTGATGTCATTCGAGACATTGATTTGGATTTCATGCCTATGTTATGCCTGTGATTTGACTTATGTTTTCGGCATACTTTTCATACACTTTTAACATTTGATACGTATTTTGTGTACGCTGATGCACATGGTTGTGAGATTATATACCACGGTATACCTGATTTGGATTTGGATTGAAATGTGTTGTTTACCGTCGATTTCGATTGTGATATTCGATATTTGTTTTGTTCATCTTGTGCACATGATCGGATTCTTGCGCATATTTGACGCGCTTGGATTGGATTTTGCGTATGCTCGGTGCTTGATATTGGATTTCGTGATTCATGCATGTTGGATGCACATGATTTAGTTTTTATTCGTGCATGATGGATGCACCTGATTTGGATTTTCGCGCATGTTGGGCGCATGATATGAGACACGATTTTGGTGCACACCAGACGCACTAAATCGGGATTCTTTGTGCATATCAGATGCACCTGATATTGCTGTCAGGCACACCGTTGCCTCTGACAGGTGTTTCGTGCACACCCGTTGCACTTAGATGTTGTTTCTATGTACATGTATGGCACATTCAGGTATTTTGATTTCCGTGCGCACCAGACGCACGCGGCATTCTTATGCATATTTTGGGATTGATTTCTTATGGAGCAGTACGTTTTTATAATATTTACTATTTGTTTTCGTACTGAGCAGGACTAGTCAGAGGACAGTGCCTGGATATATTTGCATGCATTGCTAGCTATCGAAGAGATTTCCAAAAATAGAGCTATAGTCTCAGTATTTACCTACGTGTCTGAAATGACACGAAACATTTTATAAAGGAAACCCTTCAAAATTATTTTCAAAAACGGCGGGACGTACATATTAAACAAAGGATAAGTATATATATATAGTTATTTTCTTACAATAGACGTCCGCCACTGTGCCGCGATACATACATCGCACAACAACATGAAAGGTTTGGCATGCATTTCCTTCAGATGTTTACATGCATAGTTTTGATGTATATCATATTGGTTTTCGTATCGGATTTGACATTTGTGTCTTCACCATGACTCCGATGATTGCGGGATGTTTGACGGAGTTTTGATTTTGAGTTATTTGCTCATTTTTCATGCGCATGCATTGCGCTACGATACGTTTTATGTATTGATGATTTCGGAGCCCCGACGATTTGGACTTTTTACTGAAATGTTTTAGTATTTGAGGGGTTTAAATTTAAATTCGGGAACCAAATTTCTTTAAGGGGGGAAGATTGTAACATTTCAGAAAAATAAAATATTATTTTTGGGAATTTTTATAATTAAATAATATTATATTGAATATTTTAATAAGGCGGTATGATTAAATACCGATAAATTGGGAAAATTTTAGAAAATTATAGAAATTACTAAAAAGAGGGTGTTTTAATGGATTTAAGCAAATTATAAAATTTTATGATTCATTATACACTATTTTAATCGCGATTAAATATCGCTAATCGTGTATTAAACTTGTTTTGTGCAAAACATGCACCATGTTATTTTACACTTGTTACATTTTTAACATGGCTTTTCTCATTTATCATGCATGGTTCTAATTTAAAGAGAAGAGAAAAGAAAAGATAACAAAAGAAAAGAAAAGAAAAGAAAATGGAATAAACAATAAGGTATGGGTGAGAGAGAGAGAGAGAGAGGTGAGGGGTCAACCTTGGACCAAATCTCTTTGTTCCCTTCATCATCTTCCTCATTCTCTATTCTCTCTTCATCCCCATGGCAGCACACATCATCCCCCTCCTCTACCTCCTCATTACAACACCAAAAACAACTCAAAACTTCATCTCTTTTTCACAAAAAGCATGCACAAGCTCACAAGCTACACTTTGGACCAAGAAAGTTTGCATTTTGGGCTCTTGGGCAACTCAAGAAGATTCTTGAGTTGCCAAATGAGGTAATTCATTCACATTAAGTGTATTATTTTATTTGCTTTAGCCTCTTTTCAAGTTTAAAACCGATTTAGTGAAGTTTTGTGAACTTAGAAAATTCCTTGAAGTGGGTTGTGGGATTCTTGAGTTGTGATGTTGTTTATGGGTGTATTAGTGACTAGGAAACACCCTAAGTGATATAAACCCAGACCAAGCTTGAAGTAAAACCTAAAAACCAAAAACAGAAACTATTCATGTCGGTTTTGTGAGAATTTAGTGGGTGCAGGGAAATCTGGAGTGATCCGGGGCCATTACTAGATGAGCAAACAATACCAGAGACTCTTTTAGACCAATATAAGACCACCATGACCAGAAGACACCCTAAGTCCCCACCAAAACCGAGCTCGTCGGATTTTAGGGGCTTGGGGCCGGCCACATTGATGAGTTGGGTGCCCAGGTTGCTTCAGTAGGTCATATGCCCCCTATATATCACCCTAGTGTTGTTTGCTTACCTTGTTTCCACCTTAAACAAAATCTGGGACTAAATAAATGAGTTGTTGTTTTGATTCAGGGTTATATTTTTCATATTTTGGATTCTAGATTTTAGTATTTGTATTTTAGCTCGATCACTTGACGTTTGTACGATGATATCGAGGGTTGTTTGGTGGTTTGAAAGGCGTAGTCCGTAGGTTCTAACCTATAGGCTTTTAGCGTGTCGTTTTGGTTTTGATTTGGTTTTTAATGCGATATGATACGTTTTGACATTTAGGTACCCTCATGTGGACTTTGGGACGACAACCAAGTGCGTGGCGACGTCGGCATCGGCAAGCGAAGATCAAAGTGAGTAGATATATATCTACGGGGAAAGTCGGGTGGATGGCGTATAGCACCCCCGCAGTTCGTAGTATAGCTTATGTGTGTATGTGTGTGTGTGTGTGTGTGTGTGTGTGTGTGTGTGTGTGTTATGTTATGTGGATGATTATCAAGATATGATTTTGTGTTCATAGTTTAGTTTAGGGTAGTTAGAAGTAACTTAGTTTAGCATCTTAGTCGCGAACCCTAGAATAAGGTTTACACCCACATGCACACACACACTAGCATACTTTTATACTTATACGTATATAAGGATACGTATATATATATATATATATATATATATATATATATATAGGTAAGGAACTAGGCATATATATATATATATACGTATACCTTTACATGGATAATGAGGATAGTGGATGATATTTGGAGATGAGTCGATGAGATTGGGCATGATGCCATGAGATCGGTGATATGTTTTGATTCGTATTATAAGATACGACATGAGATTATAGCGGGCCTTTAGGCGTGTGTTTTCATACCACATGTATATATGCAGATGGTATCAATTTGTACTAGACTTAGATCAGTACCCCAGTTTATGAGATATGATGATAAAGATACCAGATGAATGTGATATTTGACCCGTACCCAGATTTGGGATGCCGTACGATGAATTTACTGTACGAGTTATATATTGATGATAGATCCGCACTCTTGACTCGAGAATGTCATATTGAATATTGTATCGTATGCGATACTATTGAGGTGGGATCACCGACTATTATATTTATATATATCGACTCAAACTTAGGTGGTTTTCCCTTACCCTTTCGGCAAAAATGTTCGTTTAGTCCTGTAGTTTACTTATAGATGTTAGACTAGACTCGAGTCTTACCTATTTCCAAAACTAACGAATCGTGAGTATTTTAAAGGCAGGCCAAGAGATTCTACGGATATTTCAAAGGACGTACCTCTTTTCTTAAAAACACCGTAGCCCTATTTTCCAAACACCACGATTTGTGTGATTTCAAATGACAAACTGTATGACTCGTATAACTAATGTAGATTCCTTATTGTTGCATTTACTTTCCATTTCCATATATTCATGTGGTTATTAGCGC
Source organism: Agapanthus africanus (assembly GCA_030015575.1). Taxonomy (NCBI): domain Eukaryota; kingdom Viridiplantae; phylum Streptophyta; class Magnoliopsida; order Asparagales; family Amaryllidaceae; genus Agapanthus; species Agapanthus africanus. Next base: position 381,704,102 of record CM057343.1, read on the forward strand.
ATTGCATGCCTATATACTTGGGATTTTGTTATATTGAAACCCATGCTGTCAGGACATCAACACCATTACCGATGATGCATTTGCTCTACGTACACCTGCTTGCCGGCTCACACACTTCATTATCGATAATTGCCATGTCACTACACAGTAGGATTATTACTTCAGGATATGACTCCTTGCATGCCATACTTGCCTATATACTACTTGTACATCTATATTGGTGCACAGGCACATTGTACACTCATATTTGCGTATATACCTACTTGTATATCCATATTGGCGCACAGGCATATTGTACACTCATACTTGCGTATATACCTACTTGTACATCTATATTGGCGCACAGGCACATTGTACACTCATACTTGCGTATATACCTACTTGTACATCCATATTGGTGCACAGGCACATTGTACCCTCATACTTGCGTATATACCTACTTGTACATCCATATTGGCGCACAGGCACATTGTACCCTCATACTTGCGTATATATCTACTTGTATATATCTACTTGTACATCCATATTGGCACACAGGCACATTGTACACTCATACATGCATATATACCTACTTGTACATCCATATTGGCGCACAGGCACATTGTACACTAATACTTGTGTATATACCTACTTGTACATCCATATTGGCGCACAAGCACATTGTACACTCATACTTGCGTATATACCTACTTGTACATCCATATTGGCGCACAGGCACATTGTACACTCATACTTGCTTATATACCTACTTGTACATCCATATTGGCGCACAGGAGCATTGTACACTCATACTTGCTTATATACCTACTTGTACATCCATATTGGCGTACAGGCACATTGTACACTTATAGTTGCGTATATATCTACTTGTACATCCATATTGGCGCACAGGTACATTGTACACTCATACTTGCGTATATACCTACTTGTACATCCATATTGGCGCACAGGCATATTGTACACTCATACTTGCGTATATACTACTTGTACATCCATATTGGCGCACATACATATTGTACACTCATACTTGCGTACATACATATTGTACACTCATATTTGCGTACACCCATACTTGCATACATACGAATTTGCACATACATAGATGATTCTGGCTTGATTTGGAGATTTGGGAACCACAAGATATATTTTAAAACTGGATTCATTTTAAAAAGAGCGGTTTTCCCTCGATATGTGCATATTACTGTTCCATGTTGCATGATATACGGATATGTCTATATTTCTATTATATGTCGCATACATCATGCTTTATGATTATACGCATTGAGATATGTTGTTTTCATGAGATTTCTGGATTTGGGAACCATGGTTATTTCAAAAGAGAGTATGCATTGTTTTAAAAAACCCGGTTACCCTTGATATGATATTTTAGTGCGTCCACCATGTGTTTTGTCAGTTCTGAGAGTGGCATGTGAAACCCGATTCGAGGAGCGGTAGGCACCGTCTGCGGGTACATGGTGGACCCTGTGAGGTACCCCGGGGCAAGAAGACTCGTACTGGTAGACAGTGAGCCTGGCAGGGGAGCACTACCTACCGGTGATAGTATTTGGACTCGGCGGTTATCCGGAGGATACCGACCGGAGTAGTGAGATGGATATGAGGGCCGACCAGATTATGCGGCGCCTGAGTTATATGAGGATTTACATTCCGATGCTTGGCACGGGTTTCATGATGTTTTCGAGTGTCGATGCTAGACACTCAGGTTCCATGATTTTGAGTTGCGAGGGATACACGTTGATTTATATCCTCATACTTTCATGCATATGCTTTTATGACTTTTACATGCTTGATGTTGTTATGTCATTGGTTGACACATGGAGGAGATCCACATGAATACAGGCATTGATTACATTGTTGGATGATATTCGCATACTTATAGACTTCATGATATAGTTGACACTGATCTCATGATGATTACATTGATCACACCTCATGTTTATGATATGTTGCTACCTGAGGCACTGACACGAGCACTTGGTATTACACTTGGTATTGATGTTTACCCTTGCCACCTTTTCATGCTCCAGACTTTATAATATTGAGGAGAATATATATATATATATATATATATATATATATATATATATATTACTGATCGTATTGACCTAGGATTGAGTTATACATACAATTTCTGCTTTGTGATGTTTTCTACTCACGAGTTGGCAACTCATCCCCGTTGTGCCACAGTTCTTGCAGGTTTTGCCGTACAGGTTTCATTGCGGCTTCTGGCACACTGCTTCCATTCCGGATGATTGCTTTGGTAGGTGGGTTCACTTGTATCGTGACCACCATTGTACTCTATTTTATTCAGTTGTATATAGTAAACTCCATCAACAAGACTTGTATATTATTTCAGACTTAGAAAACCAGTTGCTATTCTTTCGACCTTAGAGTCGCGCGTTGTATTGTTATGGTTTTTTTTGATGTTTTGAGTTTCCTTTTGAATTTTGATCCCCGCCCTTCGGCGTTGTATATTATATTGCTTGCGTAGTTGTGACCGTCAATTGACGAAGAGCTAGCTCCCGCTTGGGGATGTCTTTATTCATATTATGCATGATTTACCCCTTTTTGGGGCCAGTATTTACAATGGAAACTCTGCCGAAATTTTCAGAAAAGACTTGAGATTTTAAAACGCATAATTTGGCTTATGCTATAAAAACCACTTCTTTAAAACTAGTTTTCCTTCAGATATTATTTAAAATGGTTTTTGATTTCTGGGCTTTTGGCTTACTTGAATTAGATGGGGTCCTATAGACTTCATATGATTCAAAGTCCAGTCACGTGCCATTTTGGGTCGTGGCAGCCTCTTCCATTATCAGATTCACAACTGTAACCGTATATTTCCTTACCATCTCTCCAAATCCCTTTATTTATCTTTACTCATTACCTTCTGTACACCCCTTTAGGCTAAATGGTTTTCTTCCTTCCCTACCGTTTGGCACCAGCCTATGGTTTGGAAGAAGACTATACAATAAGCATAACAGGTGTACTCCCCTGATCATAGGAGTACTAGCAATCTGAGAGAAGGTAAAGATAAAAGATAACTGAATAAACCTTATTCTTATTTCTCCTGAACCAGAATCCATCCCCGAACTAGAACAAGTTCCATCGAGTTCGTATATAACCATACGATGGAGTATCCAATAAACTGTGGATCTTCGTAGTGATACAGGGTGTTCTGGAGAAATACAAAGGTGAAGTAGGAGTGGCGATGAAAATACGTGGTTTGGTCGTGAATGATAGCAGTTGCAATTTACTTTGCCCTCTTTCTGATTCCTTTATTTATCTTTAATTAATACCTTCTGTACACCACACTTAGGCTAATTGGTTTTCTTCATTCCCTACCTTTCAGCACCTGCCTATGGTTTGGAAGAAGGCTATCCAATAAGCGTAATAGGTGTACCCTTCTCCTAATCTTAGGAGCCCTCACAACCTGAGAGAAGGTAAAAGGAAAAGACAACTGAATAGTCCTATTCAATCTCTCCAGAACCAGAATCCTTCCTCGAATCTGGAACAAGTTCCTTCGAGTTCGTATATAACCATACGATGGATTTATCCAATGGAAGTGGATGTTCGTAGTAATACGGGGTGTTCTGGAGAAATACAAAGGGTAAAAGAATGGGTGGCAATGATGTATGCAACTCAGACAATCCAAAAGCCAGTGTTTTAAGAAAGTTCAGTTAACTTTGTCACTGAGTCATAGTCAAGGGTCGGGTCATGGTCTCTACCAAAGAGAGAGAGAAAAGAAACACTCTGCGTGCACTCTAACCTAGATCAGAATGGTTATCACTTTATCTAATCAGGAAACCTCCCACTGTATCCTCAAATTCTCCACCAAACCTGAAAGAAGAATTAGTCGGGATCACCCGAAGAGTAAACCAACTCATCAGTGGAAATCGGGATCCAACTATTATCGCATGATAACGTGATAGAATCCACTCACGTTATCACACTCCAGAAGGTATGCGCATATCTGGCAAGTTTCCTGTATGTTTGAAACTCCCGATATGATTTTTATCCTATGCTCTTATGACCTTGACGAAGGTCAACAAATCATAAGTCACATGTTAAGTTCTACCCGTCATTGTCCAGGTTAATTTGAACCTACCGTACAAGCCCTTGACGAAGGTCAACAAGGCTATACTACTGCCCCAAACCAACACATCTATCTATACAACAGAAAGGTAACAAGCGGTTACCATACACTATGCCTTGACGATGGTCAACAAACATAGCATGAATGCTAAGTGCTACCCGTCTGAAATGACGGAGGGCTACAGCTAGTTTTTGGCGAAAAACCTTTAACGTAATGAACTTGATATCATTGAAGGAACCGGATAGCTTTTTATAAAAATATAGTGGCGAAAACCTTTGCTAAAGAGGTCACTCCCGGTGAAGGGATCTCGGCTCTTTCCCCATAGAATGAGGTGAAGGATATTCTAACTGAATACCGCGATGCAAAGCAAAAATTAATCGACTATAGTGAAGTTATTACCCTGACGCAAACCTCTGCCCAAGGGGTCACTCCTGGTGAAGGGATCTCGGCCCTTGCCTCGTCGAATAAGGTGCTGGATATTCATAACAGAATACCACTATGCAAAACAAAAGAAAACGTCCTTGTAATAACAGCTTTTTAAAAATTGTTCCAACAACATTAAACAGGTTTGTTTAGCTTGCATTGATCCGAATCAATGCAGTCCTATTAATTGATCACACACATAAAGAACGAAAATAAAATGTACGTATATGCCATCCGCATTCGCCACTGGGTCCCGTCATCACCCGTTAGGTTACTTAACTAACGATGGAGCGGTGACTGGACTAGCACGGGTGTAAAACATATACAACATCTACTAGTATATATATACCAATATATAATAATCGCTCCAGGCGTGATAAATGCAACATTATAGAAAAGTAATAAGCATCACAGAACAATACAGATAATCTGGGATCCCCGGGTTTCCTTTGAGCCGTAAGTGAAACCCGACGTTCCCCTGGTCGTGTGGATAGCCTGTGTAATGAAAACCTAGACCTCTACGGGCGCGGAAAGTTACCCGCCAAAACCAGAAGCGAGGCAACCCCCTTCAGCAAAGTGAATGGACCACCCAGAACTCCACGGAATTCGGTAACTTCAGCACCCCGCCTTGGGTCAACCTATACCCCTTATGAGTGTGGCGAATAGCCCGCCAATTCTACAGTGAAGCCCCCTCCGACTCAAAGCCATGAGATGCGGGCCCGTTGCCCTCTAGAACCCAGCTATCCGTTGTAAGTCTGCGGCGGCACCCCGGCCGTCGATCCGACGCCGGAAATGCGGAAACAAAAGCTTTCAAAAACTATTGAACCGGCACCTCCGCGCACTTTTAACCCGGATCGGGCCATTAACCTAGCTACTAGCAAACTAAAATACGAGTAGAGAAGTATACCAAGCGATCCGTGTCCTTCGGTCTTCGTCTCCACTCCGATCTCCTGCGGAATCTCCGTCCGTCACGTCCTCATCAGAAAGGGCACCACGTAGCCGGAATCTTTTACGGGCTCCCACCTCTGGACCGAGGCAACTCGTGCGCGAAGTTGGCTAGCCGACGCATCCAAGATTTGCTGTAGACTAAAGTAGTAGGTTGTCTCTTTTGGGGTATATGAAGTTGCCATGGTATGTGGAGGAAAAGAATGAACTTGAGAGAAGGAAATGGAGCTCTTAATTTTTTAAGGAATGAGATGAGAAAAAACACCACTCACATGAACCTCTCTCTCCTTCTCTTTTTATGGCCGGCCCCCTACAAAGAATGGTGGGGGAAAAAGAAAAATCCCCAATCAAGAGAAGAAAATGAATAATCTAATATGAAAATGGTCACACCCATTTCACTTCTCATCTTATCAAATCCAATCTCAAAAAAAGAAAAGGAAAAGACCATAAAAGAATCTCATGATGAAGAGGCCACAATTATGCATGAAACCCCTCCACAAAATGTTATTTGCAAATGTGCAAATAACACCCTCCAACGGAAAGTCCGGCCGTGAAGGAATAAAAGAAAACCGGCCGGAACGAAATGCAAACTGGCAACTTCAGAAAACTGATCCTGTAATAAATTACAGGAAAACCCCACTACTGCAAATACGTGCCCGCATTTGTATTCCCACTGAACACAAATGCAAAGAGACAAAATCTACACTATCTAATACTAGGATCCGGCTTAAGCCAAAGCCGGCTAGTAAAATCCGTGCAATCACGATCCGTGCAATACCGCACGTATCTGATCGAACCCTGCCATATCTCCATACGGCCTCTACAGCGTTTCGCCCGAAACCTGAGTAACTGAGTTTGTGGTGGACTTTAAAGACTCGTCAATACTATGGCTGTGGATTTAACCACTAGCACGTCAGAGGTATCAGCCATACGTGACGGGCCACCAGCTATTGACCAAAAGGGACGTCGATGAGCGAACTCATCCTGACACCCTACTGAGCCTGTCAGTGACAATATCCGTACAGTCCAGTCCGTTCGTCTATGAGTATCGCATGGCGGGCCTAGGGGGTTGGTAAAAGTCAGACCCCCAATAGCGGTACAAGTCGTGTCGGAGTGTAGCCCAGAACACCATGAGATACTACTGGAATACGTACCAGCAAATCTCCTGCCTTGGACAAGGACTTTTCATGTTCTGGCTCTCCTAGACACAGCGCAACCTCACCCCCAATACCGGGAGAGACGAACCCTTGCAGATCCGCTCACTGCCTCCATGTGGCTCGGGACTGTACCCAACTAAAACCTGTTTGCACGACTCCTTTGAGCCGTGGTAGGGTAGTAATCAAAGCACAGTGGGAACTCACACGAGACAAATGACGATCTCAGGTTGATGAACTAACCTGTACACATGTCACCAGGGAACTGCTATCCGACGTCAGGTATAATACCAACTAGCAGGTTCCCGGCGAGTCCTGTCCGGTGTACTCATAACCCAATGAGCACCTTTATACAACTTAGGTGAACCAACTGACACCAGTGGCTTATGAGACCGGCCACCGCCCCTCGTCGGGGTCTCGACTGTATACACTAGTCTACTCCGGAGTATCGATGCCCTGTCTCGAAACTCCCACGACTAGGGACCTTTTAAGGATGTGCTTATAGACTCCAGCTCTCACGTATATGATCGCCCTCATACTGTTGGTAGTCAAGCAAGAATCCTAGGGGCTCTATCAACGTGTAATAGCGACTCGTAAGGTCACCTAAATCAGTACACGATGATAAAGATAAACCAGATAGCATACTATCATCTCGAGTAAGACTGCCCTATTGGGACAGGTCCTCCCTCAATCATTGCAATCACGTGCCTGTGATCCAATAATTGACTCTGAGGGCACTATCTCCAACATCCGTGCACTCCACCGTGGGGTAATCCTAGTATAGAAAAGAAAATATGTACAACGGTGACATCAACGTCAACCCGGTCGTGCCCCAAAAGAATAATATACAAACAGGCAGTGAAGGCAATCCACATATCGGACGCTCGCCCCGCGATATCAAATGTACAAATAGAACAGAACTGTACTAACATTGCACACAAGCTATCCACCACGACAAATCCGCAACATCACAGCACAACACAGAACATCAACGTGAATGTCACGTTCGCAAACCCGTCTAAAAGAGCTATACCAATTAGACAAGATTTACCGCTCGTATGACATTTACGGTCGCAGATAGTAATGTAAGTTCTGTGAACTAACGTATTTAAAATTTCGATCGACAAAACTTCCCGAAGTGGGCCCTAAGCACAAATCCAGTACTCAAACAAAATCTGGGCCCAAACAAAATATTCTAGAAACCACAATTCCATATGAAAGACACCTAGAAGAAATATGGTGCACTGAATCGACTATTGCGCCGTGCAACCACAGCAAACATGGTAGTTCCGCCGTGGTTCCGCGGTTTGATGGTACGATCGTGCTCCTAAATTTCTTCCAATGTTTTAAAAAATCCTGCACTATTTTCTAACATACCCAAAATAATTTTTAGAGCAGTTTAAAAATTCGGCAGAAACCTTAAATTTGGAATTGCGGTTTTGGAAATTTCGTTCGATCGATATTTTAAACATATTAGAACAAGCTAGTAAGGGTTAATGACGTGTCTCTGATACCATGTAAGTCTACGGTTGCGCCTCGGCCATCTATCCAAGGCCAAATGCGGAACAAAAACTGTTTACGAAACCGGTGCTATCATATTCTTTCACCCAGATCGAACCATTAACACTAAACTAGCTAACTAGAAAGATGATAGAAAGGCTATACAGATCGATCCGTATCCTTCGGTATTTAGCCACCATCCCTAGCTCCTCACGGCAACTCCGATCTCCGGTCTCCTCGTCGGAAGGGTACCACGTCAAGAAGTCATTTTACGGGCTCCCGCTTCAAACCGAAGCAACTCGGACATGAAGTTTACTAGCCGACATGTCCAAGGTGATGTAGAGAATGTGTGTGATAATTTTGTCTCAAGCATCCATTGATTCTCAACACATGAGAGTGTATGGATGGAGGTTAAAGATGAAGCCATGGTAGAACTTGTGAGCTAGAGGAAGAAAAAGAAGAAGAGGCTTTTCTTTTCTACTGTGTTGAGATGAAAAATGAGAGCACTCCAATAACTCCTAAGAGCAGGCCCAAGCCATAATGGCTGTCCATGCTCTCTTCTCCTCTCATTTCAACATAACATTCAATCACAAATGTGATATTTGCACAAGAAATATGACCATGAGTCGCCAATGAAGCACACGTCTCATTTAATGCACAAAATCATCACTCCCACCCACAATTTCCACCATCTAAACATTAACCCAAATATTTAGTCCAACAAAAAGATATGGCAACATCTAAAGTAAACTCATGACAGATCACAAGGATACCCCTCACCTGTATATACGTACCTGCATTCGCACTCCGACTGAATGCAAATGCGATAGGACTAAAGTAATCCAACAAATCTAATATTAGGATCCAGCTTAAATCAAAGCCCACTAGTATGATCCGTCTGATCATTATCCATGCACAAGTGTACGTATATGATCGAACCCTGCCATAAAACCATACGGCCTTTACAACGTGTCGCCCGAACCTTGGGAAAACTATCTGTGGGAGATTCTAAAGACTCGTTAATACACTGGCTGTGGATTCAACCACTAGCACGTCAGTGGTACTAGCTGTACGTAACGGGCGCCCATGTATTGACCAAAAGGGAGGCCGATGAGCGAACTCATCCTGAAACCCTACTGAGCCTGTCAGTGACAATATCCGTACAGTCCAGTCCGTTCGTCTATGAGTATCGCATGTCGGGCCTAGGGGGCTGGTAAACGTCACCCCCAAAAGCGGTACAAGTCGTGTCGGAGTGTAGCCCAGAACACCCTGAGAAACTACTGGAATACCTACCAGTAAATCTCACTTGCCTTGGCCAAGGACTTCGTGTAATGGCTCTCCTAGACACAACGCGATCTCACCCCCAATACCGGGAGAGACGAATCCCCTGCCGATCCGCTCACTGCCTCCATGTGGCTCGGGACTGTACCCAACTAAAACCTGTTTGCACGACTCCTTTGAGCCGTGGTAGGGTAATAATCAAATCACAGTGGGAACTCACACGAGATAAATGACGATCTCAGGTCGATGAACTAACCTATACACATGTCACCAGGGAACTGCTATCTAACGACAGGTATAATACCAACTAGCAGGTTCCCGGCGAGTCCAGTCCGGTGTACTCATAACCCAATGAGCACCTGTATACATCTTAGGTGAACCAACTGACACCAATGGCTTGTGAGACCGGCCACCGCCCCTCGTCGGGGTCTTGACTGTATATACTAGTCTACTCCTGAGTATTGATACCCTATCTAAAAAACTCCCACGACTAGGGACCATTTTTAAGGATGTGCTTATGGACTACCAAACACTCACGTATATGATCGTCATCATACTGCTGGTAGTCAAGCAAGAATCCTAAGGTCTTTATCAACGTGTAATAGTGACCTGTAATATCACCTAAAGCATGTACACGATGATAAAGATAAACAAGATAGCATACTATCATCTTGAGTAAGACTGTCCTACCGGCATAGGTCCTCCCTCAATCATTGTAATCACGTGCCTACGATCCAATAATTGACTTTGAGGGCACTATATCCAACAAACACCAGCGCCAAGGTCGAGTAAAGCACGATTAATTTTTTTACCCCCAATAGAAATAGAGATTGTAGGACATTCAGGGTCCTTACGTTTCTTTGGTAATTGTGGGATAAATGTTGTGCTAACATTATTCGTCATGAATACCTTTTAAGGCACTTGATTCTTCCTCTTCCTAGTGCACAAGTCCTTAAGGATTTTCGCATAAGCCGGAACTTGTTGTATAGCATCTAGGAGAGGGATATTTATGTTAACCTATTTAAACATTTCCATGATCTTCTCCATTTGTGGACTTGGTTTGTTTCCCCTTAACCTATTTGGATAAGGAGCTTTAGCAATAAGAGCTGGGTCCGACATTGGAGAAGGTCGTATGGGTGGAACACAACCCAGAATTGGAGTGGGGATCGTCTTTGGTTGACTAGAAGAAGTGGGCTGAGGGTTCGAGCCTTGAGGAAAACGGAGAATAGGCTCGGAAGAAGATGAACTAGGGTCGGAAGTGGAAGTGGAAGTGGAAGCCGGGGTGTCATTGATAGATTCATCATTATCAATCTGTTCACCGACTTGATTATTCAGCACTCTTCCGGATCTCAACGTTATAATGGCACTCACATTGTAGTGTTGTGAATGCCCAGGATTCGGTAGGGGTTGAGATGGAAGTTTCCCTTTCTCTCTAGCACTCATTTCGGCATTTAATCATACAATTTGTGCTTCTATTGATTTAATATTCTCACCGTGGGAGACGGAGTTCTTCTTTATTTCATCGATAGAAGACCTTATATCAGCCGACACTTGGATGGAATATTTCATAAACAAATCCAAGGTTCATTCGAGTTAAGAAGAGTTATCGGTACCGGCCAATTGCAAAGAATTATTATACGGTGCAGAAGTGTTAGCCGGATTTTGAAAATTTTGTGGTTGAAAAGGGTGCTGACTCTGTTGTAGTGGCTGCTGTTGTTGTGGAGGGACCCTTTGAAAGTTATTTTTGTTTGGAACCGTATTCTGAGTTTGGTGTTGGTTCTCCTCCAACCCTGATTATAAGTGGAAGAATAAGGATCGTTTCTAGGTCGCTGCTGAAATGCAGCATTAGTGTGTTCTTGACCTTGAAACGGAGAATTGAAAGGACATTCTTCCGTCAGATATGATGGATCGGAACAGCATCCACATACGGTTTTAGGGAGTGTGACCTGATTTAGGGAGGCTAATAAAAAATTGTGTTCCATAGCTTCAAGTTTCATTTGCATTGCTGCCATTTCGGTTTTGACTGCTATGGAAACATCAAGTTGATGGATACCTCTCCTAGACGATGGTTGACTAACACTCTCCCATTGCAAAGGTTTTTCAGCAAAATCTTCTAAAAATTTCCAAGCTTCTACATCATCTTTAGACATGAAATTGCCTTGATACATGGATTCAAGCATCTGCTTTGTTGTTGGATTAATGCCCTCATATATGATTCGACAGAGATCCCATCTATGGATTCCGTAATGAGGACATTGGACTAGCAGATCCTTGAACCTTTCAAAACATTTCCAAAATTGTTCATTGGGAAGCTGGGTAAATTGATTGATTTCGCTACGGACACGGGCGGTCTTATGATTGGGATAAAATTTCTTAAGGAATGCAATGACGAATTCATCACAGTTTGAAATAGTGTGTGCAGCTGTGTTATAAAGCCATTTTTCGGCTAAATCACACAAAGTGAACGGGAGAAAACGTAAACGCATAGCATCCACAGAAAGTTGTGAAGTGCCCATCATAGCACATACGTTTTCAAATTTGGTGATGAAAACGTATGCGTATTCAGACTCAAGACCGTGAAATTTAGGCAAAAGATTGATATAGTGTGGTTTGATTTCGAAATTATCCCCATTGGCTGGTGGAATGAAAAGACAAGTAGAAAAAGGACCACGTATATGGTAGCATCTCTCTTGGAGAGACATACGCGGTAGATTCTGCGTACCTGCGGGCGGTGGCAAAGTGGTGTTATTGAAATTCGATAGAGAACCGTCCATCTCGGTGGATGTAGTTTGTGGTGAGGAAAAAGAATATGAAGAAATACCGACTTCAGAGTCGATAGAAGAAACGCGGACAAGATGGGCACTAGAATCTCATGTCCAGCCAAGCATGCACTAAGAGGATTTAGCACAAGTGGCAGCGTACGTGAGAATTAGAGAAAGTGGTTTGTTTTTGGTTTGTTTTGAAAAAAGACGGATTTAGAAAAATCACAACAAAAATGCACAATCAACCCTAGATCTACAGTCACCTAGGTCAAGTCACTAGACCGCTCCTAGACTTCCAGAAGACAAATCGCAGGATAAATCCTCTACTACCTCTTTATCCCTCCTGTGGCCAGGTAAGTGTCAGGTAAGTAGGAGGTATCTGATACGTAAGTAGCGGGCCTAATTAAGTAACCACTTGCCTTAGACACATTTGACTTAGACACCACAAAAGAAATACGGATAAGTAATAGATTACCCACGCCCTACTTCTGTCCTAATTGAGCGCGACGGTCCTTAGAGTTTTGTCTAGATATTTTTTAGTTAATGAGGGTGATGCGAATGCTAGTTTTGTGATTTTTGGGACTTAGGAAGGGTAATGAAATCCCCACCTAATCTGAATTTGATTTTTGCCCTTTAATTTCCGTATTAAATTATGCAAAATAACCAATATCAAAACACGCAACAGTTTTTTTAAGCGCAACCAATTTTTGCAAAGAATCCTGCAGATAAGTTTTTATTGGACAGATCATAGGAGAGATAAGAAGGTAGAAAATATACCACAAAAATCTGGAGTTTGAACACAGCAATATTGTTGCGGTTCCGCGGCCAATACAAGCTCTCTGCCGCGGTTCCGCGGTCAGTTTGAAAGATCATTGCACGAAATATTTTCCTGGTGCTCCTATTGATCCTCTGGATTACCTGAACGCTCCTATTGATCCTATGGATTTCCTGAATGCTACAGAATCTTTCTCTCACTTTTCTAATGATTCCAGATTCCCTTGCAAAATTCACACACTAATCGTTAAGAACATGATGTGATTTTGATTCAAATTTTTGATAGAATAATTGTAAGTGCACGGCGGTGCCCCGGCCGTCAATCCGACGGCCAAACGCGGAAACGGTGATAAACTTTAATTTTTGCGGACTTAGCAAACCGGCACCACCGCGCACTAAAACCCCGGATCGTGCCATTAAACTAGTCTAAGCTAACAAGAGGACGGGTTAGAGATATACCGAATGATCCGAGTCCTCCGGTCTTCATCTCCACTCCGATCTCCTCGCGGGATCTCCGTCCGTCTCCTCCTCGTCGGAAAGGGCACCACGAAGCCGGGTACTTTTACGGGCTCCCACCTCGATACCGAGGCAACTCGGGCGTGAAGTAGGCTGGCCGATGCGTCCAAGATTTGCTGTAGAATGTGTAGGGTTGAAGCTATGTCTCATTTGGGTTTGTTGCCATTTGAAGATGATGGAGGAAACAAAATAAGAAAAATGGTGCTTGCATTTTTCTTAACATGAAAAATGAGATCAAGAATGCTACTCTCTCAAAGATGAAGCTCTCTTCTTCTTCTCTTTTTCTTCTCTCTTTTCTCATGAAAACATTTATCCTTAGAAAATGGTGGTGGAAAGATTATGAAGCATGAAGGGAGGTGATGGTAGGAGCATAAGTGGTGACCACATCCAAAACATAATCATAACCATCTCACATCAAACTCTAATCACATCTAATCCTTTCTTATCAACAAAAAGCAAGTGAAGAGAATGGAATCAAAAAGATGCTATCATAATAAATCATCTTGCAAATAAATCCTCCACAATGTGTTATTTGCAAACTTGCAAATAACACCCTCCATCGGAAAAGTCCGGCCGGGAAAGAACAAAGGAAAACCGGCCGGAACGGAATGCAAACTGGCAACTCCAGAAAACTGGTCCCGTAATAAATTACAGGAAAACCCCATACTGTGCATGCACACCCACATCTGTATTCCGTCCGGATACAAATGCAATGAGACAAAATCTACACTGTACTAATCTAGGATCAGGCTTAAACTAAAGCCGGCTAGTAATATCCGTCCGATCCTGATCCGTGCAATACCGCACGTATCTGATCGAACCCTGCCATATACCCATACGGCCATTAGTACAAACCGTCCGATCCTGATCCGTGCAATACCGAACGTATCTGATCGGACCCTGCCATATCTCCATACGGCCTCTACAGCGTTTCGCCCGAAAGCTTGAGTAACTGAAAGTGTGGTGGACTCTAAAGACTCGTCAATACTATGGCTGTGGATTTAACCACCAGCACGTCAGAGGTATAAGCCAATACGTGACGGGCCACCAGCTATTGACCAAAAGGGACGTCGATGAGCGAACTCATCCTGACACCCTACTGAGCCTGTCAGTGACAATATCCGTACAGTCCGGTCCGTTCGTCTATGAGCATCGCATGTCGGGCCTAGGGGGTTGGTAAAAGTCAGACCCCCAAAAGCGGTACAAGTCGTGTCGGAGTGTAGCCCAGAACACCCTGAGATACTACTGGAATACCTACCAGTAAATCTCCTGCCTTGGCCAAGGACTTCGTGTAATGGCTCTCCTAGACACAGCGCGACCTCACCCCTAATACCGGGAGAGACGAACCCCTGAAGATCCGCTCACTGTCTCCATGTGGCTCGGGACTGTACCCAACTAAAACCTGTTTGCACGACTCCTTTGAGCCGTGGTAGGGTAGTAATCAAAGTACAGTGGGAACTCACACGAGACAAATGATGATCCCCAGGTCGATGAACTAACCTGTACACATGTCACCTGGGAACTGCTATCTGACATGAGGTATAAGACCAACTAGCATGTTCCCGGCGAGTCCTGTCCGGTGTACTCATAACCCAATGAGCACCTGTATACATCTTAGGTGAACCTACTGACACCAGTGGCTTGTGAGACCGGCCACCGCCCCTCGTCGGGGTCTCGACTGTATACACTAGTCTACTCTGGAGAATCGATGCCCTGTCTCGAAACTCCCACGACTAGGGACCTTTTAAGGATGTGCTTATAGACTCCAGCTCTCACTTATATGATCTCCCTCATACTGCTGGCAGTCAAGCAAGAATCCTAGGGGCTCTATCAACGTGCAATAGCGACACGTCAGGTCACCTAAAGCAGTACACGATGATAAAGGTAAACCAGATAGCATACTATCATCTCGAGTAAGACTGTCCTACCGGGATAGGTCCTCCCTCAATCATTGCAATCACGTGCCTATGATCCAATAATTGACTCTGAGGGCACTATCTCCAACAATCTCCCACTTGCACTCAAGGCTAATTATTGCGATGTCGCATACTCACAGCCCGTGTGATACCGAACACCCAACTCCTCTACTAGTCAGTCGCACAAAGCCTGTTTGCGAAACTATTGCGTTCGGGGAATAGCCTCAGTGAGTGGATCCGCCTAGAAGTTTCTTTCTATGTCTCTCTATATCTCAAGTTCGCGGAGAAAGCCATCTCCCAAAATGAGCAATACCTGTCTTAGAGTGTCTGGATGTCTGATGGGACCGAGCTCATAAATGAACTCCAAATCCAAACTTCTTAGACTGTATCGTCAACTGAACTTAATCAGTATCCTGCGCCATGCCTCCCTCAGTATTGCCTTGGACCACCTGTCCAGAATACTGCCCCTCGTCAGAAGGAAAACTATAACTCTGACAACCTCCTTGTCGTCCAGGTCACCTTGGAAGCCTGGAATGATAACTGTCCCCCGAATGAGGCCGTCGTTATCATATCCCTAGAACATCCACTTATGTTCTAAAACTGCTTCCGACTGTTTCTCCAGGATTGGGTCAATGTCAACTTATTGCATCTAGTGCAAGAACAACATCTGGTGTGGTACTTGACATCTCATGATTGACTCAATTGCCTAAGCAAGTGATCTGCCAATCATGCACATCCCTCTCTACTTTAGTCTATAAGACACCTTTAGAGAGGGTGACTCCATCACCTGCAGGTACACTACCGTGCCAGGAGTCGTCCATTCTAAATACTCTTAGAATGCTGTCAAAATACCCTCATTGGGAAACCACCCAAATCTAGATCTAAAACCATAGATCTAGTAACCAGTATGTCAGATATAATGACCAAGTCCTTTGTGGAGAAACCACCGTGTGACGACCAAAGTATAACCGATCGTAGTATAGGAATATCACTTCCTACTCTGTGTATGTCATCCAAATACCAGGATATCACACCCTACTACCTTCTCAACAGATCCATCCCCTATTCTGATGAAGTCAAACCTATGACTGTCACATCAGAAATAGATGATCTATCTCCGCTACATCTGCTTTAGTCTATAAATAGACATGAGCCTGATATCCACCAATGCTTCCGCTGCTCCCACTGACTACGACAACCCTCTGGCAGAGTCATATAGACGTGCACTTCTAAAGCTAGTTTAGAACGACGCTATACTCATCCTCCTGCCGGGTCTCGCAGCCTGGAACAACAACAATGGTAAGTGTGGGTAAACAAGAACTTCCCTGTCACCGTCCTTGAGGCTACCGGAGTACCTCTCGGGTGCCTGAAGTTACCCACCTTATCTGCGGGGTGGCCAATGGAATGTCAAATCAGATTGAATCTTTAGGTTCCTTATCAAATCTTCAGTAATCGTTTGCGGTTCTGGAATCACTTCCAGTTCTACCATACTCCCTCAACTGTTTTTGAAAAAATCTATTTTTAATAAAACTGTGGCGAGTCCAGAACAATATTTCTATTGATTTGCCAGATGGTAGAAAATCAACCCTCGTCATAGCCTGGGTCAACCCACAAACAGCCATTACAGAAACGTGCCTTGAGCTGTCCAGTGTCTGGTTTTAATCATAAGCCGGACAACTCCCCGTACCTTAACAACGTTAAGATATGAACTGTTCTATATCCAATATAGAACCAGAGGCACTGAATTAATTGAACCAGATTCAAATCATGCAGCTATCTCCAGTGCATGTCAACTAAATGGATGGAGGTCAATCAGCGTTACTCAACTTAGGAATGCTTCCAATTATGAGTAACCTGAGAAGAGAAGCAATTTCTCTTTATCTTTACCATCAACTGAATACCATACACAAGTATCTACATCTTCGATCACTTTGAAGAATCCCGATACTTGCTACACTTGGTTCTCTACTCTATTCAAATACCTATAACTCCTCAAAACTTAGACCCTGTGTTTCTACGAAACACATGTCTAAGAACTAGAGAAGTTAAAAGTAAACAGAATATAGTATGAGGACCAACCCCTCTGTCCTAATGGACACTGGACAACATACAATACTCTGTATAAGTCCGCCGAGTCTAACAACTCTTTCACTGTGTGTCGTAGGTTGAATAATGTACTTATGGTTAAGAAGAATTACACCGCTGTTTAATGCTCCTTACCTAACCATCCACTGATATAGGTAAATGTCATCGACATAATATCAAAAGGTATATCTCACTCTATGAAAATAGACGTACAGATATATCAATTTGAAATTGGTGCACAACAGCGGATATTCAAAACCAAATATTTGCCGACCGGCAAACAGCCCAAGTGATCTCCTCAAATATCACCGATTACAACGAATCCCGATATAATGAGGATGATCACCCAATTCCCAATAACTTACTCCCTCTCATCATCTGTAAAACCATACAGATGTGAGAATCAAACCTGGTAAATACATACCCTGGAGCAAGTGTCTAATCGGGAAATCAGTTTTCTTTTAACAGTACACAGTGAAACTGAAACATTGAAATGTTTCGTTGGGGTATCCCGGTATTCCTAGTAATGCCTCTACCATTATCCAGATTCACAACTATAACCGTATAATTCTTTGCCACCTCTCCAAATCCCTTTATATGTCTTTAGTCGTTACCTTCTGTACACCCCTTAGGCCAAATGGTTTTCTTCCTTCCCTACCGTTCGGCACCAGCCTATGGTTTGGAAGAAGACTATCCAATAAGCATAAAGGGTGTACTGTCCTAATCCTAGGAGCATTCGCAATGCGAGAGAAGGTGAGGATAAAAGACACCTGAATAATCTTTATTCCTATTTCTCCTGAACCAGAATCCATCCCCGAACTGGAACAAGTTCCTTTCGAGTTCGTATATAACCATACGATGGAGTATCGAAATAAACTGTGGATCTTCGTAGTGATACGGAGTGTCCTGGAGAAATACAAAGGTGATTTAGGATTGGCGAAGAAATACTTGGTTTGGTCGTGAATACCAGTCGCAATTTACTTTGCCCTCTTACTCATCCCTTGCTTTGTCTTAATCTTAATACCTTCTGCACACCGTTTAGGCTAATTGGTCTTCTTCATTCCACACTGTTCGGCACCAGCCTAAAGTTTGGAAGAAGACTATCCAATTTGCGTAATAGGTGTACTATCTCCTAAACTAAGGAGTACTCGCAACCTGAGAGAAGGTAAAAAGGAAAAGACAACTGAATAATACTATCCGTTTTCTTCAGAACCGGAAACCATCATCGAATTCCTTCGAGTTCGTATCTAACCATACGATGGCTTTGTCCAATGGAAGTGGACGTTCGCAGTAATACGGGGTGTCCTGGAGAAAAGGGTAAAAGTAGGAGTGGCAATGAGGTCTGCAACTCTGACAATCCAAAAGCCAGTGTTAAGAAGGTTCGGTCAACTTGGTCACTGAGTCATAGTCTTAGGGTCGGGTCAATGGTCGCTGCCAGAGAGAGAGAGAAAAGAAACACTCAGCGTGCACTCTAACCTAGATCAGAACGGTTATCCCTTTATCTAATCTGGAAACCTGCCACTGTACCTCAAATTCTCCTCCAAACCTGAAAGAAGAATTAGTCGGGGATACCCGAGGAGTAAACTAACTCATCAGTGGGAATCGGGATCCAACTCTCATCGCATGATAACGTGACGTAATCCGCTCACGTCATCACACTCCAGAAGGTATGCGCATGTCTGGCAAGTTTCAGTTCTTTTGAAACTCCCGATGTGGATTTTTATCCCATGCTCTTATGACCTTGACTAAGGCCAACAAATCATAAGTCACATGTCAAGTTCTACCCGTCATTGTCCAGGTTGATTTGAACCCACCCGTACAAGCCCTTGACTCGGGCCAACAAGGCTATACGACTGTCCCAAACCAACGCATCTATCTATGCAACATATGAATACCCAATAGCTACCAAACACTGTGCCTTGACTAAGGCCAACAAACACAGCTTGAATACTATTGACTACCCATATGAAACGACGGCGGGCTACGAATGGTTTCTGGCGAAAACCTTTAACGTAATGAACTTGATATCGTTGAAGGAACGGATAGCTTTTTAGAAAATATAGTGACGAAAACCTTTACTAAAGAGGTCACTCCCGGTGAAGGGATCTCGGCTCTTTCCCCGTAGAATGGGGTGCTGGATATTCATAACAGAATATCACTGTGCAAAGCAAAAGTAATCGGCAATAGTGAAGTTAATGCCCTGACGCAAACTTCTGTCTAAGGGGTCACTCCCGGTGAAGGGATCTCGGCCCTTGCCTCGTCGACTGAGGAGCAGGATATTCCAAATGAATACCACGACGCAAAACAAAAGTGAACGTCCTTGCAATAACAGCTTTTTGAAAAGTGTTCCAACAACATCAGATTAGGTTTGTTTAACTTGCATTGATCCGAATCAATGCAGTCCCATCAATTGATCACACCACAAAGAACGAAAATATACTGACGTACGTATATGCCATCCGCATTCGCCACTGGGTCCCGTCATCACCCGTTAGGTTAGCTAACTAACGGCAGAGCGGGGAGTGGACTAGCGCGGATGAAAAACATATACAACATCTACTAATATATATACCAATATATAGTATTTCGCTCAAGGCGTGAATAAAATGCAACATCACAGAAATGTACAGCATCACAGAACAATACAGATATCTGGGATCCCCGGGTTTCACAGAGCCACTACTGAAACCCGATGTTCCCCTGGTCGTGTGGATAGCCTGTGCAATGAAAACCTATACCCCCTACGAGTGCGGCGAATAGCCAGCCAATCCTGGAGTGAAGCCCCCTCCGTCCCAATGCCATGAGATGCGGGCTTGTTGCCTTCTAGAACCCGGCTATCCGTGCACCCCTCCGCGGGGTAATCCTAGTACAGAAAGTAAAATATACATACAACGGGTACATCGACCGCAACCTGGTCGTGCCCCAAAAGAATAATACAAACAGGCAGTGACGGCAGTCCACATGTCGGACGCCCGCCCCGCAATATCAAATGCACATAATACAACCGCACTGTACTAGCATTGCATCCAGGCTATCCCCACCGACCGATCCGCAACATCACAGCATAAACATAGAACATCAACGTGAAAGTCACGTTCGCAAATCCGTCTAACCGGGCTATAGCAGTTAGACGGGATTTACCAATCGAGTGACATTCACGGACGCAGATATAATGTAAATACTGTGAAAAATGTGTTTAAAATATCCGATCGATCAAAACTGTAGCACTCACAGAAAACCTGGGCCCAATTTTAATATTCCAAAACCCATATTTTAAGCCCAGAAAGCCTCTGAAAAAAATTGGTGAAGTGATCTCCACAGTGTGCGGCGGAAGAGCGGCGCAATGGGGGTATATGCGGCGTTTCCGCGCTCCCACTGTGGATTCACTTCATCGAAATTTTACAGAGTTCTTAGATTTTCCAGTACATCAATATTTTACAACCTGAAAAATTTTTCGAGACCAAAATATTTCAACAGAAACTGATGCTAACAAAAATGTAGATTTTGGAGTTTTGGTCGATCGGAAATGCAAAAACACATCAAATGAAGCTAGACGAAGTTAATGGCGAGGCTCTGATACCAATGTAAGTGCACGGCGGCGCCCCGGCCGTCAATCCGACGGCCAAACGCGGAAACGGTGATAAACTTTAATTTTTGCGGACTTAGCAAACCGGCACCACCGCGCACTAAAACCCCGGATCGTGCCATTAAACTAGTCTAAGCTAACAAGAGGACGGGTTAGAGATATATCGAATGATCCGAGTCCTCCGGTCTTCATCTCCACTCCGATCTCCTCGCGGGATCTCCGTCCGTCTCCTCCTCATCGGAAAGGGCACCACGAAGCCGGGTACTTTTACGGGCTCCCACCTCGATACCGAGGCAACTCGGGCGCGAAGTAGGCTGGCCGACGCGTCCAAGATTTGCTGTAGAATGTGTAGGGTTGAAGCTATGTCTCATTTGGGTTTGTTGCCATTTGAAGATGATGGAGGAAACAAGATAAGAAAAATGGTGCTTGCATTTTTCTTAACATGAAAAATGAGATCAAGAATGCTACTCTCTCAAAGATGAAGCTCTTTTCTTCTTCTCTTTTTCTTCTCTCTTTTCTCATGAAAACATTTATCCTTAGAAAATGGTGGTGGAAAGATTATGAAGCATGAAGGGAGGTGATGGTAGGAGCATAAGTGGTGACCACATCCAAAACTTAATCATAACCATCTCACATCAAACTCTAATCACATCTAATCCTTTCTTATCAACAAAAAGCAAGTGAAGAGAATGGAATCAAAAAGATGCTATCATAATAAATCATCTTGCAAATAAATCCTCCACAATGTGTTATTTGCAAACTTGTAAATAACACCCTCCATCGGAAAAGTCCGGCCGGGAAAGAACAAAGGAAAACCGGCCGGAACGGAATGCAAACTGGCAACTCCAGAAAACTGGTCCCGTAATAAATTACAGGAAAACCCCATACTGTGCATACACACCCGCATCTGTATTCCGTCCGGATACAAATGCAATGAGACAAAATCTACACTGTACTAAACTAGGATCCGGCTTAAACTAAAGCCGGCTAGTAATATCCGTCCGATCCTGATCCGTGCAATACCGCACGTATCTGATCGAACCCTGCCATATACCCATACGGCCATTAGTACAAACCGTCCGATCCTGATCCGTGCAATACCGCACGTATCTGATCGGACCCTGCCATATCTCCATACGGCCTCTACAGTGTTTCGCCCGAAAGCTTGAGTAACTGAAAGTGTGGTGGACTCTAAAGACTCGTCAATACTATGGCTGTGGATTTAACCACCAGCACGTCAGAGGTATAAGCCAATACGTGACGGGCCACCAGCTATTGACCAAAAGGGACGTCGATGAGCGAACTCATCCTGACACCCTACTGAGCCTGTCAGTGACAATATCCGTACAGTCCGGTCCGTTCGTCTATGAGCATCGCATGTCGGGCCTAGGGGGTTAGTAAAAGTCAGACCCTCAAAAGAGGTACAAGTCGTGTCGGAGTGTAGCCCAGAACACCCTGAGATACTACTGGAATACCTACCAGTAAATCTCCTGCCTTGGCCAAGGACTTCGTGTAATGGCTCTCCTAGACACAGCGCGACCTCACCCCCAATACCGGGAGAGACGAACCCCTGAAGATCCGCTCACTGTCTCCATGTGGCTCGGGACTGTACCCAACTAAAACCTGTTTGCACGACTCCTTTGAGCCGTGGTAGGGTAGTAATCAAAGTACAGTGGGAACTCACACGAGACAAATGACGATCCCCAGGTCGATGAACTAACCTGTACACATGTTACCTGGGAACTGCTATCTGACATGAGGTATAAGACCAACTAGCATGTTCCCGGCGAGTCCTGTCCGGTGTACTCATAACCCAATGAGCACCTGTATACATCTTAGGTGAACCTACTGACACCAGTGGCTTGTGATACCGGCCACCGCCCCTCGTCGGGGTCTCGACTGTATACACTAGTCTACTCTGGAGAATCGATGCCCTGTCTCGAAACTCCCACGACTAGGGACCTTTTAAGGATGTGCTTATAGACTCCAGCTCTCACTTATATGATCTCCCTCATACTGCTGGCAGTCAAGCAAGAATCCTAGGGGCTCTATCAACGTGCAATAGCGACACGTCAGGTCACCTAAAGCAGTACACGATGATAAAGGTAAACCAGATAGCATACTATCATCTCGAGTAAGACTGTCCTACCGGGATAGGTCCTCCCTCAATCATTGCAATCACGTGCCTGTGATCCAATAATTGACTCTGAGGGCACTATCTCCAACAATAATAATATTTCAACTCAAATAGCAAGAACGAACAAATTACGCACGCCTCCCCGGCAACGGCGCCATTTGATTGATGATGTGATTCTGTCGTTTGATATGAAAAGTAAAATCACAATCAAAGAATTTATAACCGCAATCAATAACGGTGTTGTTGTAGTTCGTTAATGAGAATGAGTCATCCACTGAGATTCGTATATTTATTCGTTCTTGCTTTAGTTGAGTCGAAAGAACTAGTAAACAAAATCAACAAATTGTTTCAAGATTTAGTAGATGAAATATATTCAAGAAAAATCAAAAAAGAGTTTAAGATTTTGTAATCGAGAAAATGTCCAATATCAATTTTAGTTATCAAGAAAATTAAAGAATAGCTTGTAGGATTCGATAGGAATTAGTAGCAATGATGAATACTAAAAATGACTCATCTTATCTATTGATGAATTATAGCTAAAACGATGGTGATTAATGAAGATTAGGGATCTTTTGAAGAAACTAGGGTTTCTCCTTCACTATCCGTTGTCTTTTCATTGATCACCATTCAAATCTAGCATTTAGTAAAGAAAATCATCAATCATTTACTCCCAAACTGCAACGAAATTATCAAGAACGGTGATCTCGCTCCAAATTTTGTCATCGATGATTCTTTTTCCTAAAGTTAATAATTCTCTTAAGACATAAGATGAGTATAGGATTCCTCACCATTTGATCTACTAAATTCCCTTGAATCCTTAGCAAGATGAGGTTTTACTCACGCGTCATGAAAAAGGAAGAATCAACAATTAGAAATTTCATAATGCGAAAATTTAAAGAAAGCGAGAATTAACTAAAGCACCCTTGAAGAGGTACTATTCAAGGTTACACTTTCCTTCAATCCAAGGTTACAAGAATTGCTCTTGATCGCACCCTTGAAGAGGTACTATTCCGTCGAATTTCGCTTTGCTCGATCACCGTGAGACTTGGACCTGTCGAGGATCTTTTGCTCGTAGATGACGATCGGCTTCGCGTAAAGGATCTTGAATGTCGTCGCTCGATAATGATCTCAACGATTCTTGATTTTGGATCTTGAATTGAATTGAATTGGATTTGGTTTTGTATTGTGTACTAGAAATCAACTACCATCAACAACCTCACTAATGTAGGCTTAGGTCCCTTTTTATAGCCCTTTACCAATCTTCCATTAGAAGCTAGGTCAATCTTCCCCAAGAAGCTAGATAGTGTAGGGAAACTTCTAGAATAAGGTAGTTATCAAGCTTCCTCAAGAATCTAAACTGTTGTAGCGAAGTTTCAAGAACAAGGTTGTTACAATGGAGCATCTTCAACAAGCTAGGCTGTTGGAATGAAGCTTCTGGAGAATTGTTATCACCGAAGCCCCCAACTCGGCCGCGGATCCGCGGCGGATCGGCCTGACTCGGCCGCAGATCTGCGGCCGTTTGGTGAGTTTGTTGCTTCATTTTTCTTGTGTTTTCTGGTGTTGGTCTATGGGTATTCAGGTGATATCTGGAATCTTCTTATCTCTTCTGAATCTCTGCCAGATTTTAACTCTTTGATTTCCTGTATAGGCAAATTTGTGATTCCGATATCTGACCTGAGCTGATTTTTGCACAAGATCTCAGTGAAGAATGTTAGAGATATACCATATTATGCGTGAAATAATAAACATACAATTTCCTTCTAGAATGTTGATTATAATGTATAACACGTGATAATTGATATTTTCCAGATGAACTTATAATATGTGTTATATTTATAAAAAACAACCTTAGATAATTAGAAAAGTGAGGAAATTGTTATGTTAAAGATTGCAATATTTTTGACTGAATACTATCATTCACGACTAAACGGTGTATACCCCTGCCACTCCTATATCACCTTTGCATTTCTCCGGAACACGCCGTATCATTACGAAGATCCATATTGTTTGGGTATGCCATCGTATAGGTACATACGAACTCGAAGGAACTTATTCCAGTTCGAAGATGGTTTCCGGTTCGGGAGAAATTGAATAGGATTATTCGGTTGTCTTCTATCTTTACCTTCTCTCAGGTTGCGAGAGCTCTTAGTGTTAGGAGAGTACACCTATTGCGCTTATTGGATAGTCTTCTTCCAAACCTTAGGCTGGTGCCGAAGGTTAGGGAAGGAAAAAAATCAATTCGCCTAAGTGTGCTATACAGATGGTAAAAAGTAAAGACATATAAAAGGATTGGAGTATGGGAAAGAAAATATACGGTTACAGTCATGAATCTGGATAGTGGAAGAGGCATTACTAGAAATACCCGCTTACCCCTTTGAGACATTTTCATGTTTCAGTTTTACCGTGCGATGTTAATTGAAAACTATTTTGCTAATTAGATTCTAACTCCAGGGTATGTAATTACCAGATTTGATTCTCACATCTGTATGGCCTTACAGATGGTGAGTGGAAGTAAGATATTGGGAATTGGGTCTATATATCAGAATTCTTTGTAATTGGTGATATTTGAGGAAATCACCTGGGTTTTGCCTAACGACAAATATTTGGTTTTGAATATCCGTCGTTATACACCAATTTCAAACTGATATATCCATACGTTTATTTTCATAAGTGAGATATAAAATTTTGAAATTATGTCTATGACATTTACATATATCAATTGATGGTTAGGTAAGATGCATTCAACGACGATGTAATTCTTCTTGACCATAGCACAGTTTTCAACCTACGACGCACAAGATTTGAGTTATTAAACTCGGTGGATTTATACAAAGTATTGTATGTTGTCCAATGTCTGTTAGGATAAAGGGGTTGGTACTCGTACTATATTCTGTTTACTCATGACTTCTCTAGTTCTAGACAAGTATTTTGTTGAAATACAAGGTCCAGATATTGAGAAGATAAAGGTATAAGAATAAAGTAGAGAACCATATGTTGCAAGTATCAGGATTCTTCAAGTTGATAAAAAATGTAGATACTTATGTTAGGTATTCCGTTTTAAGTAGTGGTTTTGAGAACTTGCTTCTCTTTTAGGTTACTCATGTGTGGATGCATTCCTGGATGAGTAATGTTGTATGGCATTCTTTCATTTAGTTGATATGCACTGGAAACGGCTACATGATTTTTGAATCTGGTTCCAATTAAATCATTGTCTTTGTTTCTATATTGGATATATAGAATGGATTCATATCTTAACGATGTTAAGGTATATGGAATTGTCCGGCTGATGCTTAAAACCAGAATCTGGATAAACTCAACGCACGTTTCAGAAATGGCAGTTTGTGGGTTATCCTGGGCTTTGACGAGGGATAAAATTCTACCATCTGGAAGATCAATAGTTATATTGTTCTTGACTCACCACAGTTTTAGTAAAATGGATTCTTTTCAGAAAATATTAGTAGAAGTATGGTAGAACAGGAAGTGATTCCAGAACCATAAACGATTACTGAAAATTTAGAAGAACCTAAATATTCAAATGGTTTCAACGATCCATTAGCCACTCCGCAGATTTGGTAGGTAACCTCAGGCACCCGAGAGGTACTCCGGTCTCCTCAAAGTCGGTGATAAGGAGGTTTTTGATTACCCAAACTTTGCCATTACTGTTGTTCTAGACTATGAGGTCTGGCAGGAGGATAAGTATAACGTCGTTCTAAACTAGTTTTAGAAGTGCACTTGTATATGACTCTGCCAGAAGGTTGTTGTAGTCAGTGGGAGCAGCGGAAGCATAGTAGGCAATAGCTTGTGTCTATTTATATGACAGGTATAGCAGAGATAGATCAACTATTTTTGATGTGACGGTCATAGAGTTTGACTTCATCAGAATAAGAGATGGATCTGGTAAGAAGGTAGTAGGGAGTGATGTCCTGCTATTTGATGACATCCACTTAATAGTAAAAACATTTTCTCTTTCTTTTTTTTTTTGTAAGAAACTGCCGCTGTTATAAAAAAAACACCACAATATTCGTCCTTTTGGGGTTAATGCTCTTATACTACAATCGGTTATACGGTAATTGTCACAAGGTAGTTTCTCCATTTAAGATATGGATATAATATCAGGGATTCTGGTGACCAGATCTATAGTTTTAGATCTAGATTTGGGAAGTGTCCCAATTTGAGTACTTTGACATTATTCTAAAGTGTGTTAGAATGGACGACTCCTGACGTGATGGTGTATCCGCAGGTGATGGAGTCATCCTCTCTAAAGAGATTCTTCTAGACCGATGAGTAGAGGGATTTGTATGATTGGTATATCACTTGCTTAGATAATTGAGTCAATCATGAGATATCAAGTACAACACCAGATATTGATTTTGCATAGGATGCAACAAGTATGTATTAATCCAATCCTGGAGAAACGTTGGAAAGCAGTTATGAACATAAGTGGATGTTCTTGGTATATGCTAACAACAGCCTCCTTCGGGAGGCAATTATCATTTTTGGCTTCCAAGGTGACCTGGATGACAGAGTGGCTGTCAGAGTTATTGTTTTCCCTCTTTTGAGGGGCAGTATGTTAGACAGGTGGTCCAAGCGGATACTGTGAAAGGCATGGCACAAGATGCTAATTAAATTCAGTGGATGATACAATCTAAGAAGTTTTTAAGATTTGGAGTTCATTTGTGAACTGGGTCCCATCAGATATCCAGATAAATTCTAAGACAGGTATTGCTCATTTCAGGAGATAGTCTTTCTCCATGAAGTTGAGATATAGAGAGAGATAAAGATAGAAACATTGGAGCGGATTCACTCACTAAGGCTATTTCTCGAACGCAATAGTTTCACAAACGAGCTTTGTAAGACTGATTAGTAGAGAAATTGGGTGTTCGTTATCACATGGGCTGTGAGTAGGCGACACCGCAATAATTAGCCTTAAGTGCAAGTGGGAGATTGTTGGCTATAGTGCTCTCAAGACAATTATTGTAATCGCAGGAAGGTGATTATGATGATTGAGGGAGGACCTATACGGGTAGAACAGTCTTACTCAAAATGATAGTATGCTATCTGGTTTGTCTTTATCATCATGTACATGCATTATGTGGTATTACAGATCACTATTACATGTTGATAGAGCCTATATGATTCTTCTTTGACTACCAGCATTATCATAGCGATCATATACGTAGGAGCTGGATGGTCTATAAGCACATCCTTAAATGTTCCTAGTCAAAAGAGTGTCGAGACTGGACATTGATATTCCAGAGCAGACTAGTGTGTGTAGGGTTACTAGGCACACTCAAGAGGTTCCACAAGACATCAACCATGCCAAATTCAAAAATTATGTGCCGAGAAACCCTAATGCTAGATCGTTAACTAGAGGTAAAGGCGAAACAAGATGCAAGTAAACAACTTTATTGCTAAGTGAATGGAAATAAAACCTTTGTAGATCCGGTCCACCACTTTTTTAGCTCCGTGATGACGTCCCTTCGCTGCGATCACCGGGATCCCGGACTCTTGCGATGGTTTCATCGGAGAAATGAGCGGGCTAGGTCGTTGACTTCGATGCCGAAAATGATCTACGTCGAGGCAACTCTAACTCAAGCTCCATCTTCACTTGGTCATGAAACTTGTGAAGATAACACACTCTACTACATGGCAAGTGGTAGAGGATGAAGAAATAGGAATTGGGTTCACTTTGAATTTGGATTTCTCACTTGGATTCATCACTTGATAATTTTCTAGTAAAGCTTTTCTTTTTTCATCAAGAAGAAGAAGAAGAAAGAAAAGAGAATGAATTAATTGATAATAGAAAAACCAAGTGATTCTTATCATAATGCAACCATGGGTGAAGTAACTTGTGTAGAGAATAAACTAGGGTTTAGTTAAATGGTTAGGTTATGGATAAAAACAAAATGGCTAAGACTTTGTCAAAAGTATCATGAAGCTTCTAGTGTAAAACAAAGAAAGCCACCCATTTTTTTTTGCTAAAAGGAATAAATAAATAATATAAAACCCTAAACCCTAACCATTAACTAAACATGGTTTAAAACAAACACATACCCAAGTTTGCATGTATCATCAAACATGATACAATCTTGTGCATAAAAATATATCACATATACAATGTGCACAATCAAGTGAGAAAAACATCTTAAGTGAACCAATATTAGTTAATGTAAAGTAATATATCAAATATATAATTATACATTAAATCATTAAATCAACACTTGACTTAATGATCCGGTCATATTGCATATAACCGACTAATATCAATAGTAACAACTTATCGAATCAACACTTGATCCGATAACCCGGCTATATCGCATATAACCGATCAATGTCACATATCGCGAGAATAGAATACAGTATCACATACTGTTATTATTCTCGGTCTCGCACATATCTCATATGCGCTCCTATTTCATTTCGCTTGAGCAAGGAAACCTCTGTGTAGGACTCTAAAGACTCGTCAATATGCCGGCAGCAGGTGATGATCATATTAAACACCCACAAGCCGCAAGCGGTCTGCTAAACGTAACGGCCACCCGGGTATTGAGCGATCAGAAGATCAACGAGCAAGCCCGCTCACACTCCTGTGAATCCAACCAGCAACACTTACCGTACAGTCCGGTCTGTTTGTCTAATATGTCGCATATCTCGCCTAGGGGTGGTAAACGTCAGACCCCAGTAGCTCGATAAGTCGTGTCGATATGAGGTCTATAACAGTTCGAGAAACTACTGGTAACACTTACCAGTAAATCTCAGCAACCTGGCTAGGGATTTCCGGTTATAGCCAATCGAACACAGCGCAACATCAACTCCCTATACCGGGAGAGATGAATCCCCTCCTATCGCTCATTGCCTCCATGTGATTCGGGACTGTACCCAAAAACCACCGTTTTGCAAGTCCTTTTGGACGTGGTAAGGTGGAAATCAAAGCACAGTAGGAATCGCACAAGACTCTATGACGATCTCGGGTCGACAGACTAACCTGTACCAGTGTCACCAGAGAACTTCCATCTGACGTAAGGTATAATACCATCTCGGAGTTCTCGGCGAGTCCGTCCAGTGTACCCAGTCTCCACTGAGCACCCGTATATCATCTCTGATGTCAAACACCAATGGATATGGGATCATCCATCGCCCATCTGTATGGGTCGAGAAGGTATACGCTAGTCTACTCTGGTATATCGATGCCCCGTCTCGATACACCCACGACTAGGGACCTTGAAGGATATACTTATGGACTACCATATCCCCACTAGTATGATCCGCATCATAGTCTAGGTAGTCAAGTACACATCCTAAGGGCTTTACCAACATGTAACAGAGAGACAATCAGTGTACACGTTAAGGTAAAGAGTAACCAGATAGAAAACTATCATGTCGAGCAAGAAAGTCCTCCCTATATATGTCCAAGCATCCACTACAATATACATCCTATGTACAGTAATGGCCTCTAGGGCATACATATAACTAACAATCTCCCACTTGCACTAGGGCCATCTGTAGCAGTGGTTGTAGTATCTCATACTCAACCTTCCCATAAAAGTCCCTCTCTGGGAAAAGGCTTTTGTGAGTGGATCCGCCGTGTTTTCCTCTGTGTCTACTCTCCTAACCTCGATCTCCTGGAGATCAACCATCTCCATGATCAGGTGACACTGCCTTAGAATATGTCTGGATCACTGATGGGACGGACGTTCCTTGGCATAAGCCACAACTCCATTGTCACACAATGGGAGGAACTAAGTTCATCTCATGGACTAATATACACCTAGACAGCCTCTTTGGTAGCATCTTAAGTAGCGATGTATCCAGCCTTTATCGTCTAGTAAGCCACGGTATCTAGGTTGGAACTCTTCCAACATACCGTCCCTTTACTAAGGGTAAAGACAATGCCTGTGACTGACATTCAGTCGTCCTTATCACCCTGGAACCTTTCCAGTGATTCTCTCCAGGATCGATTGATACCATCTTACTACACCTAGTGAGAATCCTAACATCCATTTAGATCTATCTCATAGATCCAAAACCCAGGATTTAAGAGGTATCTCTTTGATCCTGTATGGAGAATCCTTGTGATAATCGGAGATTGACTGAGCGTAGCATAGGAAACTCTTTCCCTATCAAGAGTATGTCATCTACGTACTCTACGAGAATCACCACCATACTCCCTACTACCTTTTTCTATATACAAGGTTCATCTACCATTTTGATGAAGTCAAACTATTTGACTACTACATCAAAACAGATGTTCCAACTCTGCGATACCTGCTTTATCCTATAAAGCATCTTACTCACGTTTCCGCTGCTCCTATTGTCTACGAAGCCCTCTGGCTGTGTACTTATAGACGCTCTCTTCTAAAACATCATTTAGAAAAACAGTCATGACACCCAACCGCCAGATATCGTAGTCATGGTATGTAGCCGTGGCAAGTAGGATCTGGATGGACTTAAGCATAGCTATTTAGAAAAAGTTTTATCATAATCCACGCCTGGTCGATGACGAAAACCTTTAACAAGTCTAGCTTTGAAAGTCTCAACTTTTCCATCTACACCAAGTAATCTTCTCAAGATATACTTGCTCCTGATGGGGATTTAACCCTTCAGATATAGCAACCAAAGTCCATACTTTGTTGGTGTACATGGATTCCATCTCAGATCGCTAAGCATCCAGCCATTCTTACAGAGTCCCTACTCTCGATGGCCTGCTCGAAACTAGTTGGGTCATCATCTCATGATGCAATCCTCGCTCCCACTGTCATCGAGAAACCGAAGTATCTCTCAGGCGGATGAGGAACCCTACTAGATCGGTTGAGAGGCTGAGGTTCGTTGGAATCTACTGAATCCTTTGGTTCTACCAAATCATCTGTTGTAGTTTGTATAGCTGGAACCTTTCCAGTTCTACATAACAGACCTTGCCTCGATCTTGTCCGGATTTTTTCTTTTAGACATAGGCCGGTCAACCCCAAATCTTAACTAGCTTAAGACATGGGCTCTTCCCATACCATATCTCATATGGAGTGGTAGGCTGTGATCTGATTCGAACCTAATTCAATAGGTATGCAGCTTCTCAAGTGCATAACCCCCAAAAGGAAACAGGTAACTCAGTAGTACTCATCATAGAGCGCACCATATCGAATAGGGTGCAATTGCTCCTCCCCGATATACCATCGTGCTATGGTGTATACGGAGGAGTAATGCTGAGAGAGAATCTCGTTCTCCTTTAGAATAGTCCAGGAATTCTATGCACAAGTATTCTCCTCCTTGATCTCATAAAAGGACATAATACTTATACCCGTATTGGTTCTCTACTTCTAACTTAAATTCTGTAAATATCTCAAAAGGTTCGGACTTGTATTTCAACACAAACATATGACTGAATCTTGAGAGATCATCAGAGAATGTAATGAAGTACAAAGAACCGGTCCTGGCATATGTAGACGGGGGACCTTAAATATATCAACATGTATCAATCCCAAGAGTTTACTAACTCTTTCTTTGTTTCCAGTAAACGGAGCTATGGTCATATTATCTTTGTGACATGACTGGCAAGTTTCACAAAATGTAAATTCAAACAGATTTAAATATGCATCTATGTGCAACTTAGCTAGTCGGGTCGCATTGATATGACCTAGTCTACAATACCTCAAGAAGGATCCGTTCATTCCTGAACTCTTCCTCTTGTGTGTGTTCCGTATACTAAGAACTGTAGTTTGATTTAGAACATCAATGCTTTTAGATAACGTGCCTGAACCGATCAACTTTTGATATAGGAAATGTTCAAAACATTATCCAACAATACAAAATTTTATCATTTCTTTAGTAATAAAGAGACTGATATAATTTTGTATATCAGGTTCGGTATCTAATAACATTCGTTCAAAATCAATGTATTTGGAATACAGGGTGACAGTGACCAACAGACTTGGCTGCAGCACTTGCACCGTTTTCTGCCTCATGAAACTTATCACCCGTTCTCAGTTCTCTACCTTTCTTAGCCCTATGTAACAGATTACATATCTGGGATCCTGATCCGGTATCAAATACCCAGGACGTGGAGGATACAGAGAAACAGTTCTTTGTAATGAACACACCCGAAGGAGATGCATCATATGCACTTTCTTCGTTTGGGCGGCATAGGAATTCAGGTATTCCTCTATTTCTTGCTCTGTCTTATAACAATTATAAGTTGGAGCGGGACCAACGTTCCCCAGCTCAGTATAACAAGCGGGTTCGGTCAATACATCCGTATTATTATCTTGATTAAGGCGTGATATGGTCGCTACCTGGAGAAAGAGAGAAGAAAAAACCTAGCGTATACTCTTGCAAGATCAGATTGGTTATTATTTTATCTAATCAGGATGGCTCCCACTGTTATTATCAAATCTTCCTTCAAACCCTAAAAGGAAAGACTAGCCGGGATTAATTACACGCTACAAGTTCGCCAATCTTTCAGCCAGGCCAGTGTCTGTACTTTGAGGGAGATCCCCCGTGCTTTCGCACGAACCTAATTAATGTAAACCTCATTTTCTCAGAGGCGTAACCTCGTTGACACCTTTCTAAACACCTACTCGATCGGCTAATTGTAATGTGTAAAACTCTCCCAGGAGTAACTCTTACTCGCAGCGGGTATCGGGATACAACTATCTCATAGAAGGTATGCAATCTCATTGCAAATTTCAACACTTGAAATTCCCGATAATTTTGCCCCTAACGTGCTATGACCTTGACGAAAGCCAACAAACCATAGTCCGCTAGTCAAGTTCAACCCGTACATTTCTTGACTGAATTAAACTCACCCGCACGACCCTTGACGAAAGCCAACAAAGCCGCACGACTACCCTAATCCAATCGCATCGTATGCAGCAGATAAGCAGCATATAGCTACCGCACACTACACCTTGACGAAAGCCAACAAATGTAGCACGAATACTATATACAAGTTATCTGAAATGACGGAGGGCTACGACAGGTTTTTCTGAAAACCTATTGCGTAATGAACTTGATATCGTTGTAGAATCAAATGATTTTAAAATGGAGTGTTTTTTAGGCTTTTCTAGTTTTTCTAAAGGGGTCACTCTCGGTGAAGGGATCGTCGGCCCTTTCCTCATCGAATAAAGTGTAGGATATATCATATATACCGCTGTGCAAAGCAAAAACTATAGAAGCAATCAAAAGACAAACCGAGGGTTGTAGCATCTGCCAGTTATTGCTAAAGGGGTCACTACCGGTGAAGGGATCGTCGGCCCTTTCCTCATCGAATAAGGTGCAGGATGTTCTCCAAGGAACACCGTGATGCAAAGCAAGAACTGTAGCTACCTGTTTTTGATAATTCGATTCCACAACATCTTTAGGTTTCTTTTATTTCATTAATCTAATTAATGAAGTCCCATCATTTAAGTACCTAAACATCACAGATAAATACGACGTATACTTATGCCATCCGCATTCGCCTCGATGTCCCCTCGTGCACCGTTAGGTTAGGTAACTAACGGCAGAGCGAGGCAGGGCTAGCGCGGGTGTAAAACATAAGTAACGTCTATATAATATATCATATATACTATATACAGTATCTATCACAACATATCAAATGATCACATCACAGATATCGCAGCAGAAGAATCATATGAAACATTGGATATACTAGGATGTCCGTGTTTTCAATACGAGCCAGTATAAAACACGGATTCCACGGTCGCGATGAATACCCAAACCCACACCCCTAGACCCCTACGAGAGCGGCAAGCAACCCTACCAATTCTAGAGTTAGGAGACCCGGACTCGACTCCTCGAGTTGGTCTCCCACTGGACTCCAGAACCCGGTTACTTGTGCCCTCCTCCTTGGGTCTATCCTAGTGCGGAAAAGTAAATAATATACAAAAGGTGACATCTTCCGCAACCTGGAAGTGCCCCAATAAAAGAATATTACATACAAGTTTTTACATGAATGAAAATGAAAAACACTCATCTCATATAAAACCCCCGGGCTATTCAAACACGACGATCCAATATAACATATCCAGCAACACATAACATCACATGTCATCAACGTAAGTAAATATGCCCATCCCAATTGTCGTTGACATATAGCAACGAAACCGGCGATATCACATATTACACTTACGGTCGCAGAAAAGAAAGTGTAAAACTACAACAGTTGGAATCCGTAACCTCCTCAGACATCGCTTGCCTAATCAAATGAATTACTTAGACATCGCATGCCTAACAATTATAAACCCCACATTTTAGTCTCATTATCGAAAACTCTTTTCAATACCAAGTCGGGCAATTCAACAAGATTCCCGACATCCTGATCGAATGCTCGTCGCAAACTTCAGTAGACGGTCGCACCCCCGATGCCGTCGACGAAGTGCACTAAGGTGGAACACCGTTGCCGCGAGCACCCGGACGGATGCTTTCGGCGACGGGGTTCTCCTACAGTCACTTGGTCAGGGCTATGCGGTGTAGATGCCTATTAAGTTTACCCGGCGAGTATCCGCGTACGCTACGTGATTGCGACGGACTTTTGATCGCATCAAAATTTCGTGGCAACCGATCAAGTGAGACTAAAGTGCTATGTTTATAACATTCATTCAGTTATCTCATAACAACATGTGGATTCCAAATATTGTATCACATTTCAGATAAATAGAAAATGTTAAACTTTCCGATCGAACAATCGAACACCCAATGTTTCCCGAAACAGTTCAACACATGAAATAAGTTTAAAAACATTCACTTCATACCACAGTACCAACGGTCCAGCCGTAGAAGGGTCAAGCCAACGCCTCACATGTGGCATGCCGTACTGTCCCAAACCCTAAGGTTCAAAGGGCAGTTCAAGACGGTCACATAATCGAGTTAAGGTTTGTTGTCTTCTAGAGGGTCCATCGCGTTACTTGCACTACTTCGAACGTTCTTAAACTATGGAAAGATCCAACACTTGGAAATTTTCCGACAGGGGAAAAAGTGGGTATTTATTTCCGGTCGAACTTTTCAACATTTTCTAAAATTATCCGGAAAAACACGGACGAAGTTAAACTTCCCGATCGAAACACCGAGTCCCCAAAACAACCCAACAAACTCAACTCTTGAATAAATATTAAAAATTCCCAGAAAATACAGCACTTTCAGATAGACATTACTGTGCAAATCACGTGCTGTAAATCATCATTATGGCCGCGGAACCGCCGCGAAACCCAGGGTGGGGCCGCGGTTCCATGGCTCTTTAAACGATTTGTGGGCACGTGAAGCACAGTAATTCCTAGAACAGCCTGCTGAATTTTTTGGATATTTTTAATCTGGAAAAATCCACTGTTTTAAAAATTGTACAGAGAAGGGGTCGGATTAGGGTTTCGTGTTTCGATCGGACTTAAAACATCGTCTACACTTCGTCTAAAGCTCTAGCTAGTCTCTGATACCACTGTAGGGTTACTAGGCACACTCAAGAGGTTCCACAAGGCATCAACCATGCCAAATTCAGAAATTATGTGCCGAGAAACCCTAATGCTAGATCGTTAACTAGAGGTAAAGGCGAAACAAGATGCAAGTAAACAACTTTATTGCTAAGTGAATGTAAATACAACCTTTGTAGATCCGGTCCACCACTTCATTAGCTCCGTGATGACGTCCCTTCGCTGCGATAACCGGGATCCCGGACTCTTGCGATGGTTTCGTCGGAGAAATGAGCGGGCTAGGTCGTTGACTTCGATGCCGAAGATGATCTACATCGAGGCAACTCTAACTCAAGGTCCATCTTCACTTGGTGATGAAACTTGTGAAGATAATGTTAGTTATATGTATGCCCTAGAGGCCATTGCTATATATAGGATGTATATTGTAGTGGATGCTTGGACATATATAGGGAGGACTTTCTTGCTCGACATGATAGTATGCTATCTGGTTGCTCTTTACCTTAACGTGTACACTGATTGTCTCTCTGTTACATGTTGGTAAAGCCCTTAGGATGTGCACTTGACTACCTGGACTATGATGCAGATCATACTAGTGGGGACATGGTAGTCCATAAGTACATCCTTCAAAGTCCCTAGTCGTGGGTGTATCGAGACGGGGCATCGATATACCAGAGTAGACTAGCATATACCTTCTCGACCCATACAGATGGGCGATGGATGATCCCATATCCATTGGTGTTTGACATCAGAGATGATATACGGGTGCTCAGTAGAGACTGGGTACACTGGACGGACTCGCCGAGAACTCCCAGATGGTATTATAGCTTACGTCAGATGGCAGTTCTCTGGTGACACTGGTACAGAGTAGTCTGTTGACCCGAGATCGTCATAGAGTCTTGTGTGGTTCCCACTGTGCTTTGATTTCCATCTTACCACGTCCAAGAGGGCGTGCAAAACGGTGGTTTTTGGGTACAGTCCCGAATCACATGGAGGCAATGAGCGATAGGAGGGGATTCGTCTCTCTCGGTATAGGGAGTTGATGTTGCGCTGTGTTCGATTGGCTATAACCGGAAATCCCTGGCCAGGGTTGCTGAGATTTACTGGTAAGTGTTACCAGTAGTTTCTCGAATTGTTATAGACCTCATATCGACACGACTTATCGAGCTATTGGGGTCTGACGTTTACCACCCCTAGGCAAGATATGCGACATATCAGACGACGAGACCGGACTGTACGGTAAGTGTTACTGGTTGGATTCACAGGAGTGTGAGCGGGCTTGCTCGTCGATCTTCTGATCGTTCAATACCCGGGTGGCCGTTACGTTTAGCAGACCGCTTGCGGCTTGTGGGTGTTTGATATGATCATCACCTGCTGCTGGCGTATTGACGAGTCTTTAGAGTCCTACACAGAGGTTTCCTGGCTCAAGCGAAACGAAATAGGAGCACATATGAGATATGTGCGGGACCGAGAATAATACCAGTATGTGATACTGTATTCGATTCTCGCGATTTGTGACATTGATCGGTTATATGCGATATAGCCGGGATATCGCATCAAGTGTTGATTCGATAAGATGTTACTGTTGATATTAGTCGGTTATATGCGATATGATCGGATCATTAAATCAAGTGTTGATTTAATGATTTAATGCATAATTATATATTTGATATATTACTTTGCATTAACTAGTATTGGTTCATTTTAAATGGATTTTCTCGCTTGCTTTGCACAAGTTGTATATGTGATATACTTTTGTACACTTGATTGTATCATATTTGATGATACATGTTAACTTGGTTAAGTGTAAAGATTAAACCATGGTTAAGTTAATGATTAGGGTTTTGCTTTTCTTTCTTATTTATTTATTTATTTATTTATTTTGGAAAGAATAAAGAGAAAATGGTGGCTTTCTTTGTTTGTAGTTGAATCTTCATGAAGGTTTG
Organism: Agapanthus africanus; assembly: GCA_030015575.1. Classification (NCBI taxonomy): domain Eukaryota; kingdom Viridiplantae; phylum Streptophyta; class Magnoliopsida; order Asparagales; family Amaryllidaceae; genus Agapanthus; species Agapanthus africanus. The sequence continues at coordinate 381,742,650 of CM057343.1, forward strand.
ACTTTCTAACCATTTTGTCTTCATGCTTAACCCTAACCATTTAAACAAACCATGGTCTATTCTCTACACTTAACTAGGGTTAGGATATGATAAGTATTCATATTATTTATCCTTTTTCAATAATATACTTATGATATTCTTTCTTCTTCTTCTTCATCTTCAACATTGAAGAAAGCCTCTACCAACAATGGTGGAATGTGAAAATGAGTGAGAAATCCAATTCTAAAGTGAACCCACTTCCTATTTCTTCATCCTCTACCTCTTGCTAAGTAGTAGAGTGTGTTTTCTTCACAAGTTTTCATGACTTGGTGAAGTGGGAGCTTGATCTTGTGATGCCTCGACGTAGATCATCTTCGGCACGAAGTCGACGACCTAGCCCGCCCATTTCTCCGATGAAGCCGACGCTGGAGCCCGGGTTTCCATTTGGACAGCGAGGAGACTTCATTGAGGAGCTATGGAGGTAGAAGACCGGATCTACAAAGGTTGTATTTCCGTTCTCTTAGTAAAGTAGTTTACTAGTTCTTGTTTCGCCTAGACATCTAGTTAACGATCCGTAGTCTAGGGTTTCTCGGCACCCCTAAAATTTGAAATCGTCATGGTTGATACCTTATGAGACCTCATTAGCGTGCCTAGGAACCCTACAGTGGTATCAGAGCCTAGCTAGAGCCTTAGGCGATATCTGGACGACATTTGAAATCCGAACGAACCCGAAACCCTAATACAATATGCTCTCTGGACTTTTTCTAAAAACTGGGTTTTTTCTAAATTAAAAATGCTTAAAAAATTCAGCATGGAAATCTAAGAATCACGGTGCAAAATTTTACTCATGAACAGTCCAAACTGCGGCGGAACCGCGGCAGAAGCCTAGCTTCTGCGGCGGTTCCGCGGCCAATTGATGACATCAGCTTCCCGTTTTTGCACAGTAATTCCTTTTTCTGGTGCTGGATTTTCTGGGAATTTTTAATATTTATTCAAGAGTTGAATTTTCTGGGGTTGTTTTGGGGATTCGATGTTCGATCGGATTATCAAATTTTGTCTGTGTGACTTTCCGGATAATTTGCGAATATGTTAAAAAGTTCGACCGGATATAAAAACCCACTTTTTCCCCTGTCGGGAAATTTCCAAGAGTTGGATCTTTCCATAATTTAAAGACGTTCTAAGTAGTGCAAGTAACGTGATGGTCCCTCTAGAAGACAACAAACCTTAACTCGATTATGTGACCGTCTTGAACTGCCCTTTGAACCTTCGGGTTTGGGGCAGTACGGCGTGCCACATGTGAGGCGTTGGCTTGACCCTTCTACGGCTGGACCGTTGGTACTGAGGCACGAACTGAATGTTGTTAGACTTATTTCATGTGTTGATCTATATCGGGAAAACTTGGGTGTTCGACTGTTTGATCGAAAAGTTTAACATTTTCTATTTATCCGGAATGTGATACAATACTTGGAATCCATAAGTAGTTATGAGATAACTGAATGAATGTTATAAATATAGCAGTTTAGTCTCACTTGATCGGTTGCCACGGAATTTTTATGTGATCAAAAGTCCGTCGCAATCACGTAGCGTACGCGGATACTCGCCGGGTAAACTTAATAGACAGGCTCACTCCATAGCCCCGACCAAGTGACTGTAGGAGAACCCCGTCGCCGAAAGCATCCGTCCGGGTGCTCGCGGTAGCGGTGTTCTGCCTTGGTGCACTTCGTCGACGGTATCGGGGGTGCAGCCGTCTACTGAAGTTTGCGACGAGCATTCGATCAGGATGTCGGGAATCTTGTTGAATTACCCGACTTGGTATTGAAAAATGTTTTCGATTTTGAGACTAAAATGCGGGGTTTATAATTGTTAGGCATGTGATGTCTAAGTAATTCATTTGGTCAGGCATGCGATGTCTGAGGTGGTTGCGGATTCCAACTGTTGTAGTTTTACACTTTCTTTTCTGTGACCGTAAGTGTAATATGTGATATCGCCGGTTTCGTTGCTATATGTCAACGACAATTGGGATTCGCATATTTACTTACGTTGATGACATGTGATGTTATGTGTTGCTGGATATGTTATATTGGATCGTCGTGTTTGAATAGCCGGGGGTTTTTATGTGAGATGAGTGTTTTTTCATTTTCATTCATGTAAAAACTTGTATGTAATATTCTTTTATTGGGGCACTTCCAGGTTGCGGATGTTGTCACCTTTTGTATATTATTTACTTTTCCGCACTAGGATAGACCCAAGGAGGGGAGCACAAGTAACCGGGTTCTGGAGTCCAGTAGGAGACCAACTCGAGGAGTCGAGTCCGGGTCTCCTAACTCTAGAATTGGTAGGGTTGCTTGCCGCTCTCGTAGGGGTCTAGGGGTGTGGGTTTGGCTATTCATCACGACCGTGGAATCCGTGTTTTATACTGGCTCGTATTGAAAACACGGACGTCCTAGTATATCCAATATTTCATATGTTTCTTCTGCTGCGATATCTGTGATGTGATCATGTGATGTTCTGTGATGGATACTTTATATAGTATATATGATATATTATATAGACGTTACTTATGTTTTACACCCGCGCTAGCCCTACCCCGCTCTGCCATTAGTTACCTAACCTAACGGTGCACGAGGGGACATTGAGGCGAATGCGGATGGCATAAGTGTACGTCGTATTTATCTGTGATGTTTAGGTATTTAAATGATGGGACTTCATTAATGTCATTAATGAAATAAAAGAAACCTAAGATGTTGTAGAATCGAATTTCAAAATTAAACAGGTAGCTACAGTTCTTGCTTTGCACAGCGGTATATATGATATATCCTGTACCTTATTCGATGAGGAAAGGACCGAGATCCCTTCACCGGGAGTGACTCCTTTAGCAATAACTGGCAGATGCTACATACTCGGTTTGTCTTTTGATTGCTTTTAAGAGTTTCTGCTTTGCACAGTGATATATACGAAATATCCCGCACCTCATTCGACGAGGAAAGGACCGACGATCCCTTCATCGGGAGTAACTCCTTTAGCAAAACTAGAAAAGCTTCAAAAGCACTCCATTTTAAAATCATTTGATTCTACAACGATATCAAGTTCATTACGCAATAGGTTTTCAGAAAAACCTGTCGTAGCCCTCCGTCATTTCAGATAAGTCCTGTTTAGTATTCGTGCTGCGTTTGTTGACCTTGTCAAGGCGCAGTGTGCGATAGCTAACCAGTATTTATCTGCTTATGCATATGATGCAGATTGGGTTAGGGTAGTCGTGCGGCCTTGTTGACCTTGTCAAGGGTCGTGCGGGTGGGTTTGATTCAATCAAGAAATGACGGGTTGAACTTGACTTGCGGTCTATGGTTTGTTGACCTTGTCAAGGTCATAGATCGTTCGGGGCAAAATATTATCGGGAATTTCAAGTGTTGAAATTTGCAATGAGATTGCATACCTTCTATGAGATAGTTGGATCCCGATACCCGCTGTGAGTAAGAGTTACTCCTGGGAGAGTTTTACACATTACAATTAGCCGATCAAGTAGGTGTCTAGAAAGGTGTTAACGAGGTTACGCTTCTGGGAAAACGAGGTTTACATTAATTAGGTTCGTGCGAAAGCACGGGGGACCTCCCTCAAAGTACCGACACTGGCCTGGCTGAAAGATTGGCGAACTTGTAGTGTGTAATTAATCCCGGCTAGTCTTTCCTTTTAGGGTTTGAAGGAAGATTTGATAAAAAGCAGTGGGAGCCATCCTGATTAGATAAAATAATAACCAATCTATTCTTGCAAGACCGCACGCTGAGTGTTTTCTTCTCTCTCTCTCCAGGTAGTGACCATATCATGCCTTAATCAAGATAATAATACGGAATTTTGACCGAACCCGCTTGTTATACTGAGCTGGGAAACGTTGGTCCCAGTCCAACTTATAATTGTTATAAGACAGAGCAGGAAATTGGGGATTACCAGAATTCCCGTGCCGCCCAAACGAAGAAAGTGCATGCTGATGCATCATCTTCGGGTATGTTCATTATACAGAACTATTTCTCAGTATCCTTTACGTCCTGGGTATATGATACCGGATCAGGATCCCGCATATGTAATATGTTACATGGGCTGCAGATAGGTAAAGAACTGAGAACGGGTGATAAGTTTCATGAGGAAGAAAACGGGGCAAGTGTTGCAGCCAAGTCTGTTGGTCACTGTCACCCTGTATTACCAATACATTGATTCTGAACGAATGTTATTAGATACTGAACCTGATATACAAAATCGTATCTATCTCTTTATTAGTAAAGAAATGATAAAATTTTGTATTGTTGGATAATGTTTTGAACATTTCCTATATCAAAAGTTGATCGGTTCAGGCACGTTATCTAAAAGCATTGATGTTCTAAATCAAAGTACAGTTCTTTAGTATACGGAACACACACAAGAGGAAGAGTTCAGAAATGAACGAATCCTTCTTGAGGTATTGTAGACTAGGTCATATCAATGCGACCCGACTAGCTGAAGTTACATGAAGATGCATATTTAAATCAGTTTGAATTTACATCTTGTGAAACTTACCAGTCATGTCACAGAAATAAGATGACCATAGCTCCGTTTACTAGAAACAGAGAAAGAGTTAGTGAACTCTTGGGATGATACATGTTGATGTATGTAAGGTCACTTGTCTATACATGCCAGGACTGGTTCTTTGTACTTCATTACATTCTCTGATGATCTCTCAAGATTCAGACATATGTTCCTGTTGAAACACAAGTCCGAACCTTTTGAGATATTCACAGAATATATGGTAGAAGTAGAAAAACCAAAACACGGGTATAAGTATTATGTCCTTTGATGAGATCGAGGAGGAGAATACTTGAGCACGGAACTCCTGGATTATTCTAAAGGAGAATGAGATTCTCTCTCAGCATTACTCCTCCGTATACACCATAGCACGATGGTGTATCGGGGCGGAGCAATAACACCCTATATGATAAGGTGTGCTCTATGATGAGTACTACTGAGTTACCTATTTCCTTTTGGGTGTTATGCACTTGAGAAGCTGCATACCTATTGAATAGGGTTTGAATCAGATCACAGCCTACCACTCCATATGAGATATGGTATGGAAGAGCCCATGTCTTAAACTAGTTAAGATTTGGGGTTGTCCAGCCTATGTCTGAAAAGCAAAATCCGGACAAGCTCGAGGCAAGGTCTGTAATGTAGAACTGGAAAGGTTCCAGCTATGCAAACTACAGCAGATGATTTGGTACAACCAAATGATTCAATAGTTACCAACGAACCTCAGCCTCTCCGCCGATCTAGTAGGGTTCCGCACCCACCTGAGAGATACTTCAGTTTCTCGATGACAGTGGGAGCGAGGATTGCATCATGAGATGATGACCCAACTAGTTTCGAGCTGGCCATCAGGAGTGAGACTCTGTAAGAATGGCTGGATGTTTAGCGACCTGAGATGGAATCCTTATACACCAACAAAGTATGGACTTTGGTTGCTATATCTGAAGGGTTAAATCCCCATCAGGAGCAAGTATATCTTGAGAAGATTACTAGGTGTACATGGAAAAGTTGAGACTTTCAAAGCTAGACTTGTTAAAGGTTTGCATCATTGACCAGGTGTGGATCATGATGAAACTTTTTCTAAGGATCTATGCTTAAGTCCATCCAGATCCTACTTGCCACGGCTACATACCATGACTACGATATCTGGCGGTTGGGTGCCATGACTGCTTTTCTAAATGACGTTTTAGAAGAGTGCGTCTATAAGTACACAGCCAGAGGGCTTCGTAGACAGTGGGAGCAGCGGAAACGTGTGCAAGATGGTTTATGTGATAAAGCAGGCATCGCCGAGTTGGAACATCTGTTCTGATGGATTAGTCAAAAAGTTTGACATCATCAAAATGGTAAATGAACCTTGTATAAACAAAAAGGTAGTAGGGAGTATGGTGGTGATCCTCGTAGAGTACGTGGATGTCATACTCTTGATAAGAAAGGAGTTTTCTATGCTACGCTCGGTCAATTTCCGCTTATCACAAGGATTCTCCATATAGGATCAACGTGATACCTCCTAAATCCTGGGTTTTGGATCTATGAGATAGATCTAAATGGATGTTAGGATACTCACTAGTTGTAGTGAGATGGTATCAATCGATCCTTGGGAGAATCACTGGAAGTGTTCCAGGATGATAAGGACGACTGAATGTCAGTCACAGGCATTGTCTTTACCCTCAGTAAAGGGACGGTATGTTGGAAGAGTTCCAAGCTAGATACCGTGACATACTAGACGATAAAGGCAGGATACATCGCTACTTAAGATGCTACCAAAGAGGCAGTCTGGGTGTATATTGGTTCATGAGATGAACTACGTTCCAACCATTGTGAGACAATGGAGTTGTGGCTTATGCCAAGGAACGTCTGTCCCATCAGTGATCCAGTCATATTCTAAGGCAGTTTCACCTGATCATGGAGATGGTTGATCTCCAGGGGATCAAGGTTAGGAGAGTAGACTCAGAGGACAACACGGCGGATCCACTCACGAAGGCCTATTCCCAGAGAGAGACTCTTAAGGGATGGTTGAGTATGAGATACTACAACCACTGCTATCAGATGGCCCTAGTGCAAGTGGGAGATTGTTAGTTATATGTATGCCCTAGAGGCCATTGCTATAAATAGGATGTATATTGTAGTGGATGCTTGGACATATATAGGGAGGACTTTCTTGCTCGACATGATAGTATGCTATCTGGTTGCTCTTTACCTTAACGTGTACACTGATTGTCTCTCTGTTACATGTTGGTAAAGCCCTTAGGATGTGTACTTGACTACCTGGACTATGATGCAGATCATACTAGTGGGGACATGGTAGTCCATAAGTACATCCTTCAAAGTCCCTAGTCGTGGGTGTATCGAGACGGGGCATCGATATACCAGAGTAGACTAGCATATACCTTCTCGACCCATACAGATGGGCGATGGATGATCCCATATCCATTGGTGTTTGACATCAGAGATGATATACGGGTGCTCAGTAGAGACTGGGTACACTGGACGGACTCGCCGAGAACTCCCAGATGGTATTATACCTTACGTCAGATGGCAGTTCTCTGGTGACACTGGTACAGAGTAGTCTGTTGACTCGAGATCGTCATAGAGTCTTGTGTGGTTCCCACAGTGGTTTGATTTCCATCTTACCACGTCCAAGAGGGCGTGCAAAACGGTGGTTTTTGGGTTCAGTCCCGAATCACATGGAGGCAATGAGTGATAGGAGGGGATTCGTCTCTCCCGGTATAGGGAGTTGATGTTGCGCTGTGTTCGATTGGCTATAACCGGAAATCCCTGGCCAGGGTTGCTGAGATTTACTGGTAAGTGTTACCAGTAGTTTCTCGAATTGTTATAGACCTCATATCGACACGACTTATCGAGCTATTGGGGTCTGACGTTTACCACCCCTAGGCAAGATATGCGACATATCAGACGACGAGACCGGACTGTACGGTAAGTGTTACTGTTTGGATTCACAGGAGTGTGAGCGGGCTTGCTCGTCGATCTTCTGATCGCTCAATACCCGGGTGGCCGTTACGTTTAGCAGACCGCTTGCGGCTTGTGGGTGTTTGATATGATCATCACCTGCTGCCGGCGTATTGACGAGTCTTTAGAGTTCTACACAGAGGTTTCCTGGCTCAAGCGAAACGAAATAGGAGCACATATGAGATATGTGCGGGACCGAGAATAATACCAGTATGTGATACTGTATTCGATTCTCGCGATTTGTGACATTGATCGGTTATATGTGATATAGCCGGGATATCGGATCAAGTGTTGATTCGATAAGATGTTACTGTTGATATTAGTCGGTTATATGCGATATGATCGGATCATTAAATCAAGTGTTGATTTAATAATTTAATGCATAATTATATATTTGATATATTATTTTGCATTAACTAGTATTGATTCATTTTAAATGGATTTTCTCGCTTGCTTTGCACAAGTTGTATATGTGATATACTTTTGTGCACTTGATTGTATCATATTTGATGATACATGTTAACTTGGTTAAGTGTAAAGATTAAACCATGGTTAATTTAATGATTAGGGTTTTGCTTTTCTTTCTTATTTATTTATTTATTTATTTTGGAAAGAATAAAGAGAAAATGGTGGCTTTCTTTGTTTGTAGTTGAATCTTCATGAAGGTTTGACTTTCTAACCATTTTGTCTTCATGCTTAACCCTAACCATTTAAACAAACCATGGTCTATTCTCTATACTTAACTAGGGTTAGGATATGATAAGTATTCATATTATTTATCCTTTTTCAATAATATACTTATGATATTCTTTCTTCTTCTTCTTCACCTTCAACATTGAAGAAAGCCTTCTACCAACAATGGTGGAATGTGAAAATGAGTGAGAAATCCAATTCTAAAGTGAACCCACTTCCTATTTCTTCATCCACTACCTCTTGCCAAGTAGTAGAGTGTGTTTTCTTCACAAGTTTTCATGACTTGGTGAAGTGGGAGCTTGATCTTGTGATGCCTCGACGTAGATCATCTTCGGCATGAAGTCGACGACCTAGCCCGCCCATTTCTCCGATGAAGCCGACGCTAGAGCCCGGGTTTCCATTTGGACAGCGAGGAGATTTCATTGCGGAGCTATGGAGGTGGAGGACCGGATCTACAAAGGTTGTATTTCCGTTCTCTTAGTAAAGTAGTTTACTAGTTCTTGTTTCGCCTAGACATCTAGTTAACGATCCGTAGTCTAGGGTTTCTCGGCACCCCTAAAATTTGAAATTGGCATGGTTGATGCCTTGTGAGACCTCATTAGCGTGCCTAGGAACCCTACAGATAACACACTCTACTATATGGCAAGTGGTAGAGGATGAAGAAATAGGAAGTGGGTTCACTTTGGATTTGAATTTCTCACTTGGATTCATCACTTGATAATTTTCTAGTAAAGCTTTTCTTTCTTCATCAAGAAGAAGAAGAAGAAAGAAAAGAGAATGAATTAATTGATAATAGAAAAACCAAGTGATTCTTATCATAATGCAACCATGGGTGAAGTAACTTGTGTAGAGAATAAACTAGAGTTTAGTTAAATGGTTAGGTTAAGGATAAAAACAAAATGGCTAAGACTTTGTCAAAAGTATCATGAAGCTTCTAGTGTAAAACAAAGAAAGCCACCCATTTTGTTTTTGCCAAAAGGAATAAATAAATAAAATAAAACCCTAAACCCTAACCATTAACTAAACATGGTTTAAAACAAACACATACCCAAGTTTGCATGTATCATCAAACATGATACAATCTTGTGCATAAAAATATATCACATATACAATGTGCACAATCAAGTGAGAAAAACATCTTAAGTGAACCAATATTAGCTAATGTAAAGTAATATATCAAATATATAATTATACATTAAATCATTAAATCAACACTTGACTTAATGATCCGGTCATATTGCATATAACCGACTAATATCAATAGTAACAACTTATCGAATCAACACTTGATCCGATAACTCGGCTATATCGCATATAACCGATCAATGTCACGTATCGCGAGAATAGAATACAGTATCACATACTGTTATTATTCTCGGTCCCGCACATATCTCATATGCGCTCCTATTTCGTTTCGCTTGAGCCAGGAAACCTCTGTATAGGACTCTAAAGACTCGTCAATACGCCGGCAGCAGGTGATGATCATATCAAACACCCACAAGCCGCAAGCGGTCTGCTAAACGTAACGGACCCCCGGGTATTGAGCGATCAGAAGATCAACGAGCAAGCCCGCTCACATTCCTGTGAATCCAACCAGCAACACTTACCGTACAGTTCGGTCTGTTCGTCTGATATGTCGCATATCTCGCCTAGGGGTGGTAAACGTCAGACCCCAGTAGCTCGATAAGTCGTGTCCATATGAGGTCTATAACAGTTCGAGAAACTACTGGTAACACTTACCAGTAAATTTCAGCAACCCTGGCCAGGGATTTCCGGTTATAGCCAATCGAACACAGCGCAACATCAACTCCCTATACCGGGAGAGACGAATCCCCTCCTATCGCTCATTGCCTCCATGTGATTCGGGACTGTACCCAAAAACCACCGTTTTCCATGCCCTCTTGGACGTGGTAAGGTGGAAATCAAAGCACAGTGGGAATCACACAAGACTTTATGACGATCTCGGGTCTACAGACTAACCTGTACCAGTGTCACCAGAGAACTGCCATCTGACGTAAGGTATAATACCATCTGGGAGTTCTCGGCGAGTCCGTCCAGTGTACCCAGTCTCCACTAAGCACCTGTATATCATCTCTTATGTCAAACACCAATGGATATGGGATCATCCATCGCCCATCTGTATGGGTCGAGAAGGTATACACTAGTCTACTCTGGTATATCGATGCCCCGTCTCGATACACCCACGACTAGGGACCTTGAAGGATGTACTTATGGACTACCATGTCCCCACTAGTATGATCCGCATCATAGTCCAGGTAGTCAAGTACACATCCTAAGGGCTTTACCGACATGTAACAGAGAGACAATCAGTGTACACGTTAAGGTAAAGAGTAACCAGATAGCATACTATCATGTCGAGCAAGAAAGTTCTCCCTATATATGTCCAAGCATCCACTACAATATACATCCTATGTACAGTAATGGCCTCTAGGGCATACATATAACTAACAGTATGTACTTATCGAGACCCCGATGAGGGGCGGTGACCGGTCTCACAAGCCATTGATGTCAGTTAGTCACCTAAGATAGTATGCAGGTGCTCATTAGGTTATGAGTACACTGGACGGACTCGCCGGGAACATACTAGTTGGTATTATACCTATTGTCAGATAGCAGTTCCCAGGTGATATGTGTACTGGTTAGTCTGTTGACATGAGATCGTCATTTGTCTGATGTGAGTTCCCACCGTGCTTTGATTACTACCCTACCACGGCTTACAGGAGTCGTGCAAACAAGTTTTAGTTGGGTACAGTCCCGAGCCACATGGAGGCAATGAGCGGATCGTCGGAGATGTTAGTTGTATATATGCCCTAGAGGCCAGTATTGTACAGATGATGTATATTATATTGGATGCTTGGACATATATAGAGATGACTTTCTTGCTCGGTATGATAGTATGCTATCTGGTTGCTCTTTATCTTAACAGGTATACTAGTCTCTTTAAACTGTCTTATAGTTACATGGTGGTAAAGCCCTTAGGATGTGTACTTGACTACCTGGACTATGATGCAGATCATACTAGTGGGGACATGGTAGTCCATAAGTACATCCTTCAAGGTCCCTAGTCGTGGGTGTATCGAGACGGGGCATCGATATACCAGTGTAGACTAGCGTATACGCTTCTCGACCCATGAGATGGGCGATGGATGATCCCATATCCATTGGTGTTTGACATCAGAGATGGTATACGGGTGCTCAGTGGAGACTGGGTACACTGGACGGACTCGCCGAGAACTCCCAGATGGTATTATACCTCACGTCAGATGGCAGTTCTCAGGTGACACTTGTACAGGTTAGTCTGTAGGCCCGAGATCGTCATAGAGTCTTGTGTGATTCCCACTGTGCTTTGATTTCCACCTTACCACGTCCATGAGGGCATGCAAAACAGTGGTTTTTGGGTACAGTCCCGAGTCACATGGAAGCAATGAGTGATAGGAGGGGTTTCGTCTCTCCCGGTATTCGGGGTTGATGTTGCGCTGTGCTCGATTGGCCGTAACAGGGAAGTCCCTGGCCAGGGCTGATTCAGAGATTTGCTGGTAAGTGTTCCCAGTAGTTTCTCGACCCGTTATGAGCCTCACATTGGCATGACTTATCGGTTATTGGGGTCTGACGTTTACCACCCCTAGACTTGATATGCGACATATCAGACGAGGAGACCGGACTGTACGGGAAGTGTTGCCGGTTGGCTCGACGGGAGTTGTACCAGGTTCGCTTGTTCTCTTCTGATCGCTTAATACCCGGGTGGCCGTTACGTTTAGCTGACCGCTTGCGGCTTAGGGGTGCTTGATATGATCATCACCCACTGCCGGCGTGTTGACGAGTGTCAGAGTCCCACAATGGAGTTTCCTAGTCCAGGCGAAACGTTGTGGTGCGCGTATGCGATATGCGCATGGACCCGATTAAAATGCGCGTATAGGATACCGTATATTGGTCGGGCGGCTTGCTTTTGGTAGGGGTCATATGTCATATGGCCGGATTGATAAATGAAGTGTTGATTTATCATTTAACCATTAGCTTCTCACTTGAAATCCTTTCTTGAGTATGATGGATGTATGCATGCATGTATAGTTTCTTTATTGATTCATGCACATATAGATGTACATATACACATACATACATACATACATCTTTCATGGTTGTATATACATGAAAATGGTGGCAATATAAGACTCACACCATGGTTTTATTTATGGATTAAATTGCATTTGATTTTGTAACGTTTTGAAAATTATTTCGGTGAAGTTTTAGAAAATCGGCAAAATAAGGGGGTTTTCTGTAAAAAGTCAAAATACAAATATCTTTATTATAAAATTAAATAAACATATTCTAGCTATGTAATTGCTAGTATTTGGTGTTTATTGAGTCACTGGTGAAATTTCAAATTTTCTGAAAAATTTTCCGAAAATAATTATTTTAATATTATTTTAAGCCGTCCGTAATACATTTAATTAGGGAAAATTACAAATTGGAATGAGTTGAAACAAATTTTGTGCATCATAACACATTAAACAAAATTGTAACATGTTAGTTTGAAATGAATTGGAGTTGTCATGATGGTTTTAGAAAATTATAGAACGAGTCGCTAGAAAAGGGAAATAATTAAATAATGAAATTAGTTAATAGATGTATGAATTAAGATACTTCATACACACACTACACCACATTTCATTAATCCCTCCTACTGGCCGAAACATGCAGCACACTCACCATATGTCCCCACCACAAAGCTTGGAAAGAAAACAAGGAAAAAAAAATAGAATAAGGAAAGAAAGTCAAAGGAGGTATAGGGTATTTGTTTTCTTGTGATATGTTTTCAACACAATCACTCTCTCTCTCTCTCCTCCTTCCCCAAATGGCCGAACCCTCCATTCCTTGCTGCAACAGCCCACTCCCCCTTGCTTCTTCCTCCTTCTTGTGTAAAGAAAACCCCAAAATTTCCATCAAAATCCAAAATAAAAACTCAAAACGAAAATCCAACTCCTACCCATTTTTTCTTGCCTATCTAGCATGAATCTAGGAGCATGGAAGCTACTTTTGGAGGCTAGGATTTGCATGCTAGATCCTTAATCTTGTGAGGTATAAATCAAGACATTTTGTTAAATTGTTGTTTGAATACCTTAAATCAAGCATTATTAGTTATTAATTTGGGTTTAATTGTATGTTTGGAAAAATTTAGTAAGGGTTTATGAAATTCAAGTTAAGGTTTTTTATTATGTAATTGTGGTTGCAATTGTAGTTCTACATATTGTGAAATGATAACCTAATCAAATTTCTAGTTTGCAAATTGTTAGTTTGGAATTGTAATAATTATGCTAAATTGCTAACTAGGTTTTAGAAATTTAATTAAAATGTGGGATTAAAATCTAGTTAAGGTTTTTAGCACATCATTAAGGTTTTCATGTGTGGTTTAACCATTTAAAATATGCAAAACCAAGCTTAATTGTTAAATTGTGATTTTTGCTTTAAAAATTGTTAGAATTGGTTGTTTTTGCAAACTTGAATTTTGGGTTAATGATAATTAGTGAGATTAAAAATATGGAAATGGTTTATATGACCTGGTTATGATACTTAGTGAATATTATGGCTATTAGTTGGGTTAAAACATCAAGTTTCGAATTAAAACGGTAATTAAGAGTTTTCTAGGTTTTGTGAAATAAATCGATTTGAGCATATTTAAGGTTTTTATGAATTGCACCATATTTTCAATTAGATTCTAGTGCATTATAAACGCGTGATTGGTATGTTGGGTTTTTCTCGATTGATTGACGTTTGTACATCGACATCGAGGGTTGGTTTGGCTATTTTGGCATGCGTAGGCGATAGGTTTTGACCTATGCGTGATACGCGTGTCGACTTGATTTTTCGTGTGCCGTTTCGATTTCGAATTTGATTTTAATGCGATACGATGCGTTATGATATGTAGGTACCCCATGTGGACTTCGAGACGACAAGCAAGCGCGTGGCGACGTCGGCACCGGCGAGCGAGGATCAGGTGAGTAGATTTATATCTACGGGGAGAAGTCGGGTGGATAGCGTATAGCACCCCCGCAGTCCGTGGTGGTGTATACGGATGCTTATACACACCAACAACTATTATATGTTAATTGGGATTAATAACGATGTTAGGATGGATATTGGTGTGTTGGATTACTTTAGTGTTGCGAACCCTAGGGTAGTGTTGCACTACACATACACACATACATACTTGCATACATTCCTATTTATATGTGCTCATGGGATTCTTTATAGTTATGTGTTCACATGGGTATGGGACTATGTGTTCACATACGGATTGGAGGATGATACTTAGGATTGAGCTGAGTCGATGAGATTTGTTTTGTGGTTGTGATATCGGTGAGATGGCAGGATTCGTACTTGAGGTACGCCCTGGTGTTATAGCGGATCTTGGGGCGGCGATACGGGTGAATAGTGTTATAAATAAAATGGTCGACATGTGATCGTGATATGAGGGATGATATGCTAGGATATTGATATTAGGCCGTATCGGGCGATGTATACCCTTGATGATGCTATGTGCTGACGGTATCGGTTTGTACGAGATTGTCGATCTGTAGTCAGATCATGAGTATATTGAGGATATTAGTTTTGTACTAGACATAGGTCAGTACCCTAGACTTTGATCTTGAATAAAGAGGATACCAGAGGAATGGTGTGAGGAATTTGATATTGACCCGTACCCCGATTTGGGATGTCGTACGACGGATTTACGTACGAGCTATATATTGATGATTGATCCGCACTCTTGACTTGGGATGTCTGATTATAGATATGGTATCGGATATGATATTATTGAGGCGGGATCACCGACTAATATATATACAGGTATGTATATGTATCGACTCAGATGTTAGGCGGTTTCCTTACCTGTAGTCTAGCTTGTTAGCTTAGCCCTTTAGTTTAGTTTAGTTGTTAGATTAGATTCGATTCTTACCTATTTCAAAAACTAACGAATCGTGGGTATTTTAAAAGACAGCCCAAGGGATCCTACGGATATTTCAAAAGACGTATCTTTTCATAAAAACACCGTAGCCCCTATTTTCAAAACCCCATGATTCGTGTTATTTCAAAAGGCACCATTTGTAAGACTTATATTAGATTAATGCAGGTTAGTTACAGTTGCGTCTAGTTTTCAGCTCCCGCTTGTTATTGTGGTTCGCTTCGCATCGCATACTTATGTTATAATTTCTTATTGCAATGTTGATATCATATTGTTAGGACACCAGCACCATTACCGATGATGAGTATGTACCACGTACACTTACTTGCCGGCTCACACACATCTTCATCGGTAATTGCCATGTCACGTACACCTTAGAAAATATTATTGCTTGACTTAGCTTGTTAGTTAGTAATTTGACATGATATTAGTGTACCTGCCTTATATGCCAGCTTAACATTGTAGTTATTTCTTGTCACTTCATGCATACTGTTATTCATTGTTATGTCTATATTCATGGTTTTACATGCTATTGATGATTTGGATTCGGATTTCCATGAAATTTTCTGGATTTGGGGGGAAAACCGCAAAACTTATATAAACTGATTTCTCTCTTTTTAAATAAAAGTGCGGTTTTTCCCATGATGTATGAGTCGTCCACCATGAGTTTGTTGATGGATTTCGAGACCCGATTCGAGGAGACGGATGAACCGTTTCGGGTACATGGTGGACCCGGTAAGGTACCCCGGGGCAAGAAGCGCGTGATGATGACGATGTGAGCCTGGCAGGGGAGCACTACCTACCGGTGATTTTACCGGACGCATCGGATATCTGGAGGATACCGTCGTGGTCTTGAGATGGATGGTAGGGGCCGGTCTGGACTGACGGTGCCCTAGATATTGTGATTGAGACATTGAGATTTTGAGGTATTGAGGTACAGAGATTGTGATACAGAGATATCGAGATATTTGGATACTTGTTTTGTGTCGATGCTGGGCACTGTCTTATGCTGATTTCATTTATGGTACCTCCTATTTTAAAATACAGAAATCTCACTGATTTATGAAAGTTGCTTTATTCAGTACATGCATTCTGTTTCATGCATTCATACATCATCCATATGATATATTGCTATCTAAGACACTGACACGGGCCCATGAGATTACACTCGGGTTAGATATTTACCCTAATCATTGTTAGGCTGCATGTTATATATATTTGAGGATATATTGATCGTATAACCTAGGATTGCGTCATGCATGTGGTTTCTGTTCGTATATGTTTTTCTACTCACGAGTTGGCAACTCACCCCCGTTGTGCCACAGTTTCTTGCAGGTTTTGCCGTACAGGTTTCGTTACGGCTTTGCTGGCACTACTTCTTTCGGGTGACTTGCTAGTAGGTGGGTTTATTTGTATCGTACCGATCATTATATATTGTATATTATTATTCAGTTGTATCTAGTAAATTCCATCAACCAAACATGTATTTATTTTGAGATAGAGACCAGTGATGTTACTTTTTCGACCTTAGAGTCGCGCGTTATATTTCTGTGGATTTCTTGTGGTTTTGAGTTTCCTTTTGAGTTTTGATCCTCGCCCTTAGCGTTGTATATTATATTGCTTGTGTGGTTGTGACCGTCGATTGACGAAGAGCTAGCTCCCGTTTGGGGATGCCTTTTTATTGATTTCATATACTATTCATGTTGTATCTCGTTTGGGAGCCAGTATTTACAAAGGAGACTTTGCCGAAATTTTCAGGAAATACTTGATGTTTTTAAAACCGCATAACTCGGCTTATGCTATTAAAACTACTTGGTTTTAAATTGGTTTTCCTTCACTCTACTACTTATCTTGGTTTGGATTTCTGGGGTTTCGGTTTACTTAGATTACGTACGCCTCGAGACGTTCGTAGTTTAAGTGCCGGTCTTATTCCGTACTTTCGGGACGTGACAAAGTTGGTATCAGAGCGTTAGGTTTTACCTTCAGAGCGTGGGATGACCCTTGGTTGATGGAATAGGTGACTAAAGTAGAGTGACGTACCGTGGGTATGTTCCGCGGCATACTTACGATACGCCACTCTACTTAAAGAGCCTTAGGATGTACATTTCTTTGCTCAGTATTATATTCATTCCTGATCTAGCCTCCTCGGTACCAGTTATGGTTTTGCTGCCACGATTACGGGCAGGGAGAGCTACGGCTAGAGTTGCGGTCAGCACGAGCTCGTCACGTACGAGGACTGACCAGGGCGTAATTCCGGCGACACGCGATTGTGGAGATGTGTCTTTTTACTGTGTTTCCGCGCCACGAGCATTTGGCGGATCGCCTTTATGAGGTTACTCGGATGTGCTGATCGACACCAGAGGATCGAGCCAATGATATAGGCCAGCCAGATTTTGATGACCGTTGGTGTATTGCTTACTCATGATGATTGAGGCACTGTTCAGCGTGCAGACGAGTGAGCCAGTTGTTGCTGCGAGTGATGAGATATCGCCCCATATGTTGGAGCTATTGCGGGACGAGTAGTACGAAGAGATGATAGAAGGTCGCTAGTCACCCGATGATGAATGACTAGGACAGGTGGTTCGTTCGCCTACCCCGATGCGAGGTCATCAGATAGATTGATTTCAGCTAGAGATGACTTCACGCGGAGACGTTGGGAGTCGACAGAGACGATCGAATGTCAGAAACCTATTATTCCAAGTTTAAAGTAGTCGGAAAGACATGCAGGCAATTCTATGGTCCCTCTAGAAGAATGAAACCCTAACTCGACTTAATGACCGTGTGAAAGCCTTTGAACCTTCGGGTTTGCGGCAGTTCTACGGTGCCATTAGTGAGGCTTGGGTTTGCCCTTCTACGGCTGGACCACCGATGCTGTGGTATGTACTCGATACTATTAAACTGTGCCAAGAGGTTGAGCTCTTGGGGGATTATGAGGTTTTGACAACTCGATCGGATGGCTCGACTTAATTCGGATGCTAGGTGGTGAGATGCATTTCTTGGGAGACTCCCGATACGAGGATAGCCGTTGGAGCTCAGTCCATGTAGCTACGATGAGACAAGTCCGAAGCAGTCGATGTTTGAGAAAGTGCCCTCAGAGTCAATTATTGGATCACAGGCACGTGATTGCAATGATTGAGGGAGGACCTATCCCGGGACGACAGTCTTACTCGAGATGATAGTATGCTATCTGGTTTACCTTTATCATCGTGTACTGTTTCAGGTGACCTTACAGGTCGCTATTACACGTTGATAGAGCCCCTAGGATTCTTGCTTGACTGCCAGCAGTATGAGGGCGATCATATAAGTGGGAGCTGGTAGTCTATAAGCACATCCTTAAAAGGTCCCTAGTCGTGGGAGTTTCGAGACAGGGCATCGATTCTCCAGAGTAGACTAGTGTATACAGTCGAGACCCAGACGAGGGGCGGTGGCCGGTCTCACAAGCCACTGGTGTAAGTTGGATCACCTAAGATGTATACAGGTGCTCATTGGGTTATGAGTACACCGGACAGGACTCGCCGGGAACCTGCTAGTTGGTCTTATACCTGACGTCAGATAGCAGTTCCCTGGTGACATGTGTACAGGTTAGTTCATCGACCTGGGGATCGTCATTTGTCTCGTGTGAGTTCCCACTGTGCTTTGATTACTACCCTACCACGGCTCAAAGGAGTCGTGCAAACAGGTTTTAGTTGGGTACAGTCCCGAGCCACATGGAGGCAGTGAGCGGATCTTCAGGGGTTCGTCTCTCCCGGTATTGGTGGTGAGGTCGCGCTGTGTCTAGGAGAGCCATTACACGAAGTCCTTGGCTAAGGCAGGAGATTTACTGGTAGGTATTCCAGTAGTATCTCAGGGTGTTCTGGGCTACACTCCGACACGACTTGTACCGCTTTTGGGGGTCTGACTTTTACCCACCCCCTAGGCCCGCCATGCGATGCTCATAGACGAACGGACCGGACTGCATGGATATTGTCACTGACAGGCTCAGTAGGGTGTCAGGATGAGCTCGCTCATCGACGTCCCTTTTGGTCAATAGCTGGTGGCCCGTTACGTATTGGCTTATACCTCTGACGTGCTAGTGGTTAAATCCACAGCCATAGTATTGACGAGTCTTTAGAGTCCACCACACATTCAGTTACTCAGCTTTCGGGCGAAACGCTGTAGAGGCCGTATGGAGATATGGCAGGGTCCGATCAGATACGTGCGGTATTGCACGGATCAGGATCGGACGGTTTGTACTAGAGGCCGTATGGAGATATGGCAGGGTCCGATCAGATACATGCGGTATTGCACGGATCAGGATCAGACGGTTTGTACTAGAGGCCGTATAGATATATGGCAGGGTTCGGTCAGATACTTGCGGTATTGCACGGATCAGGATCGAATGGATATTACTAGCCGGCTTTTGTTTAAGCCGGATCCTAGTTTAGTACAGTGTAGATTTTGTCTCTTTGCATTTGTATCCGGACGGAATACAGATGCGTGTGTGTATGCACAGTATCGGGGTTTTCCTGTAATTTATTACGGGACCAGTTTTCTGGAGTTTCCAGTTTGCATTCCGTTCCGGCCGGTTTTCCTTTGTTCTTTCCCGGCCGGACTTTTCCGATGGAGGGGGTTATTTGCAATTGTGCAAATAACATTTGTGGAGGGGGTTTCTTGCAATTGTTTTCTTTATGATATGTTAAGCATCTTTCTTCCATCACTTGCATTAATTGTGATTTGAATGGGTATGGGTTGATTAAAGTGATAAGTATGGTTGATGTTTGGATATGGTCACCTCTTGCTTTATACTACCATCACCTCCCTTCATGCTTCATATCCCTTCCCTCCACCATTCTAAAAGGGCCGGCCACTTCATGGATTTGGAGTGGGGTTGATTTCATTTTTGGTGTGGCAAAATTAAACATCTATCTCATTTTAGCTTGCCACCAAAATTCCCAAGTTCATATCTTGTTGATCCCTCCATCAAGGCAACTACAAACCCCATTGAGACAAAGCGCAATCTACACTACATTCTATAGCACATCTTGGGCACGTCGACTTGCCAGCTTCGTGCCCGAGTTGCCTCGGCATTGAGGTGGGAGCCCGTAAAAGATACAGACGATGTGGTGCCCTTCCGGCAAGGATGCGACGACCGGAGTTTCCGCGAGAGATCGGGACGATGACGAGAAGACCGGAGGACTCGGATCACTCGGTATATCTCTTCCCTATCTTGTTACTTTGCTAGAACTAGTTTAATGGCCCGATCCGGGGTTTAGTGCGCGGTGGTGCCGGTTTGCTAAGTTCGCAAAATTAAAGTTTATCACCGCTTCCGCATTTGGCCGTCGGTTTGACGGCCGGGGCGCCGCCGTGCACTTACAGTGGTATCAGAGCCTCGCCATTAACTTCGTCTAGCTTCGTTTGATGTGTTTTGCATTTCCGATCGACCAAAATTCCAAAATCTACATTTTTGTTCACATCAGTTTTCTGTTGAAAATTTTTGGTGTCAAAAAATTTTTCAGGTTGTAAAATATAGATGTACTGGAAATTCTAAGACTACTGGGAAAATTCGACACAGTCAGTCGACGTCTGAAGCGCAGAACCGCGGCCAAAACCCCCATTGGGCCGCAGTTCCGCCGCACATTGGTGTCCTCACTGTGTCCAATTTCTCCAGTGGGCTTCTGGGCAAATTTTAGGGGTTTTGGAATATTAATATTGGGCCCAGATTTTCTGTGAGTGCTACAGTATTGCTTGGGGGCCCACTTGTTAATTTTTGATCAATCGGATATTTTAAACACATATTTCACAGTATTTACATTATATCTGCGACCGTGATTGTCACTCGATCGGTAAATCCGGTCTAACTGCTATAGCCCGGTTAGACGGATTTGCGAACGTGACTTTCACGTTGATGTTCTGTGTTTTTGCTGTGATGTTGCGGATCGGTCGGTGGGGATAGCCTGGATGCAATGCTAGTACAGTTTTGTTGTATTATGTACATTTGATATTGCGGGGCGAGCGTCCGACATGTGGACTGCCGTCACTGCCTGTTTGTATTATTCTTTTGGGGCACGACCTGGTTGCGGTCGATGTACCCGTTGTATATATATTTTACTTTCTGTACTAGGATTGCCCCGCGGTGGGGTGTACGGATAGCCGGGTTCTAGAGGGCAACGGGCCCGCATCTCAGGGCATTGAGACGGAGGGGGCTTCAGTCTGGAATTGGCGGGCTATTCGCCGCACTCGTAGGGGGTACAGGTTGACCCAGGAGGGGTGCCCAAGTTACCGGATTCCGTGAAGTGCTGGGTGGTCCATTCACGGTGCTGAAGGGGGCTGCCTCGCTTTAGGTTTTGGCGGGTGACTTGCCGCGCCCGTAGGGGTCTAGGTTTTCATTGCACAGGCTATCCACACGACCAGGGGAACGTCGGGTTTCAGTAGTGGCTCTGTGAAACCCGGGGATCCCAGATATCTGTATTGTTCTGTGATGCTGTACATTTCTGTGATGTTGCATTTTTATCCACGCCTTGAGCGAAATATAATATATTGGTATATATATTAGTAGATGTTGTATATGTTTTTCATCCGCGCTAGTCCAGTCCCCGCTCTGCCGTTAGTTAGCTAACCTAACGGGTGATGACGGGACCCATTGGCGAATGCGGATGGCATATACATACGTCAGTATATTTTCGTTCTTTGTGGTGTGATCAATTGATGGGACTGCGTTGATTCGGATCAATGCAAATTAAACAAACCTATTCAGATGTTGTTGGAACACTTTTCTAAAAGCTGTTATTGCAAGGACGATCATTTCTGTTTTGCATCGTGGTATTCATTTGGAATATCCTGCTCCTCAGTCGACGAGGCAAGGGCCGAGATCCCTTCACCGGGAGTGACCCCTTGGACAGAAGTTTGCGTCAGGGCATTAACTTCACTATAGCCGATTACTTTTGCTTTGCATCGTGGTATTTAGTTGGAATATCCTGCACTTCATTCTACGGGGAAAGAGCCGAGATCCCTTCACCGGGAGTGACCTCTTTAGTAAAGGTTTTCGTCACTATATTTTCTAAAAAGCTATCCGTTCCTTCAATGATATCAAGTTCATTACGTTAAAGGTTTTCGCCAGAAACCATTCGTAGCCATCCGTCGTTTCATATGGGTAGTCAATAGTATTCAAGCTGTGTTTGTTGGCCAAAGTCAAGGCACAGTGTTTGGTAGCTGTTGGTTATTCATATGCAGCATAAATAGATGCGTTGGTTTGGAACAGTCGTACTGCCTTGTTGGCCAAAGTCAAGGGTAGGTACGGGTGGATTCAAAACAACCTGGAGAATGACGGGTAGAACTTGACATGTGACTTAAGATTTGTTGGCCAAAGTCAAGGTCATAAGAGAATGGGGTAAAAATCACATCGGGAGTTTCAAAAGTACTGAAACTTGCCAGATATGCGCATACCTTCTGGAGTGTGATACCGTGAGCGGATTCCGTCACGTTATCATGCGATGAGAGTTGGATCCCGATTCCCACTGATGAGTTGGTTTACTCCTCGGGTGACCCCGACTAATTCTTCTTTCAGGTTTGGAGGAGAATTTGAGGTACAGTGGGAGGTTTCCAGATTAGATAAATTGGTAACCATTCTGATCTAGGTTAGAGTGCACGCTGAGTGTTTCTTTTCTCTCTCTCTCTGGCAGCGACCATTGACCCGACCCAAGACTATGACTCAGTGACCAAGTTGACCGAACCTTCTTAACACTGGCTTTTGGATTGTCAGAGTTGCAGACCTCATTGCCACTCCTACTTTTACCCTTTTCTCCAGGACACCCCGTATTACTACGAACTTCCACTTCCAT
The DNA here is from genome assembly GCA_030015575.1 of Agapanthus africanus. NCBI lineage: Eukaryota > Viridiplantae > Streptophyta > Magnoliopsida > Asparagales > Amaryllidaceae > Agapanthus > Agapanthus africanus. The sequence goes on from CM057343.1 coordinate 381,765,630, forward strand.
TGGACAAAACCATCGTATGGTTAGATACGAACTCGAAGGAATTCGAGGATAGTTTCCGGTTCTGGAGAAAACGAATAGGATTATTCAGTTGTCTTTTCCCTTTTACCTTCTCTCAAGTTGTGAGTACTCCTTGGTTTAGGAGATAGTACACCTATTATGCAAATTGGATAGTCTTCTTCCAAACCTTAGGCTGGTGCCGACCGGTAGGGAATGAAGAAAACCAATTAGCCTAAACGGTGTGCAGAAGGTATTAAGATTAAGACAAAGAAAGGGATTAGTAAGAGGGCAAAGTAAATTGCGACTGATATTCACGACCAAACCAAGTATTTCTTCACCAATCCTAAATCACCTTTGTATTTCTCCAGGACACTCCGTATCACTACGAAGATCCACAGTTTATTGGATACTCCATCGTATGGTTATATACGAACTCGAAAGGAATTTGTTCCAGTTCGGGGATGGATTCTGGTCTAGGAGAAATAGGAATAAGGTTTATTCAGTTGTCTTTTATCTTCACCTTCTCTCTCATTGCGAGTGCTCCTAGGATTAGGACAGTACACCCATTATGCTTATTGGATAGTCTTCTTCCAAGCCATAGGCTGGTGCCGAACGGCAGGGAAGGAAGAAAACCAATTGGCCTAAATGGGTGTGCAGAAGGTAATGACTAAAGACATATAAAGGGATTTGGAGAGGTGGCAAAGAATTATACGGTTATAGTTGTGAATCTAGATAATGGTAGAGGCATTACTAGGAATACCAGGATACCCCATCGAAACATTTCAATGTTTCAGTTCAGCTGTGTACTGTTAAAAGAAAACTGATTTCCCGATTAGACACTTGCTCCAGGGTATGTATTTGCCAGCTTTGATTCTCACATCTGTATGGTTTTACAGATGTTGAGTGGGAGTAAGTTATTGGGAATTGGGTGATCATCCTCATTATATCGAGATTCGTTGTAATCGGTGATATTTGAGGAGATCACCTGGGCTGTTTGCCGGTCGGCAAATATTTGGTTTTGAATATCCGCTGTTGTGCACCAATTTCAAATTGTTATATCTGTACGTCTATTTTCATAGAGTGAGATATACCTTTTGATATTATGTCGATGACATTTACCTATATCAGTGGATGGTTAGGTAAGGAGCATTAAACAGCAGTGTAATTCTTCTTAACCATAAGTACAGTTTTCAACCTACGACATACAGTGAAAGAGTTGTTAAACTCAGCGGACTTATACAGAGTATTGTATGTTGTCCAGTGTCCATTAGGACAGAGGGGTTGGTCCTCATACTATATTCTGTTTACTTTTAACTTCTCTAGTTCTTAGACATGTGTTTCGTAGAAATACAGGGTCTAAGTTTTGAGGAGTTATAGGTATTTGAATAGAGTAGAGAACCAGGTGTAGCAAGTATCGGGATTCTTCAAAGTGATCGAAGATGTAGATACTTGTGTATGGTATTCAGTTGATAGTAATGATAAAGAGAACTTGCTTCTCTTTCAGGTTACTCATAATTGGAAGCATTCCTAAGTTGAGTAACGCTGATCGGCCTCTCTCCATTTAATTAACATGCACTGGAGAAAGCTGCATGATTTGAATCTGGTTCAATTAAATCAGTGCCTCTGGTTCTATATTGGATATAGTACAGTTCATATCTTAACATTGTTAAGGTACGGGGAGTTGTCCGGCTTATGATTAAAAACAGACTCTGGATAACTCAAGGCAGGTTTCTGTAATGGCTGTTTGTAAGTTGACCCAGGCTATGACGAGGGTTGACTTTCTACCATAAGAAAGATCAATAGTGATGTTGTTCTTGACTCGCCACAGTTTTAATAAAAATGGATTTTTTCAAAAACAGTAGTGGGAGTATGGTAGAACTGGAAGTGATTCCAAAACCACAAACGATTACTGAAGATTTGATAAGGAACCTAAAGATTCAATCTGGTTTGACATTCCATTGGCCACTCCGCAGATACGGTGGGTAACTTCAGGCACCCGAGAGGTACTCCGGTAGCCTCAAGGACGGTGACAGGGAAGTTCTTGTTTACCCACACTTGCCATTGCTGTTGTTCCAGGCTGCGAGACCCGGTGGGAGGATGAGTATAGCGTCGTTCTAAACTAGCTTTAGAAGTACACGTCTATATGACTCTGCCAGAGGGTTGTCGTAGTCAGTGGGAGCAGCGGAAGCATTGGTGGACATCAGGCTTATGTCTATTTATAGACTAAAGCAGATATAGCGTAGATAGATCATCTATTTCTGATGTGACAGTTATAGGTTTGACGTCATCAGAATAGGGGATGGATCTGTTGAGAAGGTAGTAGGGTGTGATATCCTGGTATTTGGATGACATACACAGAGTAGGAAAAGAAACTCCTATACAACGATCGGTTATACTATGGTCGTCACACAGTGGTTTCTCCACAAAGGACTTGGACATTATATCAGACATACTAGTTACTGGATCTATGGTTTTAGATCTTGATTTGGGTGGTTTCCCAATCAGGGTACCTTGACAGCATTCTAAGAGTATTTAGAATGGACGACTCCTGGCATGGTAGTGTACCTGCAGGTGATGGAGTCACCCTCTCTAAAGGTGTATTATAGACTAAAGTAGAGAGGGATATGCATGATTGGCAGATCACTTGCTTAGGCAATTGAGTCAATCATGAGATGTCAAGTACCACACCAGATGTTGTTCTTGCACTAGATGCAATAAGTTGATATTGATCCAATCCTGGAAAAACAGTCGGGAGCAACTTTAGAACATAAGTAGATGTTCTAGGAAAATGATAACGACAGCCTCATTTGGGAGACAGTTATCATTCCAGGCTTCCAAGGTGACATGGACGACAAGGAGGTTGTCAGAGTTATAGTTTTCCTTCTGACGAGGGGCAGTATTTTGGACAGGTGGTCCAAGGCAAAACTGAGGGTGGCATGTGTTAGTTATATGTATGCCCTAGAGGCCATTACTATACATAGGATGTATATTGTAGTGGATGCTGGGACATATATAGGGAGGACTTTCTTGCTCGACATGATAGTATGCTATCTGGTTGATCTTTACCTTAACGTGTATGCTGATTGTCTCTCTGTTACATGTTGGTAAAGCCCTTAGGATCTGTACTTGACTACCTGGACTATGATGCGGATCATACTAGTGGGGACATGGTAGTCTATAAGTACATCCTTCAAAGTCCCTAGTCGTGGGTGTATCGAGACGGGGCATCGATATACCAGAGTAGACTAGCGTATACCTTCTCGACTCATGTAGATGGGCGATGGATGATCCCATATCCATTGGTGTTTGACATCAGAGATGATATACGGGTGCTCAGTAGAGACTGGGTACACTGGACGGACTCGCCGAGAACTCCCAGATGGTATTATACCTCACGTCAGATGGCACTTCTCTGGTGACACTGGTACAGAGTAGTCTGTTGACCCGAGATCGTCATAGAGTCTTGTGTGGTTCCCACTGTGCTTTGATTTCCATCTTACCACGTCCAAGAGGGCGTGCAAAACGGTGGTTTTTGGGTACAGTCCCGAGTCACATGGAGGCAATGAGCGATAGGAGGGGATTCGTCTCTCCCGGTATAGGGAGTTGATGTTGCGCTGTGTTCGATTGGCTATAACAGGAAATCCCTGGCCAGGGTTGCAGAGATTTACTGGTAAGTGTTACCAGTAGTTTCTCGAACAGTTATAGACCTCATATCGACACGACTTATTGAGCTATTGGGGTCTGACGTCTACCACCCCTAGGCGAGATATGCGACATATCAGACGATCAGACCGGACTGTACGGTAGTGTTACTGGTCGGATTCACTGGAGTGTGAGCGGGCTTGCTCGTCGATCTTCAGATCGCTCAATACCCGGGTGGCCGTTACGTTTAGCAGACCGCTTGCGGCTTGTGGATGCTTGATATGATCATCATCCGCTGCCGGCGTATTGACGAGTCTTTAGAGTCCTACACAGAGGTTTCCTGGCTCAAGCGAAACGAAATAGGAGCGCATATGAGATATGTGCGGGACCGAAAATAATGCGTGTATGTGATACCGTATTTCATTCTCGCGATGAATGTATCGAATGGTTGTATGCGATATAACCTAGTTATCGATTCAAGCGTTTATTCGATAAGCCGATACATTGAATACTAGTCGGTTGTGTGCAACATGACCGGATCATTGAATCAAGTGTTGATTTAATGATTTAATGCATATTTATATATTTGATATATTGCTTTGCATCAACTAGTATCGGTTTACTTAAGATGGATTTTCTCGCTCGGGTGTGCACATTACATATGCGATATGATTTTGTGCACTTGATTGTATCATGTTTGATGATACAAGTTTACTTGGTTAAGTGCAAAGAATAAACCATGGTTAAAAGAATGGTTAGGGTTTTATTTTCCATTACTTATTTATTCATTTATTTATTTGTTTATTTACTTTGGAAAATAAAAAGAAAAGAGAAAAGAATGGTTGCTAGATTTGGAGTTTAGTTGAAGCTTCATGAAGCTTTGATAAAGTCAACCATACTTATCTCATCCTTAACCCTAACCATTCCCACTAACCATGATTCATTCTCTACACTTGACCATGGTTAAAAATTATGATAAGAATTCATTTTCTTTTCTTTTTCTATTAACTTATCATATCATTTTCCTTCTTCTTCTTCATGCTTCAAGTGAAGAAGCTTGAAGTCCATCAATGGTGATTGATGCATATGAGTGAGAAATCCAATTCTAAAGTCTACCCACTTCCTATTTCTTCATCCTCTACCTCTTGCCAAGTAGTAGAGTGTGTTTCCTTCACAAGTTATATAACTTGGTGAAGGTGGAGCTTGATTCATCGATGCTTCGACGTAGATCATCTTCGGCATGGACATCGACGACCTAGCTTGCCCATTCTCCGACGAAGCCGATCCTAGAGCCCGGATTTGATTTGGACAGCGGAGACGACTTCGTTGCGGAGCTTTGGAGGTGGAGCACCGGATCTACAAAGGTTGTATTTCCGTATTCTCATTAGTTATTTTGTTAACTAGTTTTGTTCGCCTAGACATCTAGCAAACGATCTATACTTTAGGGTTTGTAGGCACCATATTTTTTGAAATTGCCATGGTTGATGGCTTGGGAGACCTCACATGTGTGCCTAGGAACCCTGCAGTGGTATCAGAGCCTAGCTAGAGCCTTAGGCGAAGTCCAGACGGAAATTGAAGTCCGAACGAACCCGAAACCCCACATCGATATTGCTCTCTGTACAATTTTTAAAAACAGGGATTTTTCCACATTAAAAATGTTCATAAATATCAGCAGGCAATTATAAGAAATATTGTAAAATTCGGATGCCTAATTCCTACAGTGAGCCGCGCTTCCGCGGCACGAGCTTGGCTCGTGCGGCGCAAGCGCGGCCATTTTGTCGTTTCTGGCATACTAATTTCTACAGTAATTCATAATTATTAGTGCTGGTATTCCTGGATAGTTTTAATATTTTTTCAAGAGTTGAATTTTTCTGAGTTGATTTGGGGATTCGGTATTTCGATCGGGGTATCAAATTTTGTCTGTGTGGCTTTCCGGATAAATTTTAGAATATGTTAAAAAGTTCGACCGGATATAAATACCCAACTTTTCCCCTGTTGGGAAATTTCCAAGTGTTGGATTTTTCCGTAGTTTAACGACTTTCTAAGTAGTGCAAGTAACGCGATGGTCCCTCTAGAAGACACAAACCTTAACTCGATTATGTGACCGTCTTGAACTGCCCTTTGAACCTTCGGGTTTGGGGCAGTACGGCGTGCCACATGTGAGGCGTTGGCTTGACCCTTCTACGGCTGGATCGTTGGTACTGAGGCACGAACGGAATGTTGTTAGACTTGTTTCATGTGTTGATCTGTTTCGGGAAAACTTGGGTGTTCGATTGTTCGATCGAAAAGTTTAACATTTTCTGTTTATCTGGAATGGGATACAATAATTGGAATTCACAATGAGTTATGTGATAACTAAATGAATGTTATAAACGTAGCAGTTTAGTCTCACTTGATCGGTTGCCACGGAATTTTGATGTGATCAAAAGTCCGTCGCAATCACGTAGCGTACGCGGATACTCGCCGGGTAAACTTAATAGACAGCCTCACTCCATAGCCCCGACCAAGTGACTGTAGGAGAACCCCGTCGCCGAAAGCATCCGTCCGGGTGCTCGCGGTAGCGGTGTTCCGCCTTGGTGCACTTCGTCGACGGTATCGGGGGTGCAGCCGTCTACTGAAGTTTGCGACGAGCATTCGATCAGTGTGTCGGGAATCTTGTTGAATTACCCGACTTAATATTGAAAAGTGTTTTCGATTTTGAGACTAAAATGCGGGGTTTATAATTGTTAGGCATGTGATGTCTAAGGTATTCATTTGATTAGGCATGCGATGTCTATGCAGATTGCGGATTCCAACTGTTGTAGTTTTACACTTTCTTTTCTGTGACCGTAAGTGTAATATGTGATATCGCCGGTTTCGTTGCTATATGTCAACGAAAATTGGGATGCGCATATTTACTTACGTTGATGACATGTGATGTTATGTGTTGCTGGATATGTTATATTGGATCGTCGTGTTTGAATAGCCGGGGGTTTTTATGTGAGATGAGTGTTTTTCCTTTTCATTCATGTAAAAACTTGTATGTAATATTCTTTTATTGGGGCGCTTCCAGGATGCGGGAGTTGTCACCTGTTGTATATTATTTTCTTTTCCGCACTAGGATAGACCCAAGGAGGAGGGCACAAGTAACCGGGTTCTGGAGTCCAGTGGGAGACCAACTCGAGGAGTCGAGTCCGGGTCTCCTAACTCTAGAATTGGTAGGGTTGCTTGCCGCTCTCGTAGGGGTCTAGGGGTGTGGGTTTGGCTATTCATCACGACCGTGGAATCCGTGTTTTATACTGGCTCGTATTGAAAACACGGACGTCCTAGTATATCCAATATTTCATATGTTTCTTCTGCTGCGATATCTGTGATGTGATCATGAGATGTTCTGTGATGGATATAGTATATAGTATATATGATATATTATATAGACGTTACTTATGTTTTACACCCGCGCTAGCCCTGCCTTGCTCTGTCGTTAGTTACCTAACCTAACGGTGCACGAGGGGACATCGAGGCGAATGCGGATGGCATAAGTGTACGTCATATCTATCTGTGATGTTTAGGTACTTAAATGATGGGACTTCATTAATGTGATTAATGAAATTAAAAGAAACCTAAGATGTTGTAGAATCGAATTTCAAAATAAAACAGGTAGCTACAGTTCTTGCTTTGCATAGCGGTATATGTGATATATCCTGCACCTTATTCGATGAGGAAAGGACCGAGATCCCTTCACCGGGAGTGACTCCTTTAGCAATAACTGGCAGATGCTACACATTCGGTTTGTCTTTTGATTGCTTTTAAGTGTTTATGCTTTGCACAGTGATATATGTGATATATCCCACACCTCATTCGACGAGGAAAGGACCGACGATCCCTTCACCGGGAGTGACTCCTTTAGCAAAACTAGAAAAACCTCAAAAGCACTCCATTTCAAAATTCATTCGATCCTACAACGATATCAAGTTCATTACGCAATAGGTTTTCAGAAAAACCTGTCGTAGCCCTCCGTCATTACAGATAAGTACTAGTTAGTATTCGTGCTGCGGTAGTTTGGCATTCGTCAAGGCGTAGTGTGCGGTAGCTAACTAGTATTTATCTGCTTATGCATATGATGCAGATTGGATTAGGGTATTCGTACGGCGTTGTTTGGCATTCGTCAAGGGTCATGCGGGTGGGTTTAATTCGATCAAGTAATGTACGGGTTGAACTTGACTAGTGGACTATGGGTTGTTTGGCATTCGTCAAGGTCATAGCGAGCTAGGGGCAAAATATTATCGGGAATTTCAAGTGTTGAAATTTGCAATGAGATTGCATACCTTCTATGAGATAGTTGGATCCCGATACCCGCTGCGAGTAAGTGTTACTCCTGGGAGAGTTTTATACATTACAATTAGCCGATCAAGTAGGTGTCTAGAAAGGTGTTAACGAGGTTACGCCTCTGGGAAAACGAGGTTTACATTAATTAGGTTCGTGCGAAAGCACGGGGGACCTCCCTCAAAGTACCGACACTGGCCTGGCTGAAAGATTGGCGAACTTGTAGTGTGTAATTAATCCCGGCTAGTCTTTCCTTTTAGGGTTTGAAGGAAGATTTGATAAAAAGCAGTGGGAGCCATCCTGATTAGATAAAATAATAACCAATCTATTCTTGACAGAGCGCACGCTGAGTGTTTTCTTCTCTCTCTCTCCTGGTAGCGACCATATCACGCCTTAATCAAGATAATAATACGGATATTTGACCGAACCCGCTTGTTATACTGAGCTGGGGAACGTTGGTCCCGCTCCAACTTATAATTGTTATAAGACAGAGCAGGAATTTGGGGAATACCAGATTTCCCGTGCCGCCCAAACGAAGAGAGTGCATGCTGATGCATCATCTTCGGGTGTGTTCGTTATACAGAACTGTTTCTCAGTATCCTTTACGTCCTGGGTATATGATACCGGATCAGGATCCCACATATGTAATCTGTTACATAGGGCTACAGAAAGGTAGAGAACTGAGAACGGGTGATAAGTTTCATGAGGCAGAAAACGGGGCAAGAGTTGCAGCCAAGTCTGTCGGTCACTGTCACCCTGTATTACCGATACATTGATTATGAACGAATGTTGTTAGATATCGAACCTGATATACAAAATCATATCTATCTCTTTATTAGTAAAGAAAGGATATAATTCTGTATTGTTGGATAATGTTTTGAACATTTTTTATATCAAAAGTTGATCGGTTCAGGCACGTTATCTAAAAGCGTTGATGTTCTAAATCAAACTACAGTTCTTAGTATATGGAACACACACAAGAGGAAGAGTTCAGAAATGAACGAATCCTTCTTGAGGTATTGTAGACTAGGTCAGATCAATGTGACCCGACTAGCTAGAGTTACATAAAGATGCATATTTAAATCAGTTTGAATTTACATCTTGTGAAACTCGCCAGTCATGTCACAAAGAAAAGATGACCACAGCTCTGTTTATTGGAAACAGAGAAAGAGTTAGAGAACTCTTGGGATAATACATGTTGATGTATGTAGGTCCCCTGTCTACACATTCCAAGACTGGTTCTTTGTACTTCATTACGTTCTCTGATGATCTCTTTAGATTCAGACATATGTTCTTGTTGAAACACAAGTCCGAACCTTTTGAGATATTCACAGAATATAAGCGAGAAGTAGAGAACCAGATATAGGGGTATAAGTATTATGTCCTATGATGAGATCAAGGAGGAAAATACTTGAGCACGGAATTCCTGGATTATTCTAAAGGAGAATGAGTTTCTCTCTCAGCATTACTCCTCTGTATACACCATAACACGATGGTATATCAGGGCGGAGCAGATACACCCTATTTGATATGGTGTGCTCTATGATGAGTACTACTGAGTTACCTATTTCCTTTAGGGAGTTATGCACTTGAGAAGTTGCATATCTATTGAATAGGGTTCCACTCAAATCAGTTGCCTACCATTTCATATGTGATATGGAAAGGGAATAGCCCATATCTTAAGTTGGTTAAGATTTGGGGTTGTCCGGGCAATGTCTGAAAAGAAAAATCCGGACAAGCTCGAGGCAAAATCTGTTATGTACAACTGGAAAGGTTCCAGCTATACAAACAACAGCAGATGATTTGGTAGAACCAAAGGATTCAGTAGATTCCAACGAACCTCAGCCTCTCCGCCGATCTAGTAGGGTTCCTCACCCACCTGAGAGATACTTTGGTTTCTCTATGACAGTGGGAGCGAGGATTGCATCATGAGATGATGACCCAACTAGCTTCGAGCAGGCCATCGAGAGTAAGACTCTGTAAGAATGGCTGGATGTTTAGCGATCTGAGATGGAATCCTTATACACCAACAAAGTATGGACTTTGGTTGCAATATCTGAAGGGTTAAATCCCCATCAGGAGCAAGTATATCTTGAGAAGATTACTTGGTGTACATGGAAAAGTTAAGACTTTCAAAGCTAGACTTGTTAAAGTTTGCATCATTTACCAGGCGTGGATTATGATGAAACCTTTTCAAGGATCTATGCTTAAGTCCATCCAGATCCTACTTACCACGGCTACATACCATGACTACGATATCTGGTGGTTGGGTGTCTTGACTGCTTTTCTAAATGATGATTTAGAAGAGTGCGTCTGTAAGTACACAGCCAGAGGGCTTCGTAGACAGTGGGAGCAGCGGAAACGTGTGCAAGATGCTTTATAGGATAAAGCAGGCATCGCGGAGTTGGAACATCTGTTTTGATGGATTAGTCAAAAGAGTTTGACATCATCAAAATGGTAGATGAACCTTGTATAAACAAGAAGGTAGTAGGGAGTATGGTGACGATCCTCGTAGAGTACGTGGATGACATACTCTTGATAAGAAAAGAGTTTCTTATGCTACGCTCGATCAATCTCCGCTTATCACAATGATTCTCCATATAGGATCAAAGTGATACCTCCTAAATCCTGGATTTTGGATCTATGAGATAGATTTAATTAGATGTTAGGATTCTCACTAGTTGTAGTGAGACGGTATCAACCGATCCTGGGAAGAATCACTGGAATTGTTCCAGGGTGATAAAGACGACTGAGTGTCAGTCACAGGCATTGTTTTTACCCTCAGTAAAGGGACGGTATGTTGGAAGAGTTCCAAGCTAGATACCGTGACATACTAGACAATAAAGGCAGGATACATCGCTACTTAAGATGCTACCAAAGAGGTTGTTTGGATGTATAATGGTTCATGAGATGAACTATGTTCCTCCCATTGTGTGACAATGGAGTTGTGGCTTATGCCAAGGAACGCCGGTCCCATCAGTGATCCAGACATATTCTAAGGCAGTATCACTTGATCATGGAGATGGTTGATCTCCAGGGTGATCGAGGTTTGGAGAGTAGACTCAGAGGACAACACAGCGGATCCACTCACAAAGGCCTGTTCCCAGAGAGAGACTTTCATGGGATGGTTGAGTATGAGATACTTGAAACCACTGCTACAGATGGCCCTAGTGCAAGTGGGAGATTGTTAGTTATATGTATGCCCTAGAGGCCATTACTATACATAGGATGTATATTGTAGTGGATGCTGGGACATATATAGGGAGGACTTTCTTGCTCGACATGATAGTATGCTATCTGGTTGATCTTTACCTTAACGTGTATGCTGATTGTCTCTCTGTTACATGTTGGTAAAGCCCTTAGGATCTGTACTTGACTACCTGGACTATGATGCGGATCATACTAGTGGGGACATGGTAGTCTATAAGTACATCCTTCAAAGTCCCTAGTCGTGGGTGTATCGAGACGGGGCATCGATATACCAGAGTAGACTAGCGTATACCTTCTCGACTCATGTAGATGGGCGATGGATGATCCCATATCCATTGGTGTTTGACATCAGAGATGATATACGGGTGCTCAGTAGAGACTGGGTACACTGGACGGACTCGCCGAGAACTCCCAGATGGTATTATACCTCACGTCAGATGGCACTTCTCTGGTGACACTGGTACAGAGTAGTCTGTTGACCCGAGATCGTCATAGAGTCTTGTGTGGTTCCCACTGTGCTTTGATTTCCATCTTACCACGTCCAAGAGGGCGTGCAAAACGGTGGTTTTTGGGTACAGTCCCGAGTCACATGGAGGCAATGAGCGATAGGAGGGGATTCGTCTCTCCCGGTATAGGGAGTTGATGTTGCGCTGTGTTCGATTGGCTATAACAGGAAATCCCTGGCCAGGGTTGCAGAGATTTACTGGTAAGTGTTACCAGTAGTTTCTCGAACAGTTATAGACCTCATATCGACACGACTTATTGATCTATTGGGGTCTGACGTCTACCACCCCTAGGCGAGATATGCGACATATCAGACGATCAGACCGGACTGTACGGTAGTGTTACTGGTCGGATTCACTGGAGTGTGAGCGGGCTTGCTCGTCGATCTTCAGATCGCTCAATACCCGGGTGGCCGTTACATTTAGCAGACCGCTTGCGGCTTGTGGATGCTTGATATGATCATCATCCGCTGCCAGCGTATTGACGAGTCTTTAGAGTCCTACACAGAGGTTTCCTGGCTCAAGCGAAACGAAATAGGAGCGCATATGAGATATGTGCGGGACCGAAAATAATGCGTGTATGTGATACCGTATTTCATTCTCGCGATGAATGTATCGAATGGTTGTATGCGATATAACCTAGTTATCGATTCAAGCGTTGATTCGATAAGCCGATACATTGAATACTAGTCGGTTGTGTGCAACATGACCGGATCATTGAATCAAGTGTTGATTTAATGATTTAATGCATATTTATATATTTGATATATTGCTTTGCATCAACTAGTATCGGTTTACTTAAGATGGATTTTCTCGCTCGGGTGTGCACATTACATATGCGATATGATTTTGTGCACTTGATTGTATCATGTTTGATGATACAAGTTTACTTGGTTAAGTGCAAAGAATAAACCATGGTTAAAAGAATGGTTAGGGTTTTATTTTCCATTACTTATTTATTCATTTATTTATTTGTTTATTTACTTTGGAAAATAAAAAGAAAAGAGAAAAGAATGGTTGCTAGATTTGGAGTTTAGTTGAAGCTTCATGAAGCTTTGATAAAGTCAACCATACTTATCTCATCCTTAACCCTAACCATTCCCACTAACCATGATTCATTCTCTACACTTGACCATGGTTAAAAATTATGATAAGAATTCATTTTCTTTTCTTTTTCTATTAACTTATCATATCATTTTCCTTCTTCTTCTTCATGCTTCAAGTGAAGAAGCTTGAAGTCTATCAATGGTGATTGATGCATATGAGTGAGAAATCCAATTCTAAAGTCTACCCACTTCCTATTTCTTCATCCTCTACCTCTTGCCAAGTAGTAGAGTGTGTTTCCTTCACAAGTTACATAACTTGGTGAAGGTGGAGCTTGATTCATCGATGCTTCGACGTAGATCATCTTCGGCATGGACATCGACGACCTAGCTTGCCCATTCTCCGACGAAGCCGATCCTAGAGCCCGGATTTGATTTGGACAGCGGAGACGACTTCGTTGCGGAGCTTTGGAGGTGGAGCACCGGATCTACAAAGGTTGTATTTCCGTATTCTCATTAGTTATTTTGTTAACTAGTTTTGTTCGCCTAGACATCTAGCAAACGATCCATACTTTAGGGTTTGTAGGCACCATATTTTTTGAAATTGCCATGGTTGATGGCTTGGGAGACCTCACATGTGTGCCTAGGAACCCTGCAGCATGGCGCAGGATACTGATTAAGTTCAGTTGACGATACAGTCTAAGAAGTTTGGATTTGGAGTTCATTTATGAGCTAGGTCCCATCAGACATCCAGACATTCTAAGACAGGTATTGCTCTTTTCGGGAGATGGCATTCTCCGCGAACTTGAGATTTAGAGAGACAAAGACAGAAACATCAGAGCGGATCCACTCGCTGAGGCTATTCCTCGAACGCAATAGTCTCGCAAACGAGCTTTGTGAGACTGACTAGTAGAGTAGTTGGATGTTCGGTATCACACGGGCTGTGAGTATGCGACATCGCAATAATTAGCCTTGAGTGCAAGTGGGAGATTGTTGGAGATAGTGCCCTCAGAGTCAATTATTGGATCACAGGCACGTGATTGCAATGATTGAGGGAGGACCTATCCCGGGACGACAGTCTTACTCGAGATGATAGTATGCTATCTGGTTTACCTTTATCATCGTGTACTGTTTCAGGTGACCTTACAGGTCGCTATTACATGTTGATAGAGCCCCTAGGATTCTTGCTTGATTGCCAGCAGTATAAGGGCGATCATATAAGTGGGAGCTGGTAGTCTATAAGCACATCCTTAAAAGGTCCCTAGTCGTGGGAGTTTCGAGACAGGGCATCGATTCTCCAGAGTAGACTAGTGTATACAGTCGAGACCCCGACAAGGGGCGGTGGCCGGTCTCACAAGCCACTGGTGTCAGTTGGATCACCTAAGATGTATACAGGTGCTCATTGGGTTATGAGTACACCGGACAGGACTCGCCGGGAACCTGCTAGTTGGTCTTATACCTGACGTCAGATAGCAGTTCCCTGGTGACATGTGTACAGGTTAGTTCATCGACCTGGGGATCGTCATTTGTCTCGTGTGAGTTCCCACTGTGCTTTGATTACTACCCTACCACGGCTCAAAGGAGTCGTGCAAACAGGTTTTAGTTGGGTACAGTCCCGAGCCACATGGAGGCAGTGAGCGGATCTTCAGGGGTTCGTCTCTCCCGGTATTGGGTGTGAGATCGCGCTGTGTCTAGGAGAGCCATTACACGAAGTCCTTGGCCAAGGCAGGAGATTTACTGGTAGGTATTCCAGTAGTATCTCAGGGTGTTCTGGGCTACACTCCGACACGACTTGTACCGCTTTTGGGGGTCTGACTTTTACCCACCCCCTAGGCCCGCCATGCGATGCTCATAGACGAACGGACCGGACTGCACGGATATTATCACTGACAGGCTCATTAGGGTGTCAGGATGAGCTCGCTCATCGACGTCCCTTTTGGTCAATAGCTGGTGGCCCGTTACGTATTGGCTTATACCTCTGACGTGCTAGTGGTTAAATCCACAGCCATAGTATTGACGAGTCTTTAGAGTCCACCACACATTCAGTTACTCAGCTTTCGGGCGAAACGCTGTAGAGGCCGTATGGAGATATGGCAGGGTCCGATCAGATACGTGCGGTATTGCACGGATCAGGATCGGACGGTTTGTACTAGAGGCCGTATGGAGATATGGTAGGGTCCGATCAGATACGTGCGGTATTGCACGGATCAGGATCGGACGGTTTGTACTAGAGGCCGTATAGATATATGGCAGGGTTCGGTCAGATACGTGCGGTATTGCACGGATCAGGATCGAACGGATATTACTAGCCGGCTTTGGTTTAAGCCGGGTCCTAGTTTAGTACAATGTAGATTTTGTCTCTTTGCATTTGTATCCGGACGGAATACAGATGCGGGTGTGTATGCACAGTATCGGGGTTTTCCTGTAATTTATTACGGGACCAGTTTTCTGGAGTTGCCAGTTTGCATTCCGTTCCGGCCGGTTTTCCTTTGTTCTTTCCCGGCCGGACTTTTCCGATGGAGGGGGTTATTTGCAATTGTGCAAATAACATTTGTGGAGGGGGTTTCTTGCAATTGTTTTCTTTATGATATGTTAAGCATCTTTCTTCCATCACTTGCATTAATTGTGATTTGAATGGGTATGGGTTGATTAAAGTGATAAGTATGGTTGATGTTTGGATATGGTCACCTCTTGCTTTATACCACCATCACCTCCCTTCATGCTTCATATCCCTTCCCTCCACCATTCTAAAAGGGCCGGCCACTTCATGGATTTGGAGTGGGGTTGATTTCATTTTTGGTGTGGCAAAATTAAACATCTATCTCATTTTAGCTTGCCACCAAAATTCCCAAGTTCATATCTTGTTGATCCCTCCATCAAGGCAACTACAAACCCCATTGAGACAAAGCGCAATCTACACTACATTCTACAGCACATCTTGGGCACGTCGACTTGCCAGCTTCGTGCCCGAGTTGCCTCGGCATTGAGGTGGGAGCCCGTAAAAGATACAGACGATGTGGTGCCCTTCCGGCAAGTATGCGACGACCGGAGTTTCCGCGAGAGATCGGGACGATGACGAGAAGACCGGAGGACTCGGATCACTCGGTATATCTCTTCCCTATCTTGTTACTTTGCTAGAACTAGTTTAATGGCCCGATCCGGGGTTTAGTGCACGGTGGTGCCGGTTTGCTAAGTTCGCAAAATTAAAGTTTATCACCGCTTCCGCATTTGGCCGTCGGTTTGACGGCCGGGGCGCCGCCGTGCACTTACAGTCGACATTAGAGAAAGTGGAGTAAAGAGGTCCGTACAAGATCTGGATAAGACGACGTTCCACTCCGCTGAAATCAGAGATGCGATACGCATGCCGAGGCAGAGTACTGGATATACCTTCCAGAAAGAGTCGCGATGGGTATGCAGCCGTTCCGGAGCAAGATGCAGATATAGGAAAGGACGATGACTTCCGGACAGTTAGCAGAGACGAGACATGGAAGAGACCGTGAGCAGGATTCCTTCCAGGACACTGCTGCAATGATACTTGCACCCGGGATCAGATGTGTCACGTACATTCAGAGAGCTAGAGGCCGACGCCAGTGATATGCTGTCTTACGAGTGGTCGCGATGATTGACCGGGAGATGACAAGAGACGTGCCAGAACGGGATCATCCCCGTTAGCACTCCTGACAAGGCCGATGAGCCGATGGACCGGGAGATTGGTAATTCCCAGTGAAGACCTTGACCCAGCAGTGGTCATTGTTACGCACACCAGCAGGCCAGAGTTCATGATCATCGACGAGACGTCCCACTAGTGACCGCGACAGTTGGCCCGAGATTCTTAGAGGATGCGCTTGAGCGGTACTATGCCGCCATTACTGATTTCGATGTTTTGGGTGATTTATTCGAATGATTTGATTTTGATGATTGAGGATTTACGATCCTAGCACAGTGTTGCACTTGATATCGTTTTCGTGCTTGGGTTTCACATGTTTGTGATTTTACGGTTTTAAACATTTGAGTTGATTTTGTGCGTATGCACGCACACGATTTGGTTCCTGCACTCTGTATAGTTTATATATGCTTGCAGTGCAGTGATACGCCTTTTGTGCCCTTAGATGCATTGGACTTTGATTTCGATGGTGATGTTCGATATTTGTTTTGTGCACCTTGTGCACCTGATTTGATTTCGTGCATGTTGGGCGCATGTTTTGAAGTGTGATTTTGGTGCACACCAGATGCACTAAATCGAGATTTTTCGTGCATGTCAGATGCACCTGATTTTGCTGTCAGGCACACATGTTGCCTACGACAGATGTTTCGTACACACCCGATGCACTTAGATGTTGTTTCTGTGCATATGTATGGCACATATTTGGATTTTGATTTCCGTGCGCACAAGACGCGCGTAGTATTCATACGCGTATTTTGGGATTGATTTTTCTTATAGAGAAGTATGTTTTTATGATATTGCTATGTGTTTTCGTACTGAGCAGGACTAGTCAGAGGACAGTACCTGAATATATTTTACATGTATAGTTTCGAGTATATCATATTGGTTTTGCTTTGGATTTGGTATTGATGTCTTCCCCATGACCCCGATGATTGCGGGATGCTTGACGGAGTTCTGATTTGAGTTATATGCTCATTTTTCATGCGCATGCGTTGCGCTACGATCTGTTTTATGTATGTATGATTTCGGAGCCCCGGCGATTTGATGGTTTTGGCTGAAATATTTTAGTATTTGGGGAAAGTTTTAATTTAAATTCGGGGACCGAATTTCTTTAAGGGGGGAAGATTGTAACGTTTTGAAAATTATTTCGGTGAAGTTTTGGAAAATCGGCAAAATAAGGGGGTTTTCTATAAAAAGTCAAAATACAAATATCTTTATTATAAAATTAAATATACATATTCTAGCTATGTAATTGCTAGTATTTGGTGTTTATTGAGTCACTGGTGAAATTTCAAATTTTCTGAAAAATTTTCCGAAAATAATTATTTTAATATTATTTTAAGCCGTCCGTAATACATTTAATTAGGGAAAATTACAAATTGGAATGAGTTGAAACAAATTTTGTGCATCATAACACATTAAACAAAATTGTAACATGTTAGTTTGAAATGAATTGGAGTTGTCATGATGGTTTTAGAAAATTATAGAACGAGTTGCTTGAAAAGGAAAATAATTAAATAATGAAATTAGTTAATAGATGTATGAATTAAGATACTTCATACACACACTACACCACATTTCATTAATCCCTCCTACTGGCCGAAACATGCAGCACACTCACCATATGTCCCCACCACAAAGCTTGGAAAGAAAACAAGGAAAAAAAATAGAATAAGGAAAGAAAGTCAAAGGAGGTATGGGGTATTTGTTTTCTTGTGATATGTTTTCAACACAATCACTCTCTCTCTCTCTCCTCCTTCCCCAAATGGCCGAACCCTCCATTCCTTGCTGCAACAGCCCACTCCCCCTTGCTTCTTCCTCCTTCTTGTGTAAAGAAAACCCCAAAATTTCCATCAAAATCCAAAATAAAAACTCAAAACGAAAATCCAACTCCTACCCATTTTTTCTTGCCTATCTAGCATGAATCTAGGAGCATGGAAGCTACTTTTGGAGGCTAGGATTTGCATGCTAGATCCTTAATCTTGTGAGGTATAAATCAAGACATTTTGTTAAATTGTTGTTTGAATACCTTAAATCAAGTATTATTAGTTATTAATTTGGGTTTAATTGTATGTTTGGAAAAATTTAGTAAGGGTTTATGAAATTCAAGTTAGGGTTTTTTATTATGTAATTGTGGTTGCAATTGCAGTTCTACATATTGTGAAATGATAACCTAATCAAATTTCTAGTTTGCAAATTGTTAGTTTGGAATTGTAATAATTATGCTAAATTGCTAACTAGGTTTTAGAAATTTAATTAAAATGTGGGATTAAAATCTAGTTAAGGTTTTTAGCACATCATTAAGGTTTCCATGTGTGGTTTAACCATTTAAAATATCCAAAACCAAGCTTAATTGTTAAATTGTGATTTTTGCTTTAAAAATTGTTAGAATTGGTTGTTTTTGCAAACTTGAATTTTGGGTTAATGATAATTAGTGAGATTAAAAATATGGAAATGGTTTATATGACCTGGTTATGATACTTAGTGAATATTATGGCTATTAGTTGGGTTAAAATATCAAGTTTCGAATTAAAACGGTAATTAAGAGTTTTCTAGGTTTTGTGAAATAAATCGATTTGAGCATATTTAAGGTTTTTATGAATTGCACCATATTTTCAATTAGATTCTAGTGCATTATGAACGCGTGATTGGTATGTTGGGTTTTTCTCGATTGATTGACGTTTGTACATCGACATCGAGGGTTGGTTTGGCTATTTTGGCATGCGTAGGCGATAGGTTTTGACCTATGCGTGATACGCGTGTCGACTTGATTTTTCGTGTGCCGTTTCGATTTCGAATTTGATTTTAATGCGATACGATGCGTTATGATATGTAGGTACCCCATGTGGACTTCGAGACGACAAGCAAGCGCGTGGCGACGTCGGCACCGGCGAGCGAGGATCAGGTGAGTAGATTTATATCTACGGGGAGAAGTCGGGTGGATGGCGTATAGCACCCCCGCAGTCCGTGGTGGTGTATACGGATGCGTATACACACCAACAACTATTATATGTTAATTGGGATTAATAACGATGTTAGGATGGATATTGGTGTGTTGGATTACTTTAGTGTTGCGAACCCTAGGGTAGTGTTGCACTACACATACACACATACATACTTGCATACATTCCTATTTATATGTGCTCATGGGATTCTTTATAGTTATGTGTTCACATGGGTATGGGACTATGTGTTCATAAACGGATTTGAGGATGATACTTGGGATTGAGCTGAGTCGATGAGATTTGTTTTGTGGTTGTGATATCGGTGAGATGGCAGGATTCGTACTTGAGGTACGACCTGGTGTTATAGAGGATCTTGGGGCGGCGATACGGGTGAATAGTGTTATAAATAAAATGGTGGACATGTGATCGTGATATGAGGCATGATATGCTAGGATATTGATATTAGGCCGTATCGGGCGATGTATACCCTTGATGATGCTATGTGCTGACGGTATCGGTTTGTACGAGATTGTCGATCTGTAGTCAGATCATGAGTATATTGAGGATATTAGTTTTGTACTAGACATAGGTCAGTACCCTAGACTTTGATCTTGAATAAAGAGGATACCAGAGGAATGGTGTGAGGAATTTGATATTGACCCGTACCCCGATTTGGGATGCCGTACGACGGATTTACGTACGAGCTATATATTGATGATTGATCCGCACTCTTGACTTGGGATGTCTGATTATAGATATGGTATCGGATATGATATTATTGAGGCGGGATCACCGACTAATATATATACAGGTATGTATATGTATCGACTCAGATGTTAGGCGGTTTCCTTACCTGTAGTCTAGCTTGTTAGCTTAGCCCTTTAGTTTAGTTTAGTTGTTAGATTCGATTCGATTCTTACATATTTCAACAACTAACGAATCGTGGGTATTTTAAAAGACAGCCCAAGGGATCCTACGGATATTTCAAAAGACGTATCTTTTCATAAAAACACCCTAGCCCCTATTTTCAAAACCCCATGATTCGTGTTATTTCAAAAGGCACCATTTGTAGGACTTATATTAGATTAATGCAGGTTAGTTACAGTTGCGTCTAGTTTTCAGCTCCCGCTTGTTATTGTGGTTCGCTTCGCATCGCATACTTATGTTATAATTTCTTATTTCAAAATTGATATCATATTGTTAGGACACCAGCACCATTACCGATGATGAGTATGTACCACGTACACTTACTTGCCGGCTCACACACATCTTCATCGGTAATTGCCATGTCACGTACACCTTAGAAAATATTATTGCTTGACTTAGCTTGTTAGTTAGTAATTTGACATGATATTAGTGTACCTGCCTTATATGCCAGCTTAACATTGTAGTTATTGCTTGTCACTTCATGCATACTGTTATTCATTGTTATGTCTATATTCATGGTTTTACATGCTATTGATGATTTGGATTCGGATTTCCATGAAATTTTCTAGATTTGGGGGGAAAACCGCAAAACTTATATAAACTGATTTCTCTCTTTTTAAATAAAAAGTGCGGTTTTTCCCATGATGTATGAGTCGTCCACCATGAGTTTGTTGATGGATTTCGAGACCCGATTCGAGGAGACGGATGAACCGTTTCGGGTACATGGTGGACCCGGTAAGGTACCCCGGGGCAAGAAGCGCGTGATGATGACGATGTGAGCCTGGCAGGGGAGCACTACCTACCGGTGATTTTACCCGACGCATTGGATATCCGGAGGATACCGTCGTGGTCTTGAGATGGATGGTAGGGGCCGGTCTGGACTGACGGTGCCCTAGATATTGTGATTGAGACATTGAGATTTTGAGGTATTGAGGTACAGAGATTGTGACATAGAGATATCGAGATATTTGGATACTTGTTTTGTGTCGATGCTGGGCACTGTCTTATGCTGATTTCATTTATGGTACCTCCTATTTTAAAATACAGAAATCTCACTGATTTATGAAAGTTGCTTTATTCAGTACATGCATTCTGTTTCATGCATTCATACATCATCCATATGATATATTGCTACCTGAGGCACTGACACGGGCCCATGAGATTACACTCGGGTTAGATATTTACCCTAATCATTGTTAGGCTGCATGTTATATATATTTGAGGATATATTGATCGTATGACCTAGGATTGCGTCATGCATGTGGTTTCTGTTCGTAGATGTTTTTCTACTCACGAGTTGGCAACTCACCCCCGTTGTGCCACAGTTTCTTGCAGGTTTTGCCGTACAGGTTTCATTACGGCTTTGCTGGCACTACTTCTTTCGGGTGACTTGCTAGTAGGTGGGTTTATTTGTATCGTACCCATCATTATACATTGTATATTATTATTCAGTTATATCTAGTAAATTCCATCAACCAAACATGTATTTATTTTGAGATAGAGACCAGTGATGTTACTTTTTCGACCTTAGAGTCGCGCGTTATATTTCTGTGGATTTCTTGTGGTTTTGAGTTTCCTTTTGAGTTTTGATCCTCGCCCTTGGCGTTGTATATTATATTACTTGTGTGGTTGTGACCGTCGATTGACGAAGAGCTAGCTCCCGTTTGGGGATGCCTTTTTATTGATTTCATATACTATTCATGTTGTATCCCGTTTGGGAGCCAGTATTTACAAAGGAGACTCTGCCGAAATTTTCAGGAAATACTTGATGTTTTTAAAACCGCATAACTCGGCTTATGCTATTAAAACTACTTGATTTTAAATTGGTTTTCCTTCACTCTACTACTTATCTTGGTTTGGATTTCTGGGGTTTCGGTTTACTTAGATTACGTACGCCTCGAGACGTTCGTAGTTTAAGTGCCGGTCTTATTCCGTACTTTCGGGACGTGACAGAATTAAAACAAAAGGGAAAAAGCAAAATGGTCATTATTGATTTGTTTCTACACTCTTCTCTTGACCTAACCATTCTCACCCACCATTTGACCATGGGTTTCTTTTCCTTTTGTGTTTTAACTCAAGTTCAATAATATCCTAACCATGGTTTGATATGAGAAGAGGAAAATTTATATTGATATATTTTCTATTTTCTTTTTAGAGTTGAACTTATCATCTTCTCAAATTGCCATCATCTTCTTCTTCCTCTCTCATTTTGCTCTCTAGTTCTTTGTAGTGAGCAATATACTCATCAAGATTGGATTTTGAAGTGAGAAAGAGAACCACAACACCATTCTACCCAAGTTTAGCCCACTTGTTTGGAGTGTTAGCTTGATTTCGTTCACTTGATCGGATAAATTTGCAAGCTTGGACAAAGCGGACTCCGGGTGGATCATCGGTGACATCGAGGAGTCTAGCGTAGGGAGCTACAAAGGTTGTACTCTCTAAACCCTAGCTTTCCTTTCATATGATGATGTGAAAAATTTGAAACCCTAATTGATTCTAGGAACGATTCTTTGTTCGTTAACTTAGCACCCTAAAGACTCCACTTTTGGTTCATGTGATGCTTCTAAACCCTTCATGTGGTGCTAGGCTAACCCAACATTGGTATCAGAGCCGACCTAGAACGTTAGGCGACACTTTAACGAAGTTAAAACTCCGATCGAACCGGAAAATACGGTTTTTTGGTGCTCTCTGGACTTTTTTCAAAATCTGGTTATTTTCAGAATTAAAAATACGTAAAAAATTCAGCAGGAAAATATAAGAATTACGGTGTAAAAATTATGCAATGAACAGTGAACCTTGCCGCGGAAACGCGGCCTAAGCTTGCTTAGGCCGCGGTTCCGCGGCCGTACAAATCGATCACTGCATAAAATTTATACTGTTATGTTGTGTTCTTCTTGTATATTTTTTAAAGTATTTTTAATCTGTATTTACTGCTGAAAAATTCTGGAGATGGTTTTGCACTTGTCGATTCGATCGGAATTTTCATTTCGTTGCTTTTCCGGGTAAATTTAGAAAGTATTGAAGTGTTTGAACGAGTGTCATTTGCTCACTTTTCACGGGGTTTAAATCCTTCGGAGGTTCGTGCAAGTTTTGTGGTGGTCCCTCTAGAAGACAATAAACCTTAACTCGATTATGTGACCGTCTTGAACTGCCCTTTGAACCTTAGGGTTTGGGGCAGTACGGCGTGCCACATGTGAGGCATTGGCTTGACCCTTCTACGGTTGGACCGCTACTACTGTGTCACACTCTAAGTTTTTGAACTTCGCTCAAGTGTTGAGCTTTAGGGAATCTTGGGTATTTGATCGTTCGTTCGAAAACTTTAATACTGTCTAATTTTCTGGAATGTGATGCAATGTTTGGAATTCATATTATAAGACATGAAATACGAGGTATGTTATATTTCGCATTTACGATGTCTAAAGTGAATATGGATTCCAGATATTGCAGTTTTACACTTTCTTTTCTGTGACCGTAAGTGTAGTATGTAGTGGTATTGCCGATTGTCGTTGCTATACGTCGATGACAATCGGTGTATGCATACTTACTTACGTTGATGATATCGGATATTATGTGTTGCTGAGATATGATGTGCAGGATTGTCGCGATTGAATAGCCGGGGGGGGGGGTTATGTGAGATGAGAGTTTTATATTTTCATTCATGTAAATTCAAATGTAATGTAATATTCTTTTATTTTGGACACTTCCGGGTTGAGGTCGATGCCACCTGTGTTGTATATTATTTACTTTTCCGCATTAGGATGGACCCAAGGTGGGGAGCACGGGTGACCGGGTTCTGGGGTTCAGTGGGAGGCCATCTCGAGGAGTCAAGACCGGGTCTCCTAAACTCCAGAATTGGTAGGGTCGCTTGCCGCTCTCGTAGGGGTCCAGGGTGTGGGCTTGGCTATTCATCGCGATTGTGGAATCCGTATTTTCTATTTTGGCTAAATACTAAATACGGACGTCCTAGTATACCCCACATTATATCTATGTTTCTGCTGCGATATCTGTGATGTGATCATTTGATATGTTCTAATGGATACAGTATATAGTATATATGATATATTATATAGGCGTTACTTATGTTTTACATCCGCACTAGCCCTGCCCTGCTCTGTCGTTAGTTACCTAACCTAACGGTGCACGAGGGGACATCGAGGTGAATGCGGATGGCATAAGTGTACGTCGTATTTATCTGTAATGTTTAGGTAACTTAAATGATGGGACTTAATTAATGTGATTAATGAAAGAAAAGAAACCTAAAATATGTTGTAGAATCAAATTTTCAAATAAAAAGGGTAGCTACAGTTTTGCTTTGCATAGCGGTCTATATGATATACCCTGCACCTTATTCGATGAGGAAAGGGCCGAGATCCCTTCACCGGGAGTAACCCCTTTAGCAATAACTGGAAGATGCTACACACTCGGTTTGTCTTTTGAAAGCTTCTATAGTTTCTGCTTTGCACGGTGATATATATGATATATCCCGCACCTCATTCGACGAGGAAAGGGCCGACGATCCCTTCACCGGGAGTGACCCCTTTAGCAAAACTAGAAAAGCCTCAAAATCACTCCACTTCAAAACTTCATTTGATTCTACAACGATATCAAGTTCATTACGCAATAGGTTTTCAGAAAAACCTGTCGTAGCCCTCCGTCATTTCAGATAAGTCCTGTTTAGTATTCGTGCTGCGTTTGTTGATCTTGTCAAGGCGCAGTGTACGGTAGCTGACCAGTATTTATCTGCTTATGCATATGATGCAGATTGGATAAGGGTAGTCGTACGGCCTTGTTGACCTTGTCAAGGGTCGTGCGGGTGGGTTTAATTCAATCAAGAAATGACGGGTTGAACTTGACTTACGGTCTATGGTTTGTTGACCTTGTCAAGGTCATAGATTGTTTGGGGCAAAATATTATCGGGAATTTCAAGTGTTGAAATTTGCAATGAGATTGCATACCTTCTATGAGATAGTTGGATCCCGATACCCACTGTGAGTAATTGTTACTCCTGGGAGAGTTTTACATAGGACAATTAGCCGATCAAGTAGGCATCTAGAATGGTGTCAACGGGGTTACGCCTCTGGGAAAACGAGATTTACATTAATTAGGTCCGTGCGAAAGCACGGGGAACCTCCCTCAAAGTACCGACACTGGCCTGGCTGAAAGATCGGTGAAATTGTAAGGTGTAATTAATCTCGGCTAGTCTTTTCTTTTAGGGTTTGAAGTAAGATTTGATAAAAACCAGTGGGAGCCATCCTGATTAGATAAGATAATAACCAATCTGATCTTGCAAGAGCATACGCTAAAATGTTTTCTTCTCTCTCTCTCCAGGTAGCGACCATGTCATGCCCTAATCAAGATAATAATATGGATGTATTGACCGAACCCGCATGTTATACTGTGCTGGGGAACGTTGGTTCCGTTCTTTCTTATAAGAGTTATAGGACTGAACATGATATAGGGGAATACCTGTTAGTGTATATGCCCTAGAGGCCATTACTGTATCATACTAGTTTGTATATTACTTAATGGAAGCTTGGGATATTCACAGTTGTATATACAATCTTGCTCGAAATGGTAGTATGCTACTTGGTTTGTCTCTGCTTTAATATGTGCATGTGTTTCTTTTAGCATATTGCTGGTATACATATTAGTAGAGCCCTTAGGATCTTTGCTTGATTACCAGCGATGTGATGGCCGTCACACTAGTGGGGCTGGGTAATCTATAAGCACATCCTTATGCAGGTCCCTGGTCGCAGGACTATCGAGACAGGGCATCGATACTCCGGAGTAGACCAGCGCATGCGCTTCTCATCCCAGTGTGGGAGACGGTCTGTCCCACAGCCGT
The DNA here is from genome assembly GCA_030015575.1 of Agapanthus africanus. Classification (NCBI taxonomy): domain Eukaryota; kingdom Viridiplantae; phylum Streptophyta; class Magnoliopsida; order Asparagales; family Amaryllidaceae; genus Agapanthus; species Agapanthus africanus. The sequence goes on from CM057343.1 coordinate 381,791,708, forward strand.
CAGTACGTCGTACTTGAGATAGTATGCGGGTGCTCGTTAGGTTACGGGTACACTGGACAGGACTCGTCGGGAACTGACTAGTTGGTATTATACCTATCGTCAGTTATCAGTTCCCAGGTGACATGAGTACAGCTTAGTCCGCTGACTTGACACTGTCACTCCGCCTCGAGTGTGTTCCCACTGTACTTTGATCACTACCCTACCACGGCTCAAAGGAGTCGTGCAAACAGGTAGTGGTTGGGTGCAGTCCCGAAGCACTTGGAGGCAGTGACGGTTAGACAGGATTCGTCTCTCCCGGTATTGGGGGTTGACATCGCGCTGTGTCTAGGAGAGCCATTACACGAGTAGTCCCTGGCCAGGGCAAACGAGATATACTGGTAGGTTTCCAGTGTTATCTCAGGGTGTTTTGGGCTTCGCTCCGGCACGACTTGTACCGCTATTGGGGGACTGACGTTTACCGCCCCCTAGGCCCGCCATGCGATGTATCAGACGAACAGACCGGACTGTACGGAGAATGTCACACTCAGGCTCAGTAGGAGTTCAGATGGGTTTCGCCTCGTCGGTCTTCTTGTCGGCATTACCTGGGGACCGTTACGCACAGCTAGTGCCGCTTGCGGTCTGTGGTTAAACCCACTGCCAGCGTAGTGTCGAGTCTTTAGAGTCCCACACAGAAAGCTTTTCGCCTTTAGGCAAAAGAGTAGAGGTCGCATGGTATTGCGACAGGTCGCATGGTTTTGCGACAGGGTTCGGTCACATCCGTGCACTTGTGCACGTACAGTGTCCGGACAGTTTACACTAGCGGGCTTTGGTTTAAGCCAGATCCTAGTGTATCTTATGGGATTGGATTTATCCAGTTTGCATTCGTGTTCCTCGGAACGCGGATGCGGGTGTGTATGCACAGTTGACAGGGAGGCACAGACAGCGGATTCTCATTAGGGTTGTTGACAGTTGACCGTTGACTTTTTGCTCAACCCTAATGAGAATATGATATGCGATTAACTATTATATTAATTAAGTATTATGGTGACTTGGTTGTTGACTTTTGTTGACTTTGTTGACTTGTTGACTTTTGTTGACTTGTTGACTTTGTTGACCGGTTGACTAGGCTTGACTAGTTGACCATCATGATAACCATGGTTATCATTTCATGCCAAAGACTTTTACTTGCTTGTTCATTTGAGTAAAATGAGTGCATGACATGATAAGGTTATGGTTGCTTCAACCATCACATAAGACTTTTATTGATATGATGAGTTATGATTACATTGGATTATGAGAGGGTGAGAGACAAAAGAGAGCCTCATTCTTTCTTGCTCATTCTCTCTGTTGTTCTTGAGCTCTCCTCTTGCTCTCACCCTCAACCTCTTGCTCCCTCTCTTGATCTATGGTTCTCTTGTCTCATGAGTTGAGAATCAAGAACCATAGATAAAATCCCATTCTATTTCTTCTCTACTCATTCTAGTTCACTAGGTTTAGCAAACCAAGTGAACTAGTTTCTTCAAAGAACGAAGAAGGAGCTAAAGGTTGGAGCTTTCAAGTGGATCTATCTTCGGCGTACGGAGACAACGAGAAGGAGCCATCGAACCACCATCGGAGCTTGAAGACGAAGGAGTTCAAGTTTAGGTATAACCATCTCCATCCGAGTAGCTAACTCTCTTTAGCTAAGTTTGCTAGTTTTAGTTTAGTCAAAGATCCCGACTTTGCTTAGTCCATGTTGCCCCTTGCGCTAAAAATTTGATTTTTATACCGTTTCCGCCTCCCCGTAAGAACCGGGGGTCGCAACGTGGACTTACAGTTACTAGGCACACTAACAAGGCTCTACAAGGCATCGACCATGCCAAAATTAAATTTTTATGTGCCGAACAACCCTAAGCTAGATCGTATACTAGAGATTAGGCGAAGATTAAAGCAAGTAAACAACTTTACGACTAAAGGTATGCGAAATACAACCTTTGTAGATCGGTCCTTCACATCTAGAGCTCCTTGTCATAGTCCCTTCACTGCGATCAAAGTTCTCCCGGGCTCTTGCATGGCTTCATGAGGCGAAAGATGCGACCTTGCTTGAAGTCTCCGAAGCCGAAGATGATCTACGTCGAGGGAATTCCGACTCAAGCTACTACTTCACTAACTAGAGAATTAGTGAAGTAAACACCCTAAACTAAAGTGCTAATCTAGTAGAGGATGGAGAAATAGGAAGTGGGTTCTCTTTGGAATTTTATTTCTCACAATGATTCTCACTTTGGATCAAACCCTAGCAAGCTTTTTCTTTTGAACCAAGAAGAAGATGAACAAAAGAAAATGAAGAGGATAATGATCAAGTGAGTGAGCTAACCATGGTGAGTGAGTATCATATACTAACTCTTGTAGAGACATTACCATGGCTAAGTGTTAAGGTTAGGTTAAAACCCAAAGTAAAAACAAATTTAGTGGACTTTAGTCAATGCATCCACAAGCTTCCACAAGCTTCATGCATTTTCTAATTTACCACTAATTTTGTAATTACTTTTAAATGTTAAAACCCAACATAACAAATAGCATGGTGTATGTCTCATACACCCAAGTCAAGTGTATCATCAACCATGATACAATAATATAACATATTTTAATATATATCATATATATAGTAAAAATGTGTACATGTGAGAAAAAACCCTAAGTGAACTTGTGTTAGTAAATGTAAACTAGTATATCTAATATACAATTATACACTTAATTATTAAATCAACACTTGACTTAATAATCCGGTCATATCTCATATAACCGACTAACATCCATTGTATTGACTTATCGAATCAACACTTGATTCGATAACCCGGCTATATCATATATAACCGACTGATACACAAAGTCGTGAGAATAGAATACGGTATCACATACACGCATTATTCTCGGTCCTGCACATATCACATACGTGCTCCTATTTCGTTTTGCCTGAGCCAGTAAAACCTCTATGTAGGACTCTAAAGACTCGTCAATACGCCGGCAGTAGGTGATGATCACATCAAGCACCCACAAGCCGTCAGCGGTACTAGCTGGACGTAACGTCTACCTGGGTATTGAGCGATCAGAAGATCAGCAATCAAGCCCGCTCCAACTCCTGTAAAAGCCTGCCGGTAACACTTCCCGTACAGTCCGGTCTCCTCGTCTGATATGTCGCATATCAAGTCTGGGGGTGGTAAACGTCAGACCCCAATAACCGATAAGTCGTGCCGATGTGAGGATCATAACGGGTCGAGAAACTACTGGCAACACTTACCAGTAAATCTCTAAATCAGCCCTGGCCAGGGAGTTCCCTGTCACGGCCAATCAAGCACAGCGCAATATCAACCCCCAATACCGGGAGAGAAGAAACTCCTCCTATCGCTCATTGCCTCCATGTGACTCGGGACTGTACCTAAAAACCACCGTTTTGCACGCCCTCATGGACGTGGTAAGGTGGAAATCAAAGCACAGTGGAAATCACACAAGACTCTATGACGATCTCGGGTCTACAGACTAACCTGCACAAGTGTCACCAGAGAACAGCCATCTAACGTGAGGTATAATACCATCTGAGAGTTCTCGGCGAGTCCGTCCAGTGTACCCAGTCTCCACTGAGCACCCGTATACCATCTCTGATGTCAAACACCAATGGATATGGGATCATCCTGTTGCGCCACGGCAGCGCCCCGGCCGTCTTACTCGAGGCCAAAATGCGGAATCAAAATTTTTCCTTACTCGGAAACCGGCGCTACCGCGGACAAAGAAAACCCGGATCGTTTACCATTAACCTAACTAGCAAACAAGAGATGGGATAAGAAGTATACCAAGAGATCCGAGTCCTCCGGTCTTCTCATCATCGCCCCGATCTCCCGCGGAAAGTCTTGCCTCGACATCGTCGCCTCCTCGCCGGAAAGGGCACCACATCGCCTTCGTCTTTTACGGGCTCCCGCCTCAATACCGAGGCAACTCGAGCATGAAGCCGGCAACTCGACATGCTCAAGATTTGCTGTAGAAAGTGTAGTGTAGAATACGCTTTGTCTCAATGGGGTTTTTGTTGCCATGATGGAGGAATCAAGGTGATATGAACTTGGGGATTTTTGAGGCAATGAAAAATGATATGAAACAATAATTTCCCACACCCTCACCAAAAATGAAATGATCCATCATCCTCCAAAACAAGTGGCCGGCCTATCTCTTATGGAAATGGTGAAGGGAAAATCTAATACAAGGGAGGTGATGGTAGGAACAAAGAAAAGGTGACCACATCCAAGGTCAACAAAACATCAACCATACTCACATCCAATCAAAACCATACCCTTTCAATTCACATTTAAATCAAGTCAATGTGCAAGATATGAAAGCCATCATAATCAACACAATTGCATAAAACCCCTTCACAAAGTGTAATTTGCAAAACTGCAAATTACCCCCTCCATCGGAAAAGTCCGGCCGGAAAAGAACAAAGGAAAACCGGCCGGAACGGAATGCAAACTGGCAACTCCAGAAAACTGGTCCCGTAATAAATTACAGGAAAACCCCGATACTGTGCATACACACCCGCATCTGTATTCCGACCGGATACAAATGCAATGAGACAAAATCTACACTGTACTAAACTAGTACCGGCTTAAACCAAAGCCGGCTAGTATAATCCGTTCGATCCTGATCCGTGCAATACCGCACGTATCTGATCGAACCCTGCCATATAACTATACGGCCACTAGTACAAAACTGTCCGATCCTGATCCGTGCAATACCGCACGTATCTGATCGGACCCTGCCATATCTCCATACGGCCTCTACAGCGTTTCGCCCGAAAGCTTGAGTAACTGAAAGTGTGGTGGACTCTAAAGACTCGTCAATACTATGGCTGTGGATTTAACCACTGGCACGTCAGAGGTATAAGCCAATACGTGACGGGCCACCAGCTATTGACCAAAAGGGACGTCGATGAGGAAGCTCACCCCGACACCCTACTGAGCCTGTCAGTGACAATATCCGTACAGTCCGGTCCGTTCGTCTATGAGCATCGCATGGCGGGCCTAGGGGGTTGGTAAAAGTCAGACCCCCAAAAGCGGTACAAGTCGTGTCGGAGTGTAGCCCAGAACGCCCTGAGATACTACTGGAATACCTACCAGTAAATCTCCTGCCTCGGCCGAGGGCTTTGCGTAATGGCTCTCCTAGACACAGCGCGACCTCACCCCCAATACCGGGAGAGACGAACCCCTGAAGATCCGCTCACTGCCTCCATGTGGCTCGGGACTGTACCCAACTAAAACCTGTTTGCACGACTCCTTTGAGCCGTGGTAGGGTAGTAATCAAAGCACAGTGGGAACTCACACGAGACAAATGACGATCCTCAGGTCGATGAACTAACCTGTACACATGTCACCAGGGAACTGCTATCTGACGTCTGGTATAAGACCAACTAGCAGGTTCCCGGCGAGTCCTGTCCGGTGTACTCATAACCCAATGAGCACCTGTATACATCTTAGGTGAACCAACTGACACCAGTGGCTTGTGAGACCGGCCACCGCCCCTCGTCGGGGTCTCGACTGTATACACTAGTCTACTAATGGAGTATCGATACCCTGTCTCGAAACTCCTACGACTAGGGACCTTTTAAGGATGTGCTTATAGACCCCAGCTCCCACGTATATGATCGCCATCATACTGCTGGTCGTCAAGCAAGAATCCTAGGGGCTCTATCAACGTGTAATAGCGACATGTCAAGTCACCTAAAGCAGTACACGATGATAAAGATAAACCAGATAGCATACTATCATCTCGAGCAAGACTGTCCTACCGGGATAGGTCCTCCCTCAATCATTGTAATCACGTGCCTGTGATCCAATAATTGACTCTGAGGGCACTATCTCCAACAATCTCCCACTTGCACTCAAGGCTAATTATTGCGATGTCGCATACTCACAGCCCGTGTGATACCGAACACCCAACTCCTCTACTAGTCTGTCTCACAAAGCTCGTTTGTGAAACTATTGCGTTCGAGGAATAGCCTCAGTGAGTGGATCCGCTGTGATGTTTCTTTCTATGTCTCTCTATATCTCAAGTTCGCAGAGAAAGCCATCTCCCGAAATGAGCAATACCTGTCTTAGAATGTCTGGATGTCTGATGGGACCTAGCTCATAAATGAACTCCAAATCCAAACTTCTTAGACTGTATCATCAACTGAACTTAATCAGTCTCCTGCGCCATGCCACCCTCAGTATTGCCTTGGACCATCTGTCCAAAATACTGTCCCTCGTCAAAGGGAGAACTAAAACTCTTACAACCTCCTTGTCGTCCATGTCACCTTGGAAGCCTGGAGTGATAACCGTCTCCTAAAGGAGGCAGCCGTTATCATATCCCTAGAACATTCACTTATGTTCTAAAACTGCTTCCGACTGTTCCTCCAGGATTGGATCAATATCATCTTATTGCATCTAGTGCAAGAACAACATCTGGTGTGGTACTTGACATCTCATGATTGACTCAATTGCCTAAGCAAGTGATCTGTCAATCATGCGTATCCCTCTCCCCTTTAGTCTATAAGACACCTTTAGAGAGGGTGACTCCATTACCTGCAGGTACACTACCATGCCAGGAGTCGTCCATTCTAAATACTCTTAGAATGCTGTCAAGGTACCCTGATTGGGAAACCACCCAAATCTAGATCTAAAACCATAGGTCTAGTAACCAGTATGTCTGATATAATATCCAAGTCCCATGTGGAGAAAACACTGTGTGACGACCAAAGTATAACCGATCGTAGTATAGGAATGTCACTTCCTACTACCTTTTCAACAGATCCATCCCCTATTCTGATGACGTCAAACCTATGACTGTCATATCAGAAATAGATGATCTATCTCCGCTACATCTGCTTTAGTCTATAAATAGACATAAGCCTGATGTCCACCAATGCTTCCGCTGCTCCCACTGACTACGACAACCCTCTGGCAGAGTCATATAGACGTGCACTTCTAAAGCTAGTTTAGAACGACGCTATACTCATCCTCCTGCCGGGTCTCGCAGCCTGGAACAACAACAATGGCAAGTGTGGGTAAACAAGAACTTCCCTGTCACCGTCATTGAGGCTACCGGAGTACCTCTCGGGTGCCTGAAGTTACCCACCTTATCTGCGGAGTGGCCAATGGAATGTCAAATCAGATTGAATCTTTAGGTTCCTTATCAAATCTTCAGTAATCGTTTGTGGTTCTGGAATCACTTCCAGTTCTACCATACTCCCACTACTTTTTCTGAAAAAATCCATTTTTAATAAAAACTGTGGCGAGTCTAGAACAATATTGCTATAGTTCATCCAGATGGTAGAAAGTCAACCCTCGTCATAGCCTGGGTCAACCCACAAACAGCCATTACAGAAACGTGCCTTGAGTTGTCCAGTGTCTGGTTTTAATCATAAGCTGGACAACTCCCCGTACCTTAACATCGTTAAGATATGAACTGTTCTATATCCAATATAGAACCAGAGGCACTGATTCAATTGAACCAGATTCAAATCATGCAACTATCTCCAGTGCATGTCAACTAAATGGAAGGAGGTCGATCAGCGTTACTCAACTTAGGAATGCTTCCAATTATGAGTAACCTGAAAGAGAAGCAATCTGTCTTCATCATTACTATCATCTGAATATCATACACAAGTATCTACATCTTCAATCTCTTTGAAGAATCCCGATACTTGCTACACCTGGTACTCTACTTTATTCAAATACCTATAACTCCTCAAAACTTAGACCCTGTGTTTCCACGAAACAGCTGTCTAAAATCTAGAGAAGTCATAAGTAAACCGAATATAGTACGAGGACCAACCCCTCTGTCCTAATGGACACTGGACAACATACAATACTCTGTATAAGTCCGCTGAGTCTAACAACTCTTTCACTGTGCGTCGTAGGTTGAAAACTGTACTTATGGTTAAGAAGAATTACACCGCTGTTTAATGCTCCTTACCTAACCATCCACTGATATAGGTAAATGTCATCGACATAATATCAAAAGGTATATCTCACTCTATGAAAATAGACGTACAGATATATCAATTTGAAATTGGTGCACAACAGCGGATATTCATAACCAAATATTTGCCGACCGGCAAACAACCCAGGTGACTTCCTCAAATATCACCGATTACAACGAATCCCGATATAATGAGGACGATCACCCAATTCCCAATAACTTACTCCCACTCAACATCTGTGAAACCATACAGATGTGAGAATCCAACCTGGTAAATACATACCCTGGAGTAAGTGTCTAATCGGGAAATCAGTTTTCTTTTAACATTACACAGTGAAACTGAAACATTGAAATGTTTCGATGGGGTATCCTGGTATTCCTAGTAATGCCTCTACCATTATCCAGATTCACAACTGTAACCGTATATCTCTTTGCCATCTTTCTAAATCCCTTTCTGTGTCTTTAGTCATTACCTTCTGTACACCCCTTTAGGCCAAATGGTTTTCTTCCTTCCCTACCGTTCGGCACCAGCCTATGGTTTGGAAGAAGACTATCCAAAAGGCATAAAGGGTGTACTGTCCTAATCCTAGGAACACTCGCAATGCGAGAGAAGGTGAAGATAAAAGACACCTGAATGTACTTTATTCCTATTTCTCCTGAACCAGAATCCATCTCCGAACTGGAACAAGTTCCTTTCGAGTTCGTATATAACCATACGATGGAGTATCCAATAAACTGTGGATCTTCGTAGTGATACGGAGTGTCCTGGAGAGATATAAAGGTGATTTAGGATTGGCGAAGAAATACTTGGTTTGGTCGTGAATATCAGTCGCAATTTACTTTGCCCTCCTACTAATCCCTTGCTTTGTCTTAACTTAATACCTTCTGCACACCATCGTTATGCTAATTGGTTTTCTTCATTCCCTACCGGTCGGCACCAGCCTAAGGTTTGGAAGAAGACTATCCAATTTGCGTAATAGGTGTACTACTCCTAAGCCAAGGAGTACTCGCAACCTGAGAGAAGGTGAAAAGAAAAGACAACTGAATAGTCCTATCCGTTTTCTCCAGAACCAGAAACCATCCTCGAAGTCCTTCGAGTTCGTATCTAACCATACGATGGTTTTGTCCAATGGAAGTGGACGTTCGTAGTAATACGGGGTGTCCTGGAGAAAAGGGTAAAAGTAGGAGTGGCAATGAGGTCTGCAACTATGACAATCCAAAAGCCAGTGTTAAGAGGGTTCGGTCAACTTGGTCACTGAGTCATAGTCCAGGGTCGGGTCAATGGTCGCTGCCAAAGAGAGAGAGAGAAAAGAAACACTCAGCGTGCACTCTAACCTAGATCAGAATGGTTACCAATTTATCTAATCAGGAAACCTCCCACTGTACCTCAAATTCTCCTCCAAACCTGAAAGAAGAATTAGTCGGGATCACCCGAGGAGTAAACTAACTCATCAGTGGGAATCGGGATCCAACTATCATCGCATGATAACTTGACGGAATCCACTCAAGTTACCACACTCCAGAAGGTATGCGCATGCCTGGCAAGTTTCAGTTCTTTTGAAACTCCCGATGTGATTTTTACCCCTAGGACCCAAGTGACCTTGACGAATAATCAACAAATCAAAAGGTCCTAGTCAAGTTCAACCCGTCATTATCTTGATTGCGTTAAACCCACCCGCACGACCCTTGACGAATAATCAACAAAGTCGCACGACTGTCCTAACCAATCCACATAGCCATGCGACAGAAAGCATTACAGAGCTACCGCACACTACGCCTCGGCGAATAGCAACGACAAACGTAGCGCGAATACTAAGCAATACTAATCCGAAATGACGGAGGGTTACGAATGGTTTCTGGCGAAAACCTTTAACGTAAAGAACTTGATATCGTTGAAGGAACTGGATAACTTTTATAAAAATATAGTGACGAAAACTTTTACTAAAGAGGTCACTCCCGGTGAAGGGATCTCGGCTCTTTCCCCGTAGAATGAGGTGCAGGATATTCCAACTGAATACCACGATGCAAAGCAAAAGTAATCGGCTATAGTGAAGCTATTGCCCTGACGCAAACTTCTGTCCAAGGGGTTACTCCCGGTGAAGGGATCTCGGCCCTTGCCTCGTCGACTGAGGAGCAGGATATTCCAAATGAATACCACGATGCAAAACAAAAGTGAACGTCCTTGCAATAACAGCCTTTTGAAAAATGTTCCAACAACATCAGAATAGGTTTGTTTAAACTTGCAATGATCCGAATCAATGCAGTCCCATCAATTGATCACACCACAAAGAACGAAAATATACTGACGTACGTATATGCCATCCGCATTCGCCACTGGGTCCCGTCATCACCCGTTAGGTTAGCTAACTAACGGCAGAGCGGGGACTGGACTAGCGCGGATGTAAAACATATACAACATCTACTAATATATATACCAATATATAGTATTTCGCTCAAGGCGTGAATAAAATGCAACATCACAGAAATGTACAGCATCACAGAACAATACAGATATCTGGAAACCCCGGGTTTCACAGAGCCGCTGCTGAAACCCGACGTTCCCCTGGTCGTGTGGATAGCCTGTGCAATGAAATCCTAGACCCCTACGGGCGCGGCAAGTAACCCGCCAAATCCTGAAGCGAGGCAGCCCCCTTCAGCACCGTGAATGGACCACCCAGCACTTCACGGAATCCGGTAACTTGGGCACCCCTCCTGGGTCAGCCTGTACCCCTTACGAGTGCGGCGAATAGCCCGCCAATCCTGGACTGAAGCCCCCTCCGTCTCAATGCCCTGAGATGCGGGCCCGTTGCCCTCCAGAACCCGGCTATCCGTGCACCCCACCGCGGGGCAACCTAGTACAGAAAGTAAAATATACATACACCGGGTACATCGACCGCAACCAGGTCGTGCCCCAAAAGAATAATACAAACAGGCAGTGACGGCAGTCCACATGTCGGACGCTCGCCCCGCAATAACAAATGTACATAATACCATAAAACAGTACTAGCATTGCATCCAGGCTATCCCCACGACCGATCCGCAACATCACAGCATAAACATAGAACATCAACGTGAAAATCACGTTCGCAAATCCGTCTAACCGGGCTATAGCAGTCAGACCGGATTTACCGATCGAGTGACATTCACGGTCGCAGATATAATGTAAATACTGTGAAATAATGTGTTTAAAATATCCGATCGATCAAACAATTAACAAGTGGGCCCCCAACCAATACTGTAGCAGTCACAGAAAACCTGGGCCCAAATTTATTATCCCAAAAGCCCCAAATTCAAGTGCAAGACAATCTGGAAAAAATTGGAACAGTGATAAATTTAACATGCGGCGGAAGCGCGGCCAAAGCATTGCTTTGGCCGCTCTTCCGCGGTGCTCTGAAGGATTTAGGCTACCAATTTTCACCAGATCTCTTATATTTCCTTGTACATCATTCTGCAACCACCTGAAAAATTTTTAGACTCCAAAAAAATTCGACAGAAACTGATGTGAAGTAATATGCGGTTTTTGGGATTTCGGTCGATCGGAAATGCAAAACACATTAGAACAAGCTAGGTAAGGTTAATGGCGTGGCTCTGATACCATGTTGCGCCACGGCAGCGCCCCGGCCGTCTTACTCGAGGCCAAAATGCGGAATCAAAATTTTTCCTTACTCGGAAACCGGCGCTACCGCGGACAAAGAAAACCCGGATCGTTTACCATTAACCTAACTAGCAAACAAGAGATGGGATAAGAAGTATACCAAGAGATCCGAGTCCTCCGGTCTTCTCATCATCGCCCCGATCTCCCGCGGAAAGTCTTGCCTCGACATCGTCGCCTCCTCGCCGGAAAGGGCACCACATCGCCTTCGTCTTTTACGGGCTCCCGCCTCAATACCGAGGCAACTCGAGCATGAAGCCGGCAACTCGACATGCTCAAGATTTGCTGTAGAAAGTGTAGTGTAGAATACGCTTTGTCTCAATGGGGTTTTTGTTGCCATGATGGAGGAATCAAGGTGATATGAACTTGGGGATTTTTGAGGCAATGAAAAATGATATGAAACAATAATTTCCCACACCCTCACCAAAAATGAAATGATCCATCATCCTCCAAAACAAGTGGCCGGCCTATCTCTTATGGAAATGGTGAAGGGAAAATCTAATACAAGGGAGGTGATGGTAGGAACAAAGAAAAGGTGACCACATCCAAGGTCAACAAAACATCAACCATACTCACATCCAATCAAAACCATACCCTTTCAATTCACATTTAAATCAAGTCAATGTGCAAGATATGAAAGCCATCATAATCAACACAATTGCATAAAACCCCTTCACAAAGTGTAATTTGCAAAACTGCAAATTACCCCCTCCATCGGAAAAGTCCGGCCGGAAAAGAACAAAGGAAAACCGGCCGGAACGGAATGCAAACTGGCAACTCCAGAAAACTGGTCCCGTAATAAATTACAGGAAAACCCCGATACTGTGCATACACACCCGCATCTGTATTCCGACCGGATACAAATGCAATGAGACAAAATCTACACTGTACTAAACTAGTACCGGCTTAAACCAAAGCCGGCTAGTATAATCCATTCGATCCTGATCCGTGCAATACCGCACGTATCTGATCGAACCCTGCCATATAACTATACGGCCACTAGTACAAAACTTTCCGATCCTGATCCGTGCAATACCGCACGTATCTGATCGGACCCTGCCATATCTCCATACGGCCTCTACAGCGTTTCGCCCGAAAGCTTGAGTAACTGAAAGTGTGGTGGACTCTAAAGACTCGTCAATACTATGGCTGTGGATTTAACCACTGGCACGTCAGAGGTATAAGCCAATACGTGACGGGCCACCAGCTATTGACCAAAAGGGACGTCGATGAGGAAGCTCACCCCGACACCCTACTGAGCCTGTCAGTGACAATATCCGTACAGTCCGGTCCGTTCGTCTATGAGCATCGCATGGCGGGCCTAGGGTGTTGGTAAAAGTCAGACCCCCAAAAGCGGTACAAGTCGTGTCGGAGTGTAGCCCAGAACGCCCTGAGATACTACTGGAATACCTACCAGTAAATCTCCTGCCTCGGCCGAGGGCTTTGCGTAATGGCTCTCCTAGACACAGCGCGACCTCACCCCCAATACCGGGAGAAACGAACCCCTGAAGATCCGCTCACTGCCTCCATGTGGCTCGGGACTGTACCCAACTAAAACCTGTTTGCACGACTCCTTTGAGCCGTGGTAGGGTAGTAATCAAAGCACAGTGGGAACTCACACGAGACAAATGACGATCCTCAGGTCGATGAACTAACCTGTACACATGTCACCAGGGAACTGCTATCTGACGTCTGGTATAAGACCAACTAGCAGGTTCCCGGCGAGTCCTGTCCGGTGTACTCATAACCCAATGAGCACCTGTATACATCTTAGGTGAACCAACTGACACCAGTGGCTTGTGAGACCGGCCACCGCCCCTCGTCGGGGTCTCGACTGTATACACTAGTCTACTAATGGAGTATCGATACCCTGTCTCGAAACTCCTACGACTAGGGACCTTTTAAGGATGTGCTTATAGACCCCAGCTCCCACGTATATGATCGCCATCATACTGCTGGTCGTCAAGCAAGAATCCTAGGGGCTCTATCAACGTGTAATAGCGACATGTCAAGTCACCTAAAGCAGTACACGATGATAAAGATAAACCAGATAGCATACTATCATCTCGAGCAAGACTGTCCTACCGGGATAGGTCCTCCCTCAATCATTGTAATCACGTGCCTATGATCCAATAATTGACTCTGAGGGCACTATCTCCAACACATCCATCGCCCATCTCATTGGTCGAGAAGCGTATACGCTAGTCTACACTGGTATATCGATACCCCGTCTCGATACACCCACGACTAGGGACCTTGAAGGATGTACTTATGTACTACTATGTCCCCACTAGTATGATCCGCATCATAGTCCAGGTAGTCAAGTACACATCCTAAGGGGTTTACCAACAAGCAACAATAAGACAGTATAAAGAGACAAGTATACATGTTAAAGTAAAGTGCAACCAGATAGCATACTATCATATCGAGCAAGAAAGTCCTCTCTATATATGTCCAAGCATCCAATATAATATACATCATCTGTACAATACTGGCCTCTAGGGCATACATACAACTAACACTAACCAATCCCATTAATATGCCGCAAACGAACACCACTTAGCTACCGTACACTACGCCTTGACACAGTCAACAAACGCAGCACGAATACTAAGTAATGGTTGTAAGAAATGATGGAGGGCTACGTCTAGTTTTTGGCGAAAAACTTTTAAAGTAATGAACTTGATATCGTTGAAGGAACTGCATAGATTTTTATAAAAATATAGTGGCGAAAACCTTTGCTAAAGAGGTCACTCCCGGTGAAGGGATCTCGGCTCTTTCCCCGTAGAATGAGGTGCAGGATATTCCAACTGAATACCACGATGCAAAGCAAAAAGTAATCGGCTATAGTGAAGTTATTACCCTGACGCAAACATCTGTCCAAGGGGTCACTCCGGTGAAGGGATCTCGGCCCTTGCCTCGTCGACTGAGGTGCTGGATATTCATAACCGAATACCACTGTGCAAAACAAAAGAGAACGTCCTTGCCATAACGGCTTTTTGAAAAATGTTCCAACAACATCAGAATAGGTTTATTTAGCATGCATTGATCCGAATCAATGCAGTCCCATCAATTGATCAGACCACAAAAGATCGAAAATACGATGTACGTATATGCCATCCGCATTCGCCACTGGCTCCCGTCATCACCCGTTAGGTTACTTAACTAACGACAGAGTGGGGACTGGACTAGCGCGGGTGTAAAACATATACAACATCTATTAGTATATATATCAATATATAATAATCGCTCAAGGCGTAATAAAATGCAATATCACAGAAATGCAATAAGCATCACAGAACAATACAGATAATCTGGGATCCCCGGGTTTCATAGAGCCGCTACTGAAATCCGACGTTCCCCTGATCGTGTGGATAGCCTGTGCAATGAAATCCTAGACCCCTACGGGCGCGGCAAGTTACCCGCCAAAACCTGAAGCGAGGCAGCCCCCTTCAACAACGTGAATGGACCACCCAGTACTTCACGGAATCCAGTAACTTGAGCACCCCTCCTTGGGTCAACCAGTACCCCTTACGAGTGCGGCGAATAGCCCGCCAATTCTAGAGTGAAGCCCCCTCTGTCTTAAAGCCATGAGATGCGGGCCCGTTGCACTCTAGAACCCGGCTATCCGTGCACCCAACCTTGGGGTAATCCTAGTACAGAAAGTAAAATATACAACGGGTACATCGACCTCAGCTCGGTCGTGCCCCAAAAGAATAATATACAAACAGGCAGTCACGGCAGTATGTCGGACGCTCGCCCCGCAATATCAAATGTACAAATACAACCAAACTGTACTAACATTGCATCCAGGCTATCCACCACGACAAATCCGCAACATCACAGCACAACACAGAACATCAACATGAATGTCACGTTCGCAAATCCGTCTAAAAGGGATATAGCAATTAGACAGGATTTACCGATCGAATGACATTCACGGTCACAGATATAATGTAAATACTGTGAACTAACATGTTTAAAATTTTCGATCGACAAAGTTTCCCGAAGTGGGCCCTAAGCACAATACCCAGTACTCAAAAAAAATCTGGGCCCAAAATAAAATTACCAGAAACCCCTTTTCCAAGTCAGAGACCTACTGAAGAAATTTGGTGCACTGTGGCTACAGTACGGCCGCGGATACGCGGCCAAAACGTGGGTACGGCTGTGGATCCGCCGCGCTTCAGTGAAATCAGCCCACCAAATTTTCTCAGTTTTCATAAAAAACCCTGCCTGATTTTCTGCAATACACCAAATAATTTTTTGACAACAGAAAAATTTCGACAGAAACAAATCACTTGGAAACGTGGTTTTTGAAAATTTCATCCGATCGAAGTTCTAAACATGCCAGAGCAAGCTAGTAAAGGTTAATGGCGTGGCTCAGATACCATGTAAGACTACGGTAGCGCCTTGGCCGTCTTTTCGAGGCCAAAATGCGGAAACGAAAATTTTTCTTAACTTGAAAACCGACGCTATCGTATACTTAAAATCCGGATCGAACCATTAACCTACTACTAGCTATCTATAGAAGGGATAGAATGCTATACCGATCGATCTGTGTCCTTCGGCCTTTGGCCACCATCCCAAACTCCTTGCGGCATCTCCGGTCTTGATATCCACGTCGGAAAGGGCACCACATCTACGATTCTTTTTACGGGCTCCCGCTTCATCCGAAGCAACTCGGGCATGAAGTGTGCTAGCCGACGTGTCCAAGGTATTGTAGAGAATGTTTGTGATCACTTTTTCTCTTGCATCCATTGCTTGGATAGAGGTTAGAGATTTTGCCATTGATGGAAGCTTTGAGCTAGAGGAAGAAGAAGAAGAAGAGGTTGTTTTCTTATTGTGTTTTCATCTTGTGTGATAAAATGAGAGTGAGAGTGATGTTCATACCAGAATATTGCATTTTATACCGCCCATTCTTATGCTCGTGTGTTTATAGGTAGGTGCTTGTAATCCGTGTTTGTTACATATTTACAGAATACAGGTTTCCAGTACAAATATTGCAAATCAAGACAAATCTCCACAGTTACACCAAATACAGAACATCTGTCACAGCAGATAAAAGCCGGGTTCCAGCCATCCATATCCGTCCAGTGCCGAGTACCGGTTCCAGATACAAGACATGTGACAGTGGTCATTCGTTTCTGGGACAAGCACAAAGCACGAGAGGGGCTGCACAAGAATCAATGGGTGCGCGGAGCTCGAGGGAGATAAAGTCAAAAGTGAAAAAGATAATGCAATCTTGGACTTAGAAATCTGCAGATATTCTGGAAGACTTCTGTGCAGTATGAAGATTGCAAACACGAGGAAAAGCCAAACCAGGGAAAGCCACCAAAATTGACCAACCAACTCCACCACTTGGCCGCGTTTCCGCGGCCAATAGGGGGTATTGGCCGCGGAAACGCGGCCATACAGGCGCCTCATTTCGTCGTTTTTCTGGGGCATTTTGGGTACTTCATTTATGGGCTGATGGTTGCCCTAGACTTCCAGTTTCCCTCCTATAAATACAGCAGTTCTGAGCTCAACCAAGGGTCCAATTTTGTGTCCACTCTTTTGTAGTCTTTTGTATAGTTCTTCTTCTTCTTCTTCTTCATTCTTTCTCCATTAAAATTGTAGTGAGAGCTTTTTGAGTGGAAGATTAATGAAGATGAGGCTTTTGTATCATTCTCTTTTGTTCTTTCTTCCCCTTGAGATTCTTGCTTTCTCTTGATCATTCAACCTCTTCATTGAGCTTGAATGGTTAAGGGTTAGTTATTGATCTCAAGGGTCGTATTTTCTTATGGAATTAGCACTTCAATTCACATGCGTTCTCTACCCTTCTCTTGATCTTGCAACCTCTTGATTGAGCTTGCAAGTTTAAGGGTTGGCTATTGATCTCATGCTTGTTTTGAGTTCTACTTTCTTGTTCTTTTTATTGCTTTTTATTACTTGCAATTTATTTCCATGCACTTTAATTACTTGCAATTTATATTCATGCACTTTAATTACTTGTATTCTTTTCTTTGTTCTTTTCTTTTGTTCCCTTTTGTTCATTTTGTGAATGTTGTAATTATTGTTGTTGTTAAGAATCCATATAATATTGTAAGTTAACATTTCTTTGCTCTTTTCCTTTTCCCGTTATTTTCCATTGAACTCTGCCCAAACCATACGCAAGCGCTCCGTTAGGCACCGTACCCTGACAAGGTAACGGTGATTCCTAACCGCGACCGGTTGCGTTCGGGTTGGCCGGAGGCGAAAGCAAAAGACAAGAACGGAAGGACAAGGGTAAATAAGCCGGATTCCACGAATACCGCGCTTAAATCCCCTAATCCACGTTGTTGCCGATTGCTTAGTTTCAATTGGTCAAGACTCGGCTCAAAGGTTTTGAGTACGGATTTCTTTAGCTTACAATCTCGTATTTTCTTCTTAACAACTTTATACTTGCAAATAAACACAAAGGTTAGATCAAACAAACATACAGATTCTTTATTGACTCGTCTAAGACAAGAAAGGACATACAACCATCTCCCTGTGAATCGACCCGTGCTCAACCGGCTAGCTGCATAGCGACACCGTCTTGATTGCGGTTAACTTTAATTCTTTCAATCAAATGGCGCCGTTGCCGGGGAGACGGTAGCCTATTTTCTTTCTCGTTATTCGGGTTAATATTCTTTTTGTATATATTTAAAAAAATATATATATAAAAAAAAATCTTTTTTTTACTTTTGATTATTTTTGTGGGCAAGAGTGCAGATTCTTGCGGATTTGCAAACTGCGATTGTGGGGAGCAAAGTGTACGTTCAAAGTTAAGGTGATTACGAAGTACAGTGCCAAAGATCCGGGTAGTTTGACCCGCGCAAGCGAACTTTCCAAGCTTACCGGATTTGATTCAACGGGGGTTTCCTAACCCAAAAACGTAACGGTACGTATTTCTTAAACACCTTCTTCTCAAATCCGACGCATCCAATATTCTATTCTTTGCAGGATTCTTTGCAAGTTCGCTAGCAAACGCTAAAAATTGACTAACCCGTATTTGTTGCAGTGCCACGCTTAAACTAAAAAACGATTGTTTGATTCTTTATAGAATTTTTATTGAATTGAGCATTGCATACATTAATACGGACTTAAGGGCAAGCGAACCCCACAACATACGGTAAAGGATTTCATCACCTTTTCCGTGGCCCACAAATCACGAACTTGAGCATAACGTTTACCCGCACAAAATTTAAAAGAAACTAGACTTTAAGCCTTAAGGACTTCGCGCTCACTAGGAGAAGTTAACTGTGTTTAGAACCTTGCTTAACGGTATATTGTTTACGGGGTGTCTAGGAAAGTGTTAACGGCGAAACCGCCAAAAGAGAAAGGGTTATTTAATTAAGGAACTTCGCGAAAGCGTTGGAAAACCTCCCCTTATCTCTGCACTTACCTGGCCTCGTGATCAGTGTATCTTGAGCCCGTTTCTCGACACAGTTTTACTTCGACAATCAAGTTCTGGAGCAGGTCTAGTTGACCTAGGTGAACCCTAGAACGATTAGGTGTGTGGTATTCTTGTGTCGTGATTGTTTTTGTCCATATTCTTTTTGTGTATACTTCATTCTTTTGTTAATATATAACTAAAACAAAAAACAAAAAAAACAAAAAACAAAAAAAATTACATTCATTTTCCCCTCCTTTTCTCTTCCTTTCTTCCTTCTCTCTTCATATCATGGGTGCTCCACCTCGCCAAACTCTTGCCGAACTTTGGTACCCACAACCAGACATTACTTCTTACGGTTCTTGCTTTGGCCGAACATCGAACGACCCCTCCATGCCCAAA
Organism: Agapanthus africanus; assembly: GCA_030015575.1. Lineage (NCBI taxonomy): Eukaryota > Viridiplantae > Streptophyta > Magnoliopsida > Asparagales > Amaryllidaceae > Agapanthus > Agapanthus africanus. The sequence goes on from CM057343.1 coordinate 381,811,117, forward strand.
ATTTCTTTGAAAGATCGGATAGACGCGTCTAGGACGAACAACTGGACCCCGCAATCCACTGCGTATCAACCATTTCAAACATTCACCCCTTCTTGCGTTGATACACCTTTTGAAAGTCCAGTTGTAACCCCGAGACCAATGTCTCTTGCTGAACGAATTGAACAATCCCGTAGCCGATCTTTCACTCTTTTCACCACTACAAATTCTTGGGACCAACAAATCCATTCACCTTCTTATCCCAATGTTGATCCCACTCCTGTCCAGCCATTCAGTTCCTACCAATCCTACCCTACTTTTGCACCTTCCCTAGACATTGCATCAAAACCTCCATTTGGGAGTTTTCAGTATCTAAACAACTTTGAATCTTTTCCTGAAACCCCTTCACAACCAATGTCTAGTCTAGAACAGTCCTTGGAAGACTTTAGGGTAGCGTCAAGCCAACAGATGATGGATTTGAATGCGTCCATGGCCGCTCTCATACAACCTACTGACCCGGTAGCTAGTTTCCAGCTAGCTCCAAATTTTCCAATGTATGATGAGGCGGTAGGACAGGATGAGAATTTGAGTGGAGAGAGTGAGATGTACACCCTTCCAAATCAAACCTACCCGTCCCAAATTGAATCCCACAACTCCTGTTTTGAAAGTCTATCGAGTATCCCACATGATTTATCAATTGAAGATAGAATGATGAATGAGTTGTGCGACTTCGTAGTGTTTGATTTGCCCGATTGTGAAGGGTCTCTTCCAAGTGAAACCGATCCTAAACCTTTTGACCTCTACACCTCCACTCTAGAACCTGAATTGATTGATATCCATGCTTTTGTTGAGGTGTCAGAGAATTTTTATTTGATTAAGGATATTGACGCCGGGAATATTTCGGATGATGAACCCGTAGATTTGGCTGAGTTTGTCTCTTCAAATCATCATCCCGAGTCATTAACTGTTTTTCCCGAACTTCATATGCGTCTTGATTTTGATGATAAATGCATGGATGAGATAAATTTTGAGGAGAATATTGAGGATAGTACCGAGGATGAAACAGTTTTAATTGATGAGTCGGATTTTCTAATTCATCCTGTTCCTTTCATTGACTGTGTACACCCTCCTGAATCCTTAACTGATACCCTTCCTCAATCACCTCCCCCTACCCTTTCCATCGTTCCGACCATGCAAGAAACCGTATCATTTTCACTTCCTGTGTCTGGTCTACCAAGTTCGGCGTACCCATGGTTACTTACGAATCTTGAAGGATTTGACCCCATTTCTCGACGGGTAAATATATTAGCACAATCACTTCTCACAAATCGGTCATCACAAATTGTGCTAATCTATTTACTCCATTTGCACCCTCAAGTTCGTATTCCACTTCTTTTTCCCTTCCGCCATTCTCCTTCCTCTCATATACCGAGACCGTATCCCGCTTCTCTTCGCATACGGTCTCGCGGATTCTCTCTCTCTTTTCTCTACGCCTTCTTCCACCAACCTGTACATTATAGCGATAAAATCTTTGAATGGTTGGTGCTCACTTTTGGCCTGTGTAAGGCCTTGTATAGCTTGATACTGTTCTTTCCCCCCTAATCCTGAACTTCAACGCTTAACAGTGGAAACACTGTTTTACTTAAGTTTGGGGGGGACACTTTTTTGTATATATTTTTCCTTTTTGTTTTGTATATAATTTGTTTTTAGGGGGAGCGCCGACAATTTTGACCCTCTTGGTATAGCCTGACAGTGAGGGCACTGTCAAGTTTAAGTTTGGGGGTGTGCTCGGTAAGCCTTCTTCCTTCGCATTCATTTGTATATTTTGCATTTGCATACCCTATTAAAAACCCACAAAAATTAAAAAATTTCCAAAAAATATAAAAACTTTGTCGTCAAGTTAGCTAATAGGGTAACTTAAATCTTTATTCCGAAAGTTTAGTAGATATAATAGAAATAACTAAATTCTAGGCTTAGGGATTGAAAACCCTAAAAATAACCCTCATTCTGTCTAACTTTGGTAAGTATACGTCCTTACAGTTTTTTTGAGAAATAGGTAATCTTGAGTTCAGTTCTTTAGTTAAGTCAAGATGAAGGGAAAGTATTGAAGCTTTACCGGAGGATAAGTCTGAAAAATAGTTTCTTTTCTTGAGTTTAAATTTAGAAAGTATATACCCTACAAACTGCACTTACACGCACCTTGAAACTTGGGATAGTAGAGGATACCTAGAAATACTCTTGCCTGAAAGCCTAGTATGAAAGAAAAAACGGTATTTAAAGCTAAACACCAAAAGAGCATGTGAAAAATATATCCGGTCTTGAAAAAAAAGAAAAAGAAAAAGAAAAAGAAAAAATAGAATAAAGTCAAGACCTGGAAACTGCTATTTACGCTATAAGCTCACACATTCAGTAATCGGCTGTTAGTGCCTCAAGAAGCATTAATAGTCGCATGAAAGGTGTGTGAGCAAATCCGTCCATCCTTAATGAAAAGAAGTAGTATTAGGTATTAGGGCAAGGGTATTATAGCTTGAATTGAATTCTTGAGTGTAGGGGTGCAAATACACACACACGTAGGGGTATACAATCGATGTTTGAATAAAAGATAGAAATAAAGAATAAGACTTGTGTTTTCTGTAAAGTTGATAAAAATCCTTGATTTAAGGCCGCACTTTAGAAGGAAAACTCAGGAGAACCGACATCTTTCTAAACTTTTTTGGAACGTATATGACCTAAGGTTAAATAGATAGGAGGTGTGAAAAATTAGGGTTGGATATTTCTAACTTAGGATGATAGAGTTTCTAACGTAAATACTAAACTGTAGGAGTAGAATCGACGTTAACTTATGACACTAGCTTGACGGGATTTTGTGGGTAGTATCCGCTGAAAACCCTCAGGAGACAACACTCCTCCTATTAGGGACACCTAGAGGTTTAACGGCTTGTTGCACGCGCTCAGTGCAATCGCGTTCCCTGCGAAAGTGCGGTTAGGATTTTATTTTTGTGAATAATTGGTTTTGCTCGGGACGAGCAAAAGTTAAGTTTGGGGGTATTTGTTCATACCAGAATATTGCATTTTATACCGCCCATTCTTATGCTCGTGTGTTTATAGGTAGGTGCTTGTAATCCGTGTTTGTTACATATTTACAGAATACAGGTTTCCAGTACAAATATTGCAAATCAAGACAAAATCTCCACAGTTACACCAAATACAGAACATCTGTCACACCAGAAAAAATCCGGGTTCCAGCCATCTATATCCGTCCAGTGCCGAGTACCGGTTCCAGATACAAGACATGTGACAGTGGTCATTCGTGTCTGGGACAAGCACAAAGCACGAGAGGGGCTGCACAAGAATCAATGGGTGCGCGGAGCTCGAGGGAGATAAAGTCAAAAGTGAAAAAGATAATGCAATCTTGGACTTAGAAATCTGCAGATATTCTGGAAGACTTCTGTGCAGTATGAAGATTGCAAACACGAGGAAAAGCCAAACCTGGGAAAGCCACCAAAATTGACCAACCAACTCCACCACTTGGCCGCGTTTCCGCGGCCAATAGGGGGTATTGGCCGCGGAAACGCGGCCATACAGGCGCCTCATTTCGTCGTTTTTCTGGGGCATTTTGGGTACTTCATTTATGGGCTGATGGTTGCCCTAGACTTCCAGTTTCCCTCCTATAAATACAGCAGTTCTGAGCTCAACCAAGGGTCCAATTTTGTGTCCACTCTTTTGTAGTCTTTTGTATAGTTCTTCTTCTTCTTCTTCATTCTTTCTCCATTAAAATTGTAGTGAGAGCTTTTTGAGTGGAAGATTAATGAAGATGAGGCTTTTGTATCATTCTCTTTTGTTCTTTCTTCCCCTTGAGATTCTTGCTTTCTCTTGATCATTCAACCTCTTCATTGAGCTTGAATGGTTAAGGGTTAGTTATTGATCTCAAGGGTCGTATTTTCTTATGGAATTAGCACTTCAATTCACATGCGTTCTCTACCCTTCTCTTGATCTTGCAACCTCTTGATTGAGCTTACAAGTTTAAGGGTTGGCTATTGATCTCATGCTTGTTTTGAGTTCTACTTTCTTGTTCTTTTTATTGCTTTTTATTACTTGCAATTTATTTCCATGCACTTTAATTACTTGCAATTTATATTCATGCACTTTAATTACTTGTATTCTTTTCTTTGTTCTTTTCTTTTTGTTCCCTTTTGTTCATTTTGTGAATGTTGTAATTATTGTTGTTGTTAAGAATCCATATGATATTGTAAGTTAACATTTCTTTGCTCTTTTCCTTTTCCCGTTATTTTCCATTGAACTCCGCCCAAACCATACGCAAGCGCTCCGTTAGGCACCGTACCCTGACAAGGTAACGGTGATTCCTAACCGCGACCGGTTGCGTTCGGGTTGGCCGGAGGCGAAAGCAAAAGACAAGAACGGAAGGACAAGGGTAAATAAGCCGGATTCCACGAATACCGCGCTTAAATCCCCTAATCCACGTTGTTGCCGATTGCTTAGCTTCAATTGGTCAAGACTCGGCTCAAAGGTTTTGAGTACGGATTTCTTTAGCTTACAATCTCGTATTTCCTCTTAACAACTTTATACTTGCAAATAAACACATAGGTTAGATCAAACAAACATACAGATTCTTTATTGACTCGTCTAAGACAAGAAAGGACATACAACCATCTCCCTGTGAATCGACCCGTGCTCAACCGGCTAGCTGCATAGCGACACCGTCTTGATTGCGGTTAACTTTAATTCTTTCAATCAAGTGATAATAAAAACCAAGAGAAAACCCCTCACATGGCAGCCAACTTTCTCTCTCCCTCTCATTTCATCAACTCATCAATCAAATAATGTGACATAAGTGCTAAAAAAGAGACCATGAGTCACCTAATATGTCCATGTCACATTAAATGCATGTCATGATGAATTCTAGCTCATTATTTCCAATTGCAAACATTAATCCAAATGTTTGCCACAATAAAAAGATACGGCAACATCTAAAGTAAACTCGTGACGGATCACAAGGTTACCCCTCACCTGTATATACATACATGCATCCGCATTCCGACAGAATGCGAATGCGACGAGACTAAAGTAATCCAACAAATCTAATACTAGGATCCGGCTTAAACCAAAGCCCACTAGTATGATCCGTCCGATCATGATCTGTGCAATACCGCACGTATATGTTCAAACCCTGCCATATATCATACGGCCTCTGCAACGTTTCGCCCGAAACTTGAGAAACTGTCTTTGGGGGACTCTAAAGACTCGTCAATACTTTGGCTGTGGATTTAACCACTAGCACGTCAGAGGTATTAACCATACATAACGAGCTACCAGGTATTGACCAAAAGGGAGGTCGACGAGCGAACTCATCCTGACACCCTACTGAGCCTGTCAGTGACAATATCCGTACAGTCCGGTCCGTTCGTCTATGAGCATCGCATGGCGGGCCTTGGGGGTTGGTAAAAGTCAGACCCCCAGAAGCGGTACAAGTCGTGTCGGAGTGTAGCCCAGAACACCCTGAGATACTACTGGAATACCTACCAGTAAATCCCTGCCTCGGCCGAGGGCTTTGTGTAATGGCTCTCCTAGACACAGCGCGACCTCACCCCCAATACCGGGAGAGACGAACCGCTGCCGATACGCTCACTGCCTCCATGTGGCTCGGGACTGTACCCAACTAAAACCTGTTTGCACGACTCCTTTGAGCCGTGGTAAGGTAGTAATAAAAGCACAGTGGGAACTCACACGAGACAAATGACGATCTCAGGTCGATGAACTAACCTGTACACATGTCACCAGGGAACTGCTATCTGACGCTAGGTATAATACTAACTAGCATGTTCCCGCCGAGTCCTGTCCGGTGTACTCATAACCCAATGAGCACCTGTATACATCTTAGGTGAACCAACTGACACCAATGGATTGTGAGACCGGCTACCGCCCCTCATCGGGGTCTCGACTGTATACACTAGTCTACTAATGGAGTATCGATGCCCAGTCTCGAAACACCCACGACTAGGGACCACTTTAAGGATGTGCTTATAGACACCAGCTCCCACGTATATGATCGCCATCATACTGCTGGTTGTCAAGCAAGAATCTTAAGGGCTCTATCAGCGTGCAATAGCGACCTGTAAGGTCACCTAAAGCAGTACACGATGATAAAGACAAACTATGGTAGCATACTATTCTACATTAACGTGTAATAGTGAACCACAATGTCACCTAATATATGTACACGATGATAGAGACAAACTAGATAGTATACAATCATCTCGAGTAAGACTATCCTACCTGTATAGGTCCTCCCTCAATCATTGCAATCACGTGCCTGCGATCCAATAATTGACTCTGAGGGCACTATATCCAACAATAACAGGTCGAGAAACTATTGATAATTCTTACCAGTAAATCTCCAGATCAGCCCTGGCCAGTGACTTCCAGTTATAGCCAATCGAACACAGCACAACAACAACTTCCAATATCGGGAGAGACGAAACCCATCCTATCGCTCATTGCCTCCATGTGATTCAGGACTGTACCCAAAAGCCACCGTTTTGCATGCCCTCTTGGACGTGGTAAGGTGGAAATCAAAGCACAGTGGGAATCACACAAGACTCTATGACGATCTCGGGTCTACAGACTAACCTGTACCAGTGTCACCGGAGAACTGCTATCTGACGATAGGTGTAATTCCATCCAGGAGTTCTCGGCGAGTCCGTTCAGTGTACCCAGTCTCCACTGAGCACCCGTACACCATCTTTGATATCCAACACCAATGGATATGTGATCATCGATCGCCCATCATATGGGTCAAGATGCGTATACGCTAGCCTACTCTGGAGTATCGATGCCCTGTCTCGATACACCCTCGACTAGGAACAGTTATAGGATGTACTCGTTGACTACCCTGGCCCCACTAGTATGATCTCATCGTAGTCCTAGTAGTCAAGTACATATCCCAAGGGCTTCATCAACATGTGATCACAAAACAGTATTTGTTAACAAGTTAAGATAAAGTGAAACCAGATATCATACTATCATATTGAGCAAGAAAGTCCTCTCTATATATATCCAAGCATCCATTATAATATACATCACATGTACAACAATGGCCTCTAGGGCATACATATAACCAACAATCTCCTACTTGCACTAAGGCCAGCTGTTGTAGTATCTCATACCCAACATCCCGAAGAGCCTATCAAATGTTATCTGAGGAATGGCCTTTGTGAGTGGATCCGCAGGGTTGTCCTTCCTACCTGTAGGGTTCCTAGGCACACAAATGAGGTCTCACAAGGCATCAACCATGCCAATTTCAAATTTTACGGTGCCGAGAAACCCTAGACTACGGATCGTTAACTAGATGTCTAGGCGATAAATGAAACTAGTTTACAACTAAACTAAAAGAACGGAAATACAACCTTTGTAGATCCGGTCCTCCACCTCCATAGCTCCGCAATGAAGTCTCCTCGCTGTCCAAATGGAAACCCGGGCTCTAGCGTCGGCTTCATCGGAGAAAGAGCGGGCCAGGTCATCGACGACGATGCCGAAGATGATCTACGTCGAGGCATCACTAGATCAAGCTCCAACTTCACCAAGTCATGAAACTTGTGAAGAAAACACACTCTACTACTTGGCAAGAGGTAGAGGATGAAGAAATAGGAAGTGGGTTCACTTTAGAATTGGATTTCTCACTCTTTTTCATCAATCACCATTGATGGTCCAAGGTTTCTTCATTGAAGAAGATGAAGAGAAGAAGCTAATATTATGATAAGTTCTTTTTAAAATGAAAAGAAAATGAATACTTATCATAATGTAAACCATGGTCAAGTGTAGAGATTAAACTAAGGTTAGTTGGAATGGTTAGGGTTAAGGATGAGATAAGAATGGTGGACTTTGTCAAAGCTTCAAGAAGCTTCAACATAGAAACAAAATAAGCCACCATTCTTAATAATATCCAAAATGAATAAATAAATAAATAACTAAGTAAATAATCAAGACCCTAACCATTCATATAACCATGGTTTAATCTTTACACAAACTCAAGTTAGCTTGTATCATCAAACATGACACAAACTTGTGTACAAAAGTATATCACATATACAATATGCACATCAAGTGAGAAAATCCCTTTAAAGTGAACCAATACTAGTTATTGCAAAGTAATATATCAAATATATAATTATGCATTAAATCATCAAATCAACACTTGATTTAACGATCCGGTCATATCGCATATAACCGACTAGTATCTAATGTATCGGCTTATCGAATCAACCCTCGATTCGATAACTAGGTTATATCGCATATAACCATTCGATACATTCATCGCGAGAATAGAATACGGTATCACATACACGCATTATTCTCGGTCCCACACATATCTCATATGCGCTCCTATTTCGTTTCGCTTGAGCCAGGAAACCTCTGTGTAGGACTCTAAAGACTCGTCAATACGCCGGCAGCAGGTGATGATCATATCAAACACCCACAAGCCGCAAGCGGTCTGCTAAACGTAACGGCCACCCGGGTATTGAGCGATCAGAAGATCGACGAGCAAGCCCGCTCACACTCCTGTGAATCCAACCAGTAACACTTACCGTACAGTCCGGTCTGATCGTCTGATATGTCGCATATCTCGCCTAGGGGTGGTAAACGTCAGACCCCAATAGCTTGATAAGTCGTGTTGATATGAGGTCTATAACAATTCGAGAAACTACTGGTAACACTTACCAGTAAATCTCAGCAACCCTGGCCAGGGATTTCCGGTTATAGCCAATCGAACATAGCGCAACATCAACTCCCTATACCGGGAGAGACGAATCCCCTCCTATCGCTCATTGCCACCATTTGATTCGGGACTGTACCCAAAAGCCACCATTTTGCACGCCCTCTTGGACGTGGTAAGGTGGAAATCAAAGCACAGTAGGAACCACACAATACTCTATGACGATCTCGGGTCAACAGACTACTCTGTACCAGTGTCACCAGAGAACTGCCATCTGACGTAAGGTATAATACCATCAGGGAGTTCTCGGCGAGTCCGTCAAGTGTACCCAGTCTCCACTGAGCACCCGTATATCATCTCTGATGTCAAACACCAATGGATATGGGATCATCCATCGCCCATCTGTATGGGTCGAGAAGGTATACGCTAGTCTACTCTGGTATATCGATGCCCCGTCTCGATATACCCACGACTAGGGACTTTGAAGGATGTAATTATAGACTACCCTGTCCCCACTAGTATGATCCGCATCATAGTCTAGGTAGTCAAGTACACATCCTAAGGGCTTTACCAACATGTAACAGAGAGACAATCAGTGTACACGTTAAGGTAAAGATCAACCAGATAGCATACTATCATGTCGAGCAAGAAAGTCCTCCCTATATACGTCCTAGCATCCACTACAATATACATCATATGTACAGTAATGGCCTCTAGGGCATACATATAACTAACAATCTCCCACTTGCACTAGGGCCATCTGTAGCAGTGGTTGTAGTATCTCATACTCAACCATCCCATAAAAGTCTCTCTCTGGGAATAGGCCTTCGTGAGTGGATCCGCCGTGTTGTCCTCTGAGTCTACTCTCCTAACCTCGATCAACCTGGAGATTAACCATCTCCATGATCAGGTGATACTGCCTTAGAATATGTCTGGATCACTAATGGGACGGACGTTCCTTGGCATAAGCCACAACTCCATTGTCACACAATGGGAGGAACGAAGTTCATCTCATGAACTAATATACACCCAGACTGTCTCTTTGGTAGCATCTTAAGTAGTGATGTATCCAGCCTTTATCGTCTAGTATGCCACGGTATCTAGCTTGGAACTCTTCCAACATACCGCCCCTATACTGAGGGTAAAGACAATGCCTGTGACTGACTTTCAGTCGTCCTTATCACCCTGGGACCCTTCCAGTGATACTCCCCAGGATCGATTGATACCATCTCACTACAACTAGTGAGAATCCTAACATCCAGTTAGATCTATCTCATAGATCCAAAACCCAGGATTTAGGAGGTATCACTTTGATCCTTTATGGAGAATCATTGTGATAAGCGGAGATTGACCGAACGTAGCATAGGAAACTCCTTCCCTATCAAGAGCATGTCATCCATATACTCTACGAGGATCATTACCATACTCCCTACTACCTTCTTGTATATACAAGGTTCATCTACCATTTTGATGAAGTCAAACTATTTGTCTTCCACATCAAAACAGATGTTCCAACTCCGCGATGCCTGCTTTAACCTATAAAGCATCTTGTACATGTTTCCGCTGCTCCCACTGTCTACGAAGTCCTCTGGCTGTGTACTTATAGACTCTCTCTTCTAAAACATCATTTAGAAAAGCAGTCATGACACTTAACCGCCAGATATCGTAGTCATGGTATGTAGCCGTGGCAAGTAGGATCTGGATGGACTTAAGCATAGCTACTTGAAAAGGTTTCATCATTATCCACGCCTGGTCGATGACGAAAACCTTTAACAAGTCTAGTTTTGAAAGTCTCAACTTTTCCAACTACACCAAGTAATCTTCTCAAGATATACTTGCTGCTGATGGGGATTTAACCCTTCAGATATAGCAACCAAAGTCCATACTTTGTTGGTGTACATGGATTCCATCTCAGATCACTAAGCATCCAGCCATTCTTACAGAGTCCCACTCCTGATGGCCAGCTCGAAACTAGTTGGGTCATCATCTCATGATGCAATCCTTGCTCCCACTGTCATAGAGTAACCGAAGTATCTCTCAGGTGGGTGAGGAACCCTACTAGATCGGCGGAGAGGCTGAGGTTCGTTGGTCTCTACTGAATCCTTTGGTTCTATCAAATCATCAGCTGTAGTTTGTATAGCTGGAACATTTCCAGTTCTACATAACAGATCTTGTCTCGAGCTTGTCCGGATTTTGCTTTTAGACATAGGCCGGACAACCCCAAATCTTAACTAACTTAAGATATGGGCTCTTCCCTTTCCATATCACATATGAAATGATAGGTAACTGATTTGATTTGAACCCTTTTCAATAGGTATGCAGCTTCTCAAGTGCATAACTCCCAAAAGGAAACAGGTAACTCAGTAGTACTCATCATAGAGCACACCTTATCACATAGGGTGTGATTGCTCCGTCCCGATATACCAACATGCCATAGTGTATACGGAGGAGTAATGCTGAGAGAGAATCTCATTCTCGTTTAGAAAAGTCCAAGAATTTCGTGCTCAAGTATTCTCCTCCTTGATCTCATCATAGGACATAATACTTATACCCGTATTTTGGTTCTCTACTTCTAAATCATATTCTGTGAATATCTCAAAAGGTTCGGACTTGTGTTTCAACAGGAACATATGTCTGAATCTTGAGAGATTATCAGAGAATGTAACGAAGTATAAAGAACCGGTCTTGGCATGTGTAGACAGGGGACCTACATACATCAACATGTATCATCCCAAGAGTTCACTAACTCTTTCTCTGTTTCCAGTAAACGGAGCTATGGTCATCATATCTTTGTGACATGATTGGCAAGTTTCACAAGATGTAAATTCAAACTGATTTAAATATGCATCTACATGCAACTTCAGCTAGTCGGGTCGCATTGATATGACCTAGTCTACAATGCCTCAAGTAGGATTCGTTCATTTCTGAACTCTTCCTCTTGTGTGTGTTCGGTATACTAAAGAACTGTAGTTTGATTTAGAACATCAATGCTTTTAGATAACGTGCTTGAACCGATCAACTTTTGATATACGAAATGTTCAAAACATTATCCAACAATACAAAATTTTATCGTTTCTTTAGTAACAAAGAGACAGATATGATTTTGTATATCAGGTTCGGTATCTAATAACATTCGTTCAGAATCAATGTATTGGTAATACAGGGTGACAGTGACCAGCAGACTTGGCTGCAACACTTGCCCCGTTTTCTGCCTCATGAAACTTATCACCCGTTCTCAGTTCTCTACCTTTCTGTAGCCCTATGTAACAGATTACATATCTGGGATCCTGATCTGGTATCACATACCTAGGACGTAAAGGATACTGAGAAACAGTTCTTTGTAATGAAGACACCCGAAGATGATGCATCAGCATGCACTCTCTTCGTTTGGGCGGCACGGGAAATCTGGTATTCCCCAATTTCCTGCTCTGTCTTATAACAATTATAAGTTGGAGCGGGACCAACGTTCCCCAGCTCAGTATAACAAGCGGGTTCGGTCAATATTCCGTATTATTATCTTGATTAAGGCGTGATATGGTCGCTACCTGGAGAGAGAGAGAAGAAAACACTCAGCGTGCGCTCTTGCAAGAATAGATTGGTTATTATTTTATCTAATCAGGATGGCTCCCACTGCTTTTTATCAAATCTTCCTTCAAACCCTAAAAGGAAAGACTAGCCGGGATTAATTACACACTACAAGTTCGCCAATCTTTCAGCCAGGCCAGTGTCGGTACTTTGAGGGAGGTCCCCCGTGCTTTCACACGAACCTAATTAATGTAAACCTCGTTTTCCCAGAGGCGTAACCACGTTAACACCTTTCTAGACACCTACTTGATCGGCTAATTGTAATGTGTAAAACTCTCCCAGAAGTAACTCTTACTCGCAGTAGGTATCGGGATCCAACAATCTCATAGAAGGTATGCAATCTCATTGCAAATTTCAACACTTGAAATTCCTGATAATATTTTGCCCCTAGCGTGCTATTGTTAGTTATATGTATGCCCTAGAGGCCATTACAATACATAGGATGTATATTGTAGTGGATGCTTGGACATATATAGAGAGGACTTTCTTGCTCGACATGATAGTATGCTATCTGGTTGATCTTTACCTTAACGTGTACACTGATTGTCTCTCTGTTACATGTTGGTAAAGCCCTTAGGATGTGTACTTGACTACCTAGACTATGATACGGATCATACTAGTGGGGACATGGTAGTCCATAAGTACATCCTTCAAAGTCCCTAGTCGTGGGTGTATCGAGACGGGGCATCGATATACCAGAGTAGACTAGCGTATACCTTCTCGACCCATGCAGATGGGCGATGGATGATCCCATATCCATTGGTGTTTGACATCAGAGATGATATACGGGTGCTCAGTGAAGACTGGGTACAATGGACGGACTCGCCGAGAACTCGCAGATGGTATTATACCTCACGTCAGATGGCAGTTCTCTGGGGACACTGGTACAGAGTAGTCTGTTGACCCGAGATCGTCATAGAGTCTTGTGTGGTTCCCACTGTGCTTTGATTTCCATCTTACCACGTCTAAGAGGGCGTGCAAAACGGTGGTTTTTGGGTACAGTCCCGAGTCACATGGAGGCAATGAGCGATAGGAGAGGATTCGTCTCTCCCGGTATAGGGGGTTGATGTTGCGCTGTGTTCGATTGGCTATAACAGGAAATCCCTGGCCAGGGTTGCTGAGATTTACTAGTAAGTGTTACCAGTAGTTTCTCGAATTGTTATAGACCTCATATCGACACGACTTATCGAGCTATTGGGGTCTGACGTTTACCACCCCTAGGCGAGATATGCGACATATCAGACGATCAGACCGGACTGTACGGTAGTGTTACTGGTTGGATTCACTGGAGTGTGAGCGGGCTTGCTCGTCGATCTTCAGATCGCTCAATACCCGGGTGGCCGTTACGTTTAGCAGACCGCTTGCGGCTTGTGGGTGTTTGATATGATCATCACCTGCTGCCGGCGTATTGACGAGTCTTTAGAGTCCTACACAGAGGTTTCCTGGCTCAAGCGAAACGAAATAGGAGCGCATATGAGATATGTGCGGGATCGAGAATAATGCGTGTATGTGATACCGTATTTCATTCTCGCGATGAATGTGTCGAATGGTTGTATGCGATATAACCTAGTTATCGAATCGAGGATTGATTCGATAAGCCGATACATTGGATACTAGTCGGTTATATGCGATTTGACCGGATCATTAAATCAAGTGTTGATTTAATGATTTAATGTATAATTATATATTTGATATATTACTTTGCATTAACTAGTATCGGTTCACTTTGAATGGATTTTCTCACTCGGATGTGCGCATTGTATATGCGATATGATTTTGTGCACATGTTTGTATCATGTTTGATGATGCATGCTTTATTGGTTAAGTGTAAAGATTAAACCATGGTTGTGAATGGTTAGGGTTTTGTTTTCTTTTTCATTTATTTATTTATTATTTAGTTATTCATTTGGAAAAAGAAAAAGGGTGAGAAAAATGGTGGCATTCTTTTAATCTTTCATGAAGCTTCATGAACACTTTGACCATGTCACCATTTTTGTCTCATGCTTAACCCTAACCACTCCACTAACCCTTGTTCACTCTCTACACTTTACCATGGTTACCTTTATGATAAGAATGATTATTCTTTTCTTTTCTAATTAATCTTATCATAATATTCTTCTTCTTCTTCCATTCTTCAAGTGAAGAAAGCCATGCTCCATCAATGGTGATTGATGGAAATGAGTGAGAAATCCAATTCTAAAGTCTACTCAATTCCTATTTCTTCATCCTCTACCTCTTGCCAAGTAGTAGAGTGTGTTTCCTTCACAAGTTTTCTAGACTTGGTGAAGTTGGAGCTTGATCTAGCGATGCCTCGACGTAGATCATCTTCGGCACGTCGTCGATGACCTAGCCCGCTTCTTCTCCGATGAAGCCGACGCTAGAGCCCGGGATTTGATGAGGACAACGAGGAGATTTCATTGCGGAGCTATGGAGGTGGAGAACCGGATCTACAAAGGTTGTATTTCCGTATTCTTGTAGTTAAGTGTTAACTAGTTTGCTTTGTCGCCTAGAAATCTAGCCAACGATCCGTATTAGGGTTTCTCGGCACCGTTAAAATTTGAAATTGGCATGGTTGATGCCTTGTGAGACCTCCTTGGGGTGCCTAGGAACCCTACAGCTATGACCTTGACGCATGCCAAACAACCCATAGTCCGCTAGTCATGTTCAACCCGTACATTTCTTGATTGAATTAAACCCACCCGCACGACCCTTGACGCATGCCAAACAACGCCGTGCGAATACCCTAATCCATTCGCATCGTATGCTAGCAGATAAGCACTAGTTAGCTACCGTACACTACGCCTTGACGCATGCCAAACAACCGCAGCACGAATACTAACTAGTACTTATCTGAAATGACGGAGGGCTACGACAGGTTTTTCTGAAAACCTATTGCGTAATGAACTTGATATCGTTGTAGAATCAAATGATTTTAAAATAGAATGCTTTTGAGGCTTTTCTAGTTTTGCTAAAGGAGTCACTCCCGGTGAAGGGATCGTCGGTCCTTTCCTCGTCGAATGAGGTGCGGGATATATCATATATATCACTGTGCAAAGCAAAACACTTAAAAGCAATCAAAAGACAAACCGAGTGTGTAGCATCTGCCAGTTATTGCTAAAGGAGTCACTCCCGGTGAAGGGATCTCGGTCCTTTCCTCATCGAATAAGGTGCAGGATATATCACATATACCTCGGTGCAAAGCAAGAACTGTAGCTACCTGTTTTATTTTTGAAATTCGATTCTACAACATCTTAGATTTCTTTTTACTTTCATTAATCTCATTAATGAAGTCCCATCATTTAAGTACCTAAACATCAAAGATAAATACGACGTACACTTATGCCATCCGCATTCGCCTCGATGTCCCCTCGTGCACCGTTAGGTTAGGTAACTAACGGCAGAGCGGGGCAGGGCTAGCGCAGATGTAAAACATAAGTAACGTCTATATCATATATACTATATACTGTATCTATCACAGAACACATCACTTGATCACATCACAGATATCGCAGCAGAAGAATCATATGAAATATTGGATATACTAGGACGTCCGTGTTTTCAATACGAGCCAGTATAAAACACGGATTCCACGGTCGTGATGAATAGCCAAACCCACACCTTTAGACCCCTACGAGAGCGGCAAGAAACCCTACCAATTCTAGAGTTAGGAAACCCGGACTCGACTCCTCGAATTGGTCTCCCACTGGACTCCAGAATCCGGTTACTTGTGCTCCCCTCCTTGGGTCTATCCTAGTGCGGAAAAGTAAATAATATACAAAAGGTGACATCTTCCGCAACCTGGAAGTGCCCCACTAAAAGAATATTACATACAAGTTTTTACATGAATGAAAATGAAAAACACTCATCTCACATAAAAACCCCCGGCTATTCAAACACGACGATCCAATATAACATATCCAGCAACACATAACATCACATGTCATCAACGTAAGTAAATATGCGCATCCTAATTGTCGTTGACATATAGCAACGAAACCGGCGATATCACATATTATACTTACGGTCACAGAAAAGAAAGTGTAAAACTACAACAGTTGGAATCCGCAACCTGTATAGACATCGCATGCCTAATCAAATGAATTCCTTAGACATCGCATGCCTAACAAATATAAACCCCGCATTTCAGTCTCATTATCGAAAACACTTTTCAATACCAAGTCGGGCAATTCAACAAGATTCCCGACATCCTGATCGAATGCTCGTCGCAAACTTTATTAGGCGGCCGCACCCCCGACGCCGTCGACGAAGTGCACCAAGGCGGAACACCGCTGCCGCGAGCACCCGAACGGATGCTTTCGGCGACGGGGTTCTCCTACAGTCACTTGGTCGGGGCTATGGAGCGAGGCTGTCTATTAAGTTTACCCGGCGAGTATCCGCGTACGCTACGTAATTGCGACGGACTTTTGATCACATCAAAATTCCGTGGCAACCGATCAAGTGAGACTAAAGTGCTATGTTTATAACATTCATTCAGTTATCTCATAACTAATTGTGAATTCCAATTATTGTATCCCATTCCAGATAAATAGAAAATGTTAAACTTTCCGATCGAACAGTCGAACACCCAAGTTTTCCCAAAACAGATCAACACATGAAACAAGTCTAAAAACATTCAGTTCGTGCCTCAGTACCAACGGTCCAGTCGTAGAAGGGTCAAGCCAACGCCTCACATGTGGCACGCCGTACTGTCCCAAACCCGAAGGTTCAAAGGGCAGTTCAAGACGGTCACATAATCGAGTTAAGGTTTGTTGTCTTCTAGAGGGACCATCGCGTTACTTGCACTACTTAGAACGTCGTTAAACTACGGAAAAATCCAACACTTGGAAATTTCCCGACAGGGGAAAAATTGGGTATTTATATCCGGTCGAACTTTTTAACATATTCAAAAATTATCCGGAAAGCCACATAGACAAAATCTGATACTCCGATCGAAACACCGAATCCCCAAAACAACCCCAGAAAATTCAACTCTTGAATAAATATTAAAAATTCCCAGAAAATCCAGCATAATAAAATAGGAGTTACTGTGCAAACAGGGGATGAAGATGTCATCCTTTGGCCGCGGAACCGCCGCAGAAGGCATGCTTCTGCCGCGGTTCCGCCGCACTTTGTACTGTTCATGAGTCAAATTTTGCACCTTAATTCTTATAATTCCCTGCTGAATTTTTTAAGCATTTTTAATGTGGAAAAATCCCAGATTTTAGAAAAAGTCCAGAGAGCATGTTTGGTTTAGGGTTTCGGGTTCGTTCGGGTTTCAAACTTCGTCTACGCATCGCCTAAGGCTCTAGCTAGGCTCTGATACCACTGTAGGGTTCCTAGGCACACAAATGAGGTCTCACAAGGCATCAACCATGCCAATTTCAAATTTTACGGTGCCGAGAAATCCTAGACTACGGATCGTTAACTAGATGTCTAGGCGATAAATGAAACTAGTTTACAACTAAACTAAAAGAACGGAAATACAACCTTTGTAGATCCTATCCTCCACCTCCATAGCTCCGCAATGATGTCTCCTCGCTGTCCAAATGGAAACCCGGGCTCTAGCGTCGGCTTCATCGGAGAAAGAGCGGGCTAGGTCATCGACGACGATGCCGAAGATGATCTACGTCGAGGCATCACTAGATCAAGCTCCAACTTCACCAAGTCATGAAACTTGTGAAGAAAACACACTCTACTACTTGGCAAGAGGTAGAGGATGAAGAAATAGGAAGTGGGTTCACTTTAGAATTGGATTTCTCACTCTTTTTCATCAATCACCATTGATGGTCCAAGGTTTCTTCATTGAAGAAGATGAAGAAGAAGAAGCTAATATTATGATAAGTTCTTTTTAAAATGAAAAGAAAATGAATAATTATCATAATGTAAACCATGGTCAAGTGTAGAGATTAAACTAAGGTTAGTTGGAATGGTTAGGGTTAAGGATGAGATAAGTATGGTGGACTTTGTCAAAACTTCAAGAAGCTTCAACATAGAAACAAAATAAGCCACCATTCTTAATAATATCCAAAATGAATAAATAAATAAATAACTAAGTAAATAATCAAACCCTAACCATTCATATAACCATGGTTTAATCTTTACACAAACTCAAGTTAGCTTGTATCATCAAACATGACACAAACTTGTGTACAAAAGTATATCACATATACAATGTGCACATCAAGTGAGAAAATCCATTTAAAGTGAACCAATACTAGTTAATGCAAAGTAATATATCAAATATATAATTATGCATTAAATCATCAAATCAACACTTGATTTAACGATCCGGTCATATCGCATATAGCCGACTAGTATCTAATGTATCGGCTTATCGAATCAACCCTCGATTCGATAACTAGGTTATATTGCATATAACCATTCGATACATTCATCGCGAGAATAGAATACGGTATCACATACACGCATTATTCTCGGTCCCGCACATATCTCATATGTGCTCCTATTTCGTTTCGCTTGAGCCAGGAAACCTCTGTGTAGGACTCTAAAGACTCGTCAATACGCCGGCAGCAGGTGATGATCATATCAAACACCCACAAGCCGCAAGCGGTCTGCTAAACGTAACGGCCACCCGGGTATTGAGCGATCAGAAGATCGACGAGCAAGCCCGCTCACACTCCTGTGAATCCAAACAGTAACACTTACCGTACAGTCCGGTCTGATCGTCTGATATGTCGCATATCTCGCCTAGTGGTGGTAAACGTCAGACCCCAATAGCTTGATAAGTCGTGTCGATATGAGATCTATAACAATTCGAGAAACTACTGGTAACACTTACCAGTAAATCTCAGCAACCCTGGCCAGGGATTTCCGGTTATAGCCAATCGAACACAGCGCAACATCAACTCCCTATACCGGGAGAGACGAATCCCCTCCTATCGCCCATTGCCTCCATGTGATTCGGGACTGTACCCAAAAGCCACCATTTTGCACGCCCTCTTGGACGTGGTAAGGTAGAAATCAAAGCACAGTGGGAACCACACAAGACTCTATGACGATCTCGGGTCAACAGACTACTCTGTACCAGTGTCACCAGAGAACTGCCATCTGACGTAAGGTATAATACCATCTGGGAGTTCTCGGTGAGTCCGTCCAGTGTACCCAGTCTCCACTGAGCACCCGTATATCATCTCTGATGTCAAACACCAATGGATATGGGATCATCCATCGCCCATCTGTATGGGTCGAGAAGGTATACGCTAGTCTACTCTGGTATATCGATGCCCCGTCTCGATATACCCACGACTAGGGACTTTGAAGGATGTAATTATGGACTACCCTGTCCCCACTAGTATGATCTGCATCATAGTCCAGGTAGTCAAGTACACATCCTAAGGGCTTTACCAACATGTAACAGAGAGACAATCAGTATACACGTTAAGGTAAAGATCAACCAGATAGCATACTATCATGTCGAGCAAGAAAGTCCTCCCTATATACGTCCTAGCATCCACTACAATATATATCATATGTACAGTAATGGCCTCTAGGGCATACATATAACTAACACTACCAACTCTCCTGACCTCGATCTCCCGACGATCAACTATCTCCCGGATCAGGTGATACCGCCTCAGAATATGTCTGGACTTCTGATGGGACCTGGGTTCCTTGGCCAAAGCCACAGCTCCATTGTTATCACAATACAGAGGTATTGGATACTCAATGGATGGAACCACACCAGGTTCAGTGATGAACTTCTTTATCCAGACAGCCTCTTTGGCAGCATCGTTGGCAGTGATGTATCCAACCTCCAACGTCGAGTCTGCCACGGTTTCCTGTTTGGAACTCTTCCAACAAACCGCCCCTCCATTTAGGGTAAAGACAAATCCTGAGTGCGACTTAGAGTCGTCCTTATCACTTTGGAAGCTCGAATCGGTAAAGGACTCCACCTGGAGTTCTCCATTACCATACACCAAGAACATCTCTTTAGTCCTTCTCAAGTACATGAGAATGTTCTTCACATTTGTCCGGTGATTCTCTCCAGGATCTGCTTGATACCTACTCACTACACTTAGTGAGTATACTACATCGGGTCTGGTACATAGCGTCGCATACATGATAGAGCCTACTGCCGAAGCATAGGGTATCCCTTACATGCGAGCTCTTTCCAAATCAGTCTTGGGAGACATCTCTTTGGAGAAAGTGGGTCCAAAGATCGTGGATAAATTCCCACACTTGGATTCTTCCATACTAAACCTCTTTAGTATGGTGTCAATATACCTGGATTAGGACAATCCCAGTATCCGTCTAGATCTATCTCTATAGATCTTAATCCCCAAAATGCAGGAGGCATCACCTAGATCTTTCATTGAGAATCTATGTGATAAGAAGAGCTTGACCGAGTGCAGCATAGGAATATCATTTCCTGTCAGGAGTATGTCATCAACGTATAATACGAGGAAGACAACTTTACTCTTTGCCACCTTCTTGTACATACAAGGTTCATCTATGTTTTTGATGAAGTCAAACTCTTTGACTACCACATCAAAACAGATGTTCCAACTCCGCGATGCCTGTTTTAACCCAAAGATGGATTTAAGCAGCTTGCACACCTTTCCGCTGCTCCAACTGTCTACGAAGCCCTCTGGCTGGGTCATGTACACGCACTCTTCTAAATCACCATTTAGAAAGGCGGTCTTAACATCAATTTTCCAGATTTCATAGTCATAGAATGCAGCAATGGCAAGTAGGATCCGGATGGACTTAAGCATAGCCACTGGAGAAAAGGTTTCGTCATAATCCATACCTGGTCGTTGACGAAAACCCTTTGCAACAAGTCTAGCTTTGTAAGTCTCAACTTTTCCATCTACACCAAGTTTCTTCTTAAAGATCCATTTGTTCCCAATGGGTTTTACCCCTTCAGAAGTAATTTCCAAAGTCCATAATTTGATGGTGTACATGGATTCCATCTCAGATCGCATTGCATCCAGCCATTTCACAGAGTCACCACTCGTGATGGCCTGCTCGAAACTAGTCGGGTCATCATCTTCCATGATGCAATCCTCGCTCCCACCATCGATAAGAAAACCGCAGTATCTCTTGTTAGTTATATGTATGCCTTAGAGGCCATTACTGTACATAGGATGTATATTGTAGTGGATGCTGGGACATATATAGGGAGGACTTTCTTGCTCGACATGATAGTATGCTATCTGGTTGCTCTTTACCTTAACGTGTACACTGATTGTCTCTCTGTTACATGTTGGTAAAGCCCTTAGGATGTGTACTTGACTACCTGGACTATGATACAGATCATACTAGTGGGGACATGGTAGTCCATAAGTACATCCTTCAAGATCCCTAGTCGTGGGTGTATCGAGACAGGGCATCGATATACCAGAGTAGACTAGCGTATACCTTCTCGACCCATACAGATGGGCGATGGATGATCCCATATCCATTGGTGTTTGACATCAGAGATGATATACGGGTGCCCAGTGGAGACTGGGTATACTGGACGGACTCGCCGAGAACTCCCAGATGGTATTACACCTTACGTCAGATGGCAGTTCTCTGGTGACACTGGTACAGGTTAGTCTGTAGACCCGAAATCGTCATAGAGTCTTGTGCGATTCCCACTGTGCTTTGATTTCCACCTTACCACGTCCAAGAGGGCGTGGAAAACGGTGGTTTTTGGGTACAGTCCCGAATCACATGGAGGCAATGAGCGATAGGAGGGGATTCGTCTCTCCCGGTATAGGGAGTTGATGTTGCGCTATGTTCGATTGACCATAACCGGAAATCCCTGGCCAGGGTTGCTGAGATTTACTGGTAAGTGTGACCAGTAGTTTCTCGAACTGTTATAGACCTCATATCGACACGACTTATCGAGCTATTGGGGTCTGACGTTTACCACCCCTAGGCAAGATAAACGACATATCAGACGACGAGACCGGACTGTACGGTAAGTGTTACTGGTTGGATTCACAGGAGTGTGAGCGGGCTTGCTCGTTGATCTTTTGATTGCTCAATACCCGGGTGGCCATTACGTTTAGCAGACCGCTTGCGGCTTGTGGGTGTTTGATATGATCATCACCTGCTGCCGGCGTATTGACGAGTCTTTAGAGTCCTACACAGAGGTTTCCTGGCTCAAGCGAAATGAAATAGGAGCGCATATGAGATATGTGCGGGACCGAGAATAATGCGTGTATGTGATACCGTATTCTATTCTCGCGATGAATGTATCGATTGGTTGTATGCGATATAACCTAGTTATCGAATCGAGGATTGATTCGATAAGTCGATACATTGGATATTAGTCGGTCATATGCGATGTGACCGGATCGTTAAATCAAGTGTTGATTTAATGATTTAATGTATAATTATATATTTGATATATTACTTTATATTAACTAGTATTTGTTCACTTAAGATGGATTTTCTCACTTGATGTGCACATTGTATTAATGATATATGTTTGTGCACTAGTTTGTATCATGTTTGATGATACATGCAAACTTGGGTGTGTTTTTACTTTAAACCATGTTTAGTTAATGGTTAGGGTTTCCATTACCTTATTTATTTATTTACTTATTTATTTTGGCAAGAATAAAATGGTGGCTAACTTTGTTTCATTCTTGAAACTTCATGAATCTTTGACCATTTTGTTTCTTTCCTTAACCTAACCATGTAACTAAACCCTAGTTTATTCTCTACACTTGTTACACTAACCCATGGTTGCATTATGATAAGATCACTTGATTTATTATTATTCATCAATTGACTTTATTATTCTTATCATATTCTTTCTTCTTCTTCTTCTTCTTCTTCAAGAAGAAGAAACCTTGCTACCTTCAATGGTGCCATGAGAAAGAGAGTGAGAAATCCAAATCCAAAGTGAACCCACTTCCTATTTCTTCATTCTCTTCTACTTGCCATGTAGTAGAGTGTGTTATCTTCACAAGTTCTATGATCAAGTGAAGATGGAGCTTGATCTTGAGTTGCCTCTACGTAGATCATCTTCGGCATCGAAGTCTACGACTGTAACGTTTTAAAAATCGTTTCGGTGAAATTTCGAAAAATCGGTAAAATAAGAGGGTTTTCTGTAAAAAGTCAAAATACAAATATCTTATTATAAAAATTAAATATACATATTCTAGCTATGTAATTGCTATTATTTGGTGTTTATTGAGCCGCTGGTGAAATTTCAAATTTTCTGAAAAAAATATTATTTTATTATTATTTTAAGCCGTCACTAATACATTTAATTAGGGAAAATTACAAATTGGAATGAGTTGAAACAAATTTTGTGCATCATAAAACATTAAGTAAAATTTTATCATGTAGTTTTTGGAACGAAATCATTTGCCAAAACGGTTTAGAAATTATTGAAGAAAAAAGGCTTTTTTTTAGCGTAAATGGATGTTTGGGGTATTGTATTTATCATTTTTCATCACCCCACACCCGTACCCACACCCACACACCCCCATTCACTTCTCCCCTTGGCTGAATTCAGCAGCCCCCATCTTTTTCCACACTTGAATTTCAAAGGAAAAGAAATGAAAGAAAAGAAAAGAAAATGGAGAAATGAGGTGGACCTTTGACCTTGAATTAACTTTGACTTCTCCCCCCACTTTCTCTACCTCCCTCTCTCTCCTCTCCCCCTCCCATTCCAGCCGACCCCCCTCTCCTACTTCAGCAACTGCCCCCCCCCCCCAATTTCCCTTCTCTTTTCTCTTCAAAACTTCATCAAAAATTGCCCCAAAATCCATCAAAAAAATCCCAAAACCCAAATCCGACTCCTACCCATTTTAGCTTAGCCCGTATAGCATAGATCTTTGTGAAAAGAGAGCATTTTGGGAGGCCATGGATGCTTGTGGATCTTCAAATATTTTTGGGTATAATTCTAAAACATTTTTGCTTAATTTGTTACTAATTTCTTAAAGCTAATTTAATTAAGTGTTAATTTGGTTTATGTGAGTTTATTGCATGATTAAAGATTTCAAGTTAGGGTTTGTTGTGGAAATGAGTTGTGTTTGATTGTGTATGGTTTAGTGAGGTGGATTAACATATTTAGTTTTGTAGAAAACTAATCTAGTTGTTAATTACAAGTTGTTACTTGAAAAATGTCCAAATTAAGCTTTTTGTTGCAAACTAGTTTTTTTGATTTAATTCGAAATATGAGATTAAAAATATGGTTAGGGTTTTTATCATATTATTAACTTTATTAAGTGTAGTTTAACACTTTAGTTCATGAAAATCCAACCTAAATTGTAGTTTGTGAATTTTTGCTATGAAATTGTTAAAAAGGGTATTTTGTAAACTAGAATATTAGGGTTTTTGGAATTTAATGAGATTAAATTCCGGAAATTGTTTCTATGACTTATTTAAGATATTTAATAAGTATATTGGCCGCTACATTCATTTAAACATCATGTTTTGTACAAAAACGGCGAATTGTGCTTGCTAGATTTTCGGAAAAATGACTTTTTAAGTGAAATTGGGGTTTTTGTGAGTTTTAACCTAGTTCATATTAAAATTAGTGTTTGTGAATGTGCAAATGAGTGTGATTGGATTTTTCTCGGTGGTTTGACGTTTGTACATCGACATCGAGTGTTGGTTTGACTATTCTTGCTTGCGTAGGCGATGGGTTTGGACCTATGCGTGATACGCGTGCCGATTTGATTTTCGTATGCCGTTTCGATTTCGAATTTAATTTTAATGCGATATGGTGCGTTATGATATGTAGGTACCCCCATGTGGACTTCGAGACGACAAGTAAGCGCGTGGCGACATCGGCACCGGCTAGCGAGAATCAGGTGACTAGATTTATATCTACGGGGAGAAGTCGGGTGGATGGCATATAGCACCCCCGCAGTCCGTGGTGATGTATACGGATGCGTATACACACCAACAATTTATGATATGTTGTTAGGATTTATTATTGATGATTTTAGATGGACATTGGTGTTGGATTGGTGCATGGTTACGAAACCTTAGGTAGTGGGTGCATTACACTTACACATACACACATATACATACTTGCATACATTCCTTATTTCATATGTGCGTGTATGGGAATATATATTTATGTGTTCACATGGATATGGGACTATGTGTTCATATACTGGATTTGAGGATAGTATTTGGAATTTGAGATGAGTCGATGAGATTGGGCTTGAGGCCAGGAGATCGGTGATGTGATTTGGTTCGTATTGAGATACGACATGATGTTTTAGCGGGTCTTCTGACGTAGTAATTCTTACACCCGCATGCATACATAGATGGCATCAATATTGTACTAGACGTAGGACATTATTCCGGATCATGATATTTGATAAAGAAGATACCAAATGAATAGTGTGATTGATGTGACGTTGACCCGTACCCAGATTTGGGGATGCCGTACGACGGATTTACGTACGAGCTATATATTGATGATTCATCCGCACTCTTGACTTGGGATGTCTGATTATAGATATGGTATCGGATATTATATTATTGAGGCGGGATCACCGACTAATATATATACAGGTATGTATATACATCGACTCAGATGTTATGCGGTTTCCTTACCTGTAGTCCAGCTGGTTAGCTTAGCCCTTTAGTTTAGTTTAGTTGTTAGATTAGATTTGATTCTTACCTATTTCAAAAACTAACGAATCGTGGGTATTTTAAAAGACAGCCCAAGGGATCCTACGGAGATTTCAAAAGACGTATCTTTTCATAAAAACACCGCAGCCCCTATTTTCAAAACCCCATGATTCGTGTTATTTCAAAAGGCACCATTTGTAGGACTTATATTAGATTAATGCAGATTAGTTATAGTTGCGTCTAGTTTTCAGCTTCCGCTCATTTTTGTGGTTCGCTTCGCATCGCATGCTTATATTATGTTTCGTACTATATTATTGATATCATGCTGTTAGGACACCAGCACCATTACCGATGATGCGTATGTATCACGTACACTTACTTGCCGGCTCACACACATCTTCATCGGTAATTGTCATGCCACGTACACTTTAGAAATACTATTGCATTGACATAGGTTGTTAGCTAATAATTTAGACATGATATTAGTGTACTCGCCTTATATGCTAGATTAGATATTGTAGATATTACTTGTTACTTCATGCATGTTAATATTTATTGTTATGCCGCATTCATGGATTTTTATGCCGATATGCACTGTTTACATGCTATTGAGGATTGGAATCGGATTTCTATGAGATTTTCTGGTTTTGGGGGGAAACCGCAAAACTTATATAAGCTTCTTTCTCTCTTTAAAATAAAAAGTGCGGTTTTCCCATGCTGTATGAGTCGTCCACAATGAGTTTGCTGATGGATTTCGAGACCCGATTCGAGGAGGCGGATGAACCGTTTCGGGTACATGGTGGACCCGGTAAGGTACCCCGGGGCAAGAAGCGCGTGATGATGACGATGTGAGCCTGGCAGGGGAGCACTACCTACCGGTGATTTTACCTGACGCGTCGGATATCCGGAGGATACCGTCGTGGTCTTGAGATGGATGGTAGGGGCCGGTCTGGACTGACGGCGCCCTAGATATTGTGATTGAGACATTGAGATTTCGAGATATTGAGGTACAGAGACTGTGATACAGAGATATCGAGATATTGGGATTACGTTTTGTGCCGATGCTAGGCACTATTTTATGCTGATTTCATTATGATACCTCATTTTAAAAATACAAAGGAAATCTCACTAAATTATGGAAACAGTTCTTCATTTACATGTATTCTGTTTTCATGCATTCATACATCATTCATATGATATATTGCTACCCTTGGGCACTGACACGGGTACATGAGATTACACTCGGGTTAGATATTTACCCTAGCCTTGTTATAGGCTGCTGGTTATTTATATTTGAGGATGTATATTGATCGTATGACCTAGGATTGCGTCATACATGCGATTTCTATTCGTAGATGTTTTTTCTATTCACGAGTTGGCAACCCACCCCCGTTGTGCCACAGTTTCTTGCAGGTTTTGCCGTACAGGTTTAATTACGGCTTTGCGGGCTCAGTTTCATTCGGGTGACTTGCTAGTAAGTGGGTTTTTCTTGTATCGTACCCATCATATTACCTTGTATAATATTATTCCGTTGTATCTAGTAAATTCCATCAACCAAACATGTATTTATTTTGAGATAGAGACCAGTGATGTTATTCCTTCGACCTTAGAGTCGCGCGTTATTTTTCTGCGGTTTTCTTGTGGATTTAAGTTTCCTTTTGAATTTTGATCCTCGCCGTTGGCGTTGTATATTATATTGCTTGTGTGGTTGTGACCGTCGATTGACGAAGAGCTAGCTCCCGCTTGGGGATGCCTTTTTATTGATTTCGTATACTATTTATGTTGTATCCCGTTTGGGAGCCAGTATTTACAAAGGAGACTCTGCCGAAATTTTCAGTAAATTTTGATGTTCTTAAAAACCGCATAATTCGGCTTATGCCATTAAAATTACTTGTTTTAAATTGGTTTTCCTTCACTCTACTTCTTTTCTTGGTTTGGATTTCTTGGTTTTCGGTTTACTTAGATTACGTACGCCTCGAGAGGTTTCGTAGTTTAAGTGCCGGTCATGTTCCGTACTTTCGGGACGTGACAAAGTTGGTATCAGAGCGTTAGGTTTTAACCTTCGGAGCGTAGGATGACCCTTGGTTGATGGAATAGGTGACTAAAGTAGAGAGACGTACCGTTGGTATGTTCCGCGGCATATTTACGACACGCCACTCCACTTAAGAAGCCTTAGGATGTACATTTCCTTGTTCAGTATTATATTCCTTCCTGATCTAGCCTCATCGTTACCAGTTTGGTTTTGCTGCCACGATTTCGGGCAGGGAGAGCTACGGCTAGAGTTGCGGTCAACAGGAGCTCGTCACAAACGAGGACTGACCACGGCGTGATTCCGGCGACACCCAATTGCAGAGATGTGTCTTTTTACTATGTTTCCGCGCCACGAGCGTTTGGCAGATCGCCTTTATGAGGTTACTCGGAGGTGCTGATCGACACTAGAGAATTGAGCCAATGATGGAGGCCAGCCAGATTTTGATGACCGTTGGTGTGTTGCTTACTCCTGATGATTGAGGCACGGTTCAGCATGCAGACGAGTGAGCCAGTTATTGCTGCGAACGACGAGATATCGCCCCAGATGTTGGAGCTATTGCAGTATAAGTTGTACTAAGAGATGATAGAAGGTCGCTAGTCATCGAGGATGAATGACTAGGACATGTGGATCGTTCACCTACCCTGATGCAAGGTCATCAGATAGATTGATTCCAGCTAGAGACGACTTCACGCGGAGACGTTGGGAGTCGACAGAGACGATCGAATGTCAGAAACCTATTATTCCAAGTTTAAGGTAGTCGGAAAGACATGCAGGCAATTCTATGGTCCCTCTAGAAGAATGAAACCCTAACTCGACTTAATGACCGTGTGAAAGCCTTTGAACCTTAGGGTTTGCGGCAGTTCTGCGGCGCCATTAGTGAGGCTTGGGTTTGCCCTTCTACGGCTGGACCCCCGATGCTGTGGTATGTACTCGATACTATTAAACTGTACCCAAGATGTTGAGCTCTTGGGGGATTATGAGGTTTTGACGAATCGATTGGATGGCTCGACTTAATTCGGATGCTAGGTGGTGAGATGCATTCTTGGGAGACTCCAGATACGAGGATAGCCGTTGGAGCTCAGTCCATGCAGCCACGACGAGACGAGTCCGAAGCAGACGACATTAGAGAAAAGTGGAGTAAGAGGTTCCTACCAGATCTAGATGAGATGACGTTCCACTCCGCCGACATCAGAGATGCGATGCGCATGCCGAGGCATGGTACTTGGACTTACCTTCCAGAAGGAGTCGCGATGAGTATGCAGTCGTTCCAGAGCAAGATGCAGATATAGGAAAGGACAACGACTTCCGGACAGTTGGCAGAGATGAGGCATGGAATAGACCGTGAGCAGGATTCCTTCCAGGCCACTGATGCAATGATATTTGCACCCAGGATCAGATGTGTCACGTGAATTCAGAGAGCCAGAGGCCGACACCAGTGATATGCTGCCTTGACAGGGCCGATGAGCCGATGGATTGTGAGATTGGTAATCCACGGAGAAGACTTGGACCCTGGAGTGGTCATGTTATGCACACCAGCAGGCCAGAGTTCATGATCATCGACGAGACGTCACACTAGTGACCGCGACAGTTGGCCCGAGATTCTTAGAGGATGCACTTGAGCGGTACTGTTCCGCCATTATTGATTTCGATGTTTTGGGTGATTTATTCGTATGATTTGATTTTGATGATTGAGGATTTACGATCTTTGCACAGTGTTGCACTTGATATCGTTTTCGTGCTTTAGTTTTACATGTTTGTGATTTTGCGGTTTTAAACAGTTGAGTTGGTTTTGTGTGTATGCATGCACACGAATTGGTTCCTGCACTCTGTATAGTTATTATATGCTTGCAGTGTGCACTGGACTTCGATTTCGATTGTGATACTCGATATTTGTTTTGTGCACCTTGTGCACCTAATTGATTTTGCGCACGTTCGGCGCTTGATATTGGATTTCATGATTTCGTGCACGATGGATGCACCTGATTTGGATTTTCGCGCATGTTGGGCGCATGTTTTGAAGGGTGATTTTGGTGCACACCAGAGGCACTAAATTGAGAATTTTTCGTGCATGTCAGGTGCACCTGATTTTGCTGTCAGGCACACATGTTGCCTACGACAGATGTTTCGTGCACACCCGATGCACTTAGATGTTGTTTCTGTGCGCATGTATGGCACATTCATGGATTTTGATTTCCGTGCGCACCAGATGCACGTAGCATTCATGTGCATATTTTGGGATTGATTTTGTATAGAGCAGTACGTTTTTATGATATTGCTATGTGTTTTCGTACTGAGCAGGACTAGTCAGAGGACAGTACCTGAATATATTTTTGCATGCATTGATAGTTATTGAAGGGATTTCCAAAAAGCGAGCTATAGCCTCAGTATTTACCTACGTGTCTGATATGACACGAAATGTTTAAAACAAGGAGACCCTTCTAAATTGTTTCCAAAACGGTGGAACGTACATTTCAAACAAAGGTATATATGTATATAGTTATTTTCTTATGATAGACGTCTGCCACTGTGCAGTGTTATACGCGTTGCACAGCGACTTAAAGAGATTTGGCATGCATTTCCTTCAGATACTTACAGATATAGATTCGATATTTACATGTATAGTTTCGAGTTATGTCATATTGGTTTTGATTTGGATTTGGCATTGATGTCTTCTCCATGACTCAGATGATTGCGGGATGCTTGACGGAGTTTTGATTTGAGTTATATGCTCATTTTTCAAGCGCATGCGCTGCGCTACGATTTGTTTTACGTAGTTACAATTTCGGAGCCCCGACGACTTGATGGTTTTTATTAGATGTTTTAGTATTTGGGGGAGTTTGAATTTAAATTCGGGGACCGAATTTCTTTAAGGGGGGAAGATTGTAACGTTTTGAAAATCGTTTCGGTGAAATTTCGAAAAATCAGTAAAATAAGGGGATTTTCTGTAAAAAGTCAAAATACAAATATCTTATTATAAAAATTAAATATACATATTCTAGCTATGTAATTGCTATTATTTGGTGTTTATTGAGCCGCTGGTGAAATTTCAAATTTTCTGAAAAAAATATTATTTTATTATTATTTTAAGCCGTCACTAATACATTTAATTAGGGAAAATTACAAATTGGAATTAGTTGAAACAAATTTTGTGCATCATAAAACGTTAAATAAAATTTTATCATGTGGTTTTTGGAACGAAATCATTTGCCAAAACGGTTTAGAAATTATTGAAGAAAAAAGGCTTTTTTTAGCGTAAATGGATATTTGGGGTATTATATTTATCATTTTTCATCACCCCACACCCGTACCCACACCCACACACCCCCATTCACTTCTCCCCTTGGCTGAATTCAGCAGCCCCCATCTTTTTCCACACTTGAATTTCAAAGGAAAAGAAATGAAAGAAAAGAAAAGAAAATGGAGAAATGAGGTGGACCTTTGACCTTGAATTGACTTTGACTTCTCCCCCCACTTTCTCTACCTCCCTCTCTCTCCTCTCCCCCTCCCATTCCAGCCGGCCCCCCCTCTCCTACTGCAGCAACAGCCCCCCCCCCATTTCCCTTCTCTTTTCTCTTCAAAACTTCATCAAAAATTGCCCCAAAATCCATCAAAAAAATCCCAAAACCCAAATCCGACTCCTACCCATTTTAGCTTAGCCCGTATAACATGGATCTTTGTGAAAAGAGAGCATTTTGGGAGGCCATGGATGCTTGTGGATCTTCAAATATTTTTGGGTATAATTCTAAAACATTTTTGCTTAATTTGTTACTAATTTCTTAAAGCTAATTTAATTAAGTGTTAATTTGGTTTATGTGAGTTTAATTGCATGATTAAAGATTTCAAGTTAGGGTTTGTTGTGGAAATGAGTTGTGTTTGATTGTGTATGGTTTAGTGAGGTGGATTAACATATTTAGTTTTGTAGAAAACTAATCTAGTTATTAATTACAAGTTGTTACTTGAAAAATGTCCAAATTAAGCTTTTTGTTGCAAACTAGTTTTTTTGATTTAATTCGAAATATGAGATTAAAAATATGGTTAGGGTTTTTATCATATTATTAACTTTATTAAGTGTAGTTTAACACTTTAGTTCATGGAAATCCAACCTAAATTGTAGTTTGTGAATTTTTGCTATGAAATTGTTAAAAAGGGTATTTTGTAAACTAGAATATTAGGGTTTTTGGAATTTAATGAGATTAAATTCCGGAAATTATTTTTATGACTTATTTAAGATATTTAATAAGTATATTGGCCGCTACATTCATTTAAACATCATGTTTTGTACAAAAACGGCGAATTGTGCTTGCTTGATTTTCGGAAAAATGACTTTTTAAGTGAAATTGGGGTTTTTGTGAGTTTTAACCTAGTTCATATTAAAATTAGTGTTCGTGAATGTGCAAATGAGTGTGATTGGATTTTTCTCGGTGGTTTGACGTTTGTACATCGACATCGAGGGTTGGTTTGACTATTCTTACATGCGTAGGCGATGGGTTTGGACCTATGCGTGATACGCGTGCCGATTTGATTTTCGTATGCCGTTTCGATTTCGAATTTAGTTTTAATGCGATATGGTGCGTTATGATATGTAGGTACCCCCATGTGGACTTCGAGACGACAAGCAAGCGCGTGGCGACATCGGCACCGGCTAGCGAGAATCAGGTGAGTAGATTTATATCTATGGGGAGAAGTCGGGTGGATGGCGTATTGCACCCCCGCAGTCCGTGGTGATGTATACGGATGCGTATACACACCAACAATTTATGATATGTTGTTAGGATTTATTATTGATGATTTTTGATGGACATTGGTGTTGGATTGGTGCATGGTTACGAAACCTTAGGTAGTGGGTGCACTACACTTACACATACACACATATACATACTTGCATACATTCCTTATTTCATATGTGCGTGTATGGGAATATATATTTATGTGTTCACATGGGTATGGGACTATGTGTTCATATACTGGATTTGAGGATAGTATTTGGAATTTGAGATGAGTCGATGAGATTGGGCTTGAGGCCAGGAGATCGGTGATGTGATTTAGTTCGTATTGAGATACGACATGATGTTTTAGCGGGTCTTCTGACGTAGTAATTCTTACACCCGCATGCATACATAGATGGCATCAATATTGTACTAGACGTAGGACATTATTCCGGATCATGATATTTGATAAAGAAGATACCAAATGAATAGTGTGATTGATGTGACTTTGACCCGTACCCAGATTTGGGGATGCCGTACGACGGATTTACGTACGAGCTATATATTGATGATTGATCCGCACTCTTGACTTGGGATGTCTGATTATAGATATGGTATCGGATATGATATTATTGAGGCGGGATCACCGACTAATATATATACAGGTATGTATATACATCGACTCAGATGTTAGGCGGTTTCCTTACCTGTAGTCCAGCTGGTTAGCTTAGCCCTTTAGTTTAGTTTAGTTGTTAGATTAGATTTGATTCTTACCTATTTCAAAAACTAATGAATCGTGGGTATTTTAAAAGACAGCCCAAGGGATCCTACGGAGATTTCAAAAGACGTATCTTTTCATAAAAACACCATAGCCCCTATTTTCAAAACCCCATGATTCGTGTTATTTCAAAAGGCACCATTTGTAGGACTTATATTAGATTAATGCAGATTAGTTATAGTTGCGTCTAGTTTTCAGCTTCCGCTCATTTTTGTGGTTCGCTTCGCATCGCATGCTTATATTATGTTTCGTACTATATTATTGATATCATGCTGTTAGGACACCAGCACCATTACCGATGATGCGTATGTACCACGTACACTTACTTGCCGGCTCACACACATCTTCATCGGTAATTGTCTTGCCACGTACACTTTAGAAATACTATTGCATTGACATAGGTTGTTAGCTAATAATTTAGACATGATATTAGTGTACTCGCCTTATATGCTAGATTAGACATTGTAGATATTACTTGTTACTTCATGCATGTTAATATTCATTGTTATGCCGCATTCATGGATTTTTATGCCGATATGCACTGTTTACATGCTATTGAGGATTGGATTCGGATTTCTATGAGATTTTCTGGTTTTGGGGGAAAACCGCAAAACTTATATAAGCTTCTTTCTCTCTTTAAAATAAAAAGTGCGGTTTTCCCATGCTGTATGAGTCGTCCACCATGAGTTTGCTGATAGATTTCGAGACCCGATTCGAGGAGGCGGATGAACCGTTTCGGGTACATGGTGGACCCGGTAAGGTACCCCGGGGCAAGAAGCGCGTGATGATGACGATGTGAGCCTGGCAGGGGAGCACTACCTACCGGTGATTTTACCCGACGCGTCGGATATCCGGAGGATACCGTCGTGGTCTTGAGATGGATGGTAGGGGCCGGTCTGGACTGACGGCGTCCTAGATATTGTGATTGAGACATTGAGATTTCGAGATATTGAGGTACAGAGACTGTGATACAGAGATATCGAGATATTAGGATTACGTTTTGTGCCGATGATAGGCACTGTTTTATGCTGATTTCATTATGATACCTCATTTTAAAAATACAAAGAAAATCTCACTAAATTATGGAAACAGTTCTTCATTTACATGTATTCTGTTTTCATGCATTCATACCTCATTCATATGATATATTGCTACCCTTGGGCACTGACACGGGTACATGAGATTACACTCGGGTTAGATATTTACCCTAGCCTTGTTATAGGCTGCTGGTTATTTATATTTGAGGATGTATATTGATCGTATGACCAACGATTGCGTCATACATGCGATTTCTATTCGTAGATGTTTTTTCTATTCACGAGTTGGCAACTCACCCCCGTTGTGCCCCAGTTTCTTGCAGGTTTTGCCGTACAGGTTTAATTACGGCTTTGCGGGCTCAGTTTCATTCGGGTGACTTGCTTGTAGGTGGGTTTTTCTTGTATCGTACCCATCATATTACCTTGTATAATATTATTCCGTTGTATCTAGTAAATTCCATCAACCAAACATGTATTTATTTTGAGATAGAGACCAGTGATGTTATTCCTTCGACCTTAGAGTCGCGCGTTATTTTTCTGCGGTTTTCTTGTGGATTTGAGTTTCCTTTTGAATTTTGATCCTCGCCGTTGGCGTTGTATATTATATTGCTTGTGTGGTTGTGACCGTCGATTGATGAAGAGCTAGCTCCCGCTTGGGGATGCCTTTTTATTGATTTCGTATACTATTCATGTTGTATCCCGTTTGGGAGCCAGTATTTACAAAGGAGACTCTGCCGAAATTTTCAGTAAATTTTGATGTTCTTAAAAACCGCATAATTCGGCTTATGCCATTAAAACTACTTGTTTTAAATTGGTTTTCCTTCACTCTACTTCTTTTCTTGGTTTGGATTTCTGGGTTTTCGGTTTACTTAGATTACGTACGCCTCGAGACGTTTCGTAGTTTAAGTGCCGGTCATGTTCCGTACTTTCGGGACGTGACAACGACCTAGCCCGCCCATTTCTTCGATGAAACCAACGCTAGAGTCCGGGATCCGATGATCGCAGCGAAGGGACATCGTCACGGAGCTAAGGAAGTGGAGGACCGGATCTACAAAGGTTGTATTTCCATTCACTTAGTAGCAAAGTTGTTTGCTTGCATTAGTTTTCGCCTAATCTCTAGTTAACGATCTAGTTTAGGGTTTCTCGGCACCGGAAAATTTTAATTTGGCATGGTTGATGCCTTGTGGAACCTCTTTTGTGTGCCTAGGAACCCTACAGTGGTATCAGAGGCTAGCTTGAGCCTTAGGCGATGAGTAGACGAAGTTAGAAATCCGATCGAACCCGAAACCCTAATTCAAAATTCTTCTCTGTACATTTTTTTAAAACTGGTCTTTTTGTGAATTAAAAATATGCAGAAAAATCAGCAGGCTTTTTTAAGAATTACTGTGAAGCACGGGAGCATAACTCGACCAAGTGGCCGCGAAACCGCGGTACGAGCATGGCATGTGAGGCAGTTCCGCGGCCATATAGGAGCATCTTGTCATTTTCTTTGCACAGTAATTCCTATCTGTTAGTGCTGTATTTTCTGAAAATTTTTAAATTCTACTCAAGAGTTGAGTTTTCTGGGTTGTATTGGGAGTTCGTAGATTCGATCGGACTGTCTAATTTTGTCTATGTGTTTTTCTGGGTAATTTTAGAATATGTTAAAAAGTTCGACCGGATATAAATACCCAATTTTTCCCCTGTCGGGAAATTTCCAAGTGTTGGATATTTCCGTGGTTTAAAGACGTTCTAAGTAGTGCAAGAAATGCGTTGGACCCTCTAGAAGACAACAAACCTTAACTCGATTATGTGACCGTCTTGAACTGCCCTTTAAACCTTGGGGTTTGGGGCAGTACGGCGTGCCACATGTGAGGCGTTGGTTTGACCCTTCTACGGCTGGACCGTTGGTACTGTGGCATGAAGTGAATGTTCTTAAAACCTATTTCATGTATTGAGCTGTTTCGGGAAAACTTGGGTGTTTGGATTTTCGATCGGAAAGTTTAACATTTTCTATTTATCTGGAATGTGATACAATATTTGGAATCCAATGTAGTTATGAAATAACTGATTTGGATGTTATAAACATAGCAGTTTAGTCTCACTTGATCGGTTGCCACGGAATTTTGATGTGATCAAAAGTCCGTCGCAATCATGTAGCGTACGTGGATACTCGCCGGGTAAACTTAATAGACAGCTACACCCCATAGCCCCGACCAAGTGACTGTAGGAGAACCCCGTCACCAAAAAGCATCCATTCAGGTGCTCGCAGCAGTGGTGTTCCACCTTAGAGCACTTCGTCGACGGTATCGGGGGTGCGGCCGTCCACTAAAGTTTGCGACGAGCATTCGTTCTGGATGTCGGGAATCTTGTTGAATTACCCGACTTTATATTGAAAAGAGTTTTCGATAATGAGACTAAAATGCAGAGTTTATAACTGTTAGGCATGCGATGTCTAAGGAATTCATTTGTTTAGGCATGCGATGTCTAAAGCGTTTGCGGATTCCAACTGTTCTAGTTTTACACTTTCTTTTCTGTAACCGTAAGTGTAATATGTGACATCGCCGGTTTCGTTGCTATATGTCAACGACAATTGGGATACGCATGTTTACTTACGTTGATGACATGTGATGTTATGTGTTGCTGGATATGTTATATTGGATCGTCGTGTTTGAATAGCCGGGGGTTTTTATGTGAGACGAGTGTTTTTCATTTTCATTCATGTAAAAACCGTGTATGTAATATTCTTTTATTGGGGCACTTCCAGGTTGCGGAAGATGTCACCTTTTGTATATTATTTACTTTTCCGCACTAGGATAGACCCAAGGATGAGAGCACAAGTAACCGGGTTCTGGAGTCCAGTGGGAGACCAACCCGAGGAGTCGAGTCCGGGTCTCCTAACTCTAGAATTGGTAGGGTTGCTTGCCGCTCTCGTAGGGGTCTAGGGGTGTGGGTTTGGCTATTCATCGCGACCGTGGAATCCGTGTTTTATACTGGCTCGTATTGAAAACACGGACGTCCTAGTATATCCAATGTTTCATATGATTCTTCTGCTGCGATATCTGTGATGTGATCATTTGATGATCTGTGATAAATACTGTATATAGTATATATGATATATTATATAGACGTTACTTATGTTTTACACCCGCGCTAGCCCTGCCCCGCTCTGCCGTTAGTTACCTAACCTAACGGTGCACGAGGGGACGTCGAGGCGAATGCGGATGGCATAAGTGTACGTCGTATTTATCTGTGATGTTTAGGTAACTTAAATGATGGGACTTCATTAATGAGATTAATGAAATAAAAGAAACCTAAAGATGTTGTGGAATCGAATTTAAAAAAAAAAAAACAGGTAGCTACAGTTCTTGCTTTGCATCGCGGTGTTCCTGGTAGAACATCCTGCACCTTATTCGATGAGGAAAGGGCCGACGATCCCTTCATCGGGAGTGACCCCTTTAGCAATAACTGGCAGATGCTACACTCTCGGTTTGTCTTTTGATTGCTTCTATAGTTTTTGCTTTGCACAGCGATATATATGATATATCCTGCACCTCATTCGACGAGGAAAGGGCCGACGATCCCTTCACCGAGAGTGACCCCTTTAGCAAAACTAGAAAAGCCACAAAAACACTCCATTTTAAAATCATTTGATTCTACAACGATATCAAGTTCATTACGCAATAGGTTTTCAGAAAAACCGGTCGTAGCCCTCCGTCATTTCAGATAAGTCCTGCTTAGTATTCGTGTTGCGTTTGTTGACCTTGTCAAGGCGCAGTGTGCGGTAGATAACCAGTATTTATCTGCTTATGCATATGATGCGGATTGTTTTAGGGTATTCGTACGGCCTTGTTGACCTTGTCAAGGGTCGTGCGGGTGGGTTTTATTCAATCAAGAAATGACGGGTAGAACTTGACTTACGGTCTATGGTTTGTTGACCTTGTCAAGGTCATAGATCGTTCGGGGCAAAATTATCGGGAATTTCAAGTGTTGAAATTTGCAATGAGATTGCATACCTTCTTTGAGATAGTTGGATCCTGATACCCACTGCGAGTAATTGTTACTCCTGGCAGAGTTTTACACATTACAATTAGCCGATCGAGTAGGTGTCTAGAAAGGTGTTAACGAGGTTACGCCTCTGGGAAAACGAGGTTTACATTAATTAGGTCCGTGCGAAAGCACGGGGCACCTCCCTCAAAGTACCGACACTGGCCTGGCTGAAAGATTGGCGAACTTGTAGCGTGTAATTAATCCCGGCTAGTCTTTCCTTTTAGGGTTTGAAGGAAGATTTGATAAAAACGGTGGGAGCTATCCTGATTAGATAAAATAATAACCAATCTGATCTTGTAAGAGCGCACGTAGAGTGTTTTCTTCTCTCTCTCTCTCCTGTAGCGACCATGTCACGCCTTAATCAAGATAATAATACGGATGTATTGACCGAAGCCGCTTGCTATACTGAGCTGGGGAACGTTGGTCCCGCTCCAACTTATAATTGTTATAAGACAGAGCAGGAAATTGGGGAATACCAGATTTCCCGTGCCGCCCAAACGAAGAAAGTGCATGCTGATGCATCTTCTTCGGGTATGTTCATTACAGAGAACTGTTTCTCAGTATCCTTTACATCCTGGGTATGAGATACCGGATCAGGATCCCGCATATGTAATCTGTTACATGGGCTATAGATAGGTAGAGAACTGAAGACGGGTGATAAGTTTCATGAGACAGAAAACGGTGCAAGTGTTGCAGCCAAGTCTGTTGGTTACTGTCACCCTGTATTACTAAAATACATTGATTCTGAACAAATGTTATTAGATACCGAACCTGATGTACAAAATCATATCAGTCTCTTTATTAGTAAAGAAAGGATATAATTTTGTATTGTTGGATAATGTTTTGAACATTTCCTATATTAAAAGTTGATCGGTTCAGGCACGATATCTAAAAGCTTTGATGTTCTAAATCGAACTACAGTTCTTAGTATGCAGAACACACACAAGAGGAAGAGTTCATAAATGAACGGATCTTTCTTGAGGTATTGTAGACTAGGTCATATCAATGCGACCCGACTAGCTTAAGTTACATCTAAGATGCATATTTAAATCAGTTTGAATTTACATCTTGTGAAACTTGCTGGTCATGTCACAGAGATAAGATGACCATAGCTCTGTTTAATGGAAACAGAGAAAGAGTTAGTGAACTCTTGGGATGATACATGTTGATGTATAAAGGTCCCCTGTCTACACATACCAGGACCGGTTCTTTGTACTTCATTACATTCTCTGATGATCTTTTTAGATTCAGACATATGTTCCTGTTGAAACACAAGTCCGAAACTTTTAAGATATTCACAGAATATAAGTTAGAAGTAGAGAACCAAAATACGGGTATAAGTATTATGTCCTTTGATGCGATCAACGAGGAGAATACTTCAGCACGGAATTCCTTGATTATTCTAAAGGAGAATGAGATTCTCTCTCAGCATTACTCCTCCGTATACACCATAGCACGATGGTATATCGGGGCGGAGCAATAGCACCCTATGTGATAAGGTGTGCTCTATGATGAGTACTACTGAGTTACCTATTTCCTTTTGGGAGTTATGCGCTTGAGAAGCTGCATGCCTATTGAATAGGGTTCAAATCAAAACAGTTGCCTACCGCTTCATATCTTAAGTTTGTTAAGATTTGGGGTTGTCCAGCCTATGTCTAAAAAGCAAAATCCGGACAAGCTCGAGGCAAGATCTGTTATGTAGAACTGGAAATGTTCCAACTATACAAACTGCAGCTGATGATTTGGAAGAACCAAAGGATTCAATAGTAACCAACGAACCTCAGCCTCTCCGCCGATCCAGTAGGGTTCCTCACCCACCTGAGAGATACTTTGGTTTCTCTATGACAGTGGGAGCGAGGATTACATCATGAGATGATGACCCAACTAGTTTCGAGCAGGCCATCAGGAGTGGAACTCTGTAAGAATGGCTGGATGCTTAGCGATCTGAGATGGAATCCTTATACACCAACAAGGTATGGACTTTAGTTGCTTTATCTGAAGGGTTAAATCCCCATCAGGAGCAAGTATATCTTGAGAAGATTACTTGGTGTACTTGGAAAAGTTGAGACTTTCAAAGCTAGACTTGTTAAAGGTTTGCATCATTGACCAGGTATGGATTTTGTTGAAACCTTTTCTAAGTAGCTATGCTTAAGTCCATCCAGATCCTACTTGCCACGGCTACATACCATGACTATGATATCTGGTGGTTGGGTGTCATGACTGCTTTTCTAAAATGATGTTTCAGAAAAGAGAGTCTGTAAGTACACAGTCAGAGGGCTTCGTAGACAGTGGGAGCAGCGGAAACGTGTGCAAGATGTTTTATGTGATAAAGCGGGAATCGCGGAGTTGGAACATCTGTTTTGATGTATTAGTCAAAGAGTTTAACATCATCAAAATGGTAGATGAACCTTTTATAAACAAAAAGGTAGTAGGGAGTATGTTGACGATCCTCGTAGAGTACGTGGATGACATACTCTTGATAGGGAAGGAGTTTCCTATGCTACGCTCGATCAATCTCCGCTTATCACAATGATTCTCCACATAGGATCAAAGTGATACCTACTAAATCCTGGGTTTTGGATCTATAAGATAGATCTAAATGGATGTTAGGATTCTCACTAGATGTAGTGAGATGGTATCAATCGATCCTGGGGAGAATCACTGGAAGTGTTCCAGGGTGATAAGGACGACTGAATGTCAGTCACATGCATTGTCTGTACCCTCTATGGAGGGACGGTATGTTGAAAGAGTTCCAAGCTAGATACCGTGACATACTAGACGATTAAAGGCAAGATACATCGCTACTTACGATGCTACCAAAGAGGCAGTCTGGATGTGTATTTGTTCATGAGATGAACTTAGTTCCTCCCATTGTGTGACAATGGAGTTGTGGCTAATGCCAAGGAACATCCGTCCCATCAGTGATCCAAACATATTCTAAGGTAGTGTCACCTGATCATGGAGATGGTTGATCTCCAGGGTGATCGAGGTAAGGAGAGTAGACTAAGAGGACAACACGGCGGATCCACTCACAAAGGCCTTTTTCCCAGAGAGAGACTTTTATGGGATGGTTGAGTATGAGATACTGCAACCACTGCTACAGATGGCCCTAGTGCAAGTGGGAGATTGTTAGTTATATGTATGCCCTAGAGGCCATTACTGTACATAGAATGTATATTGTAGTGGATACTGGGACATATATAGGGAGGACTTTCTTGCTCGACATGATAGTATGCTATCTGGTTGCTCTTTACCTTAACGTGTACACTGATTGTCTCTCTGTTACATGTTGGTAAAGACCTTAGGATGTGTACTTGACTACCTGGACTATGATACAGATCATACTAGTGGGGACATGGTAGTCCATAAGTACATCCTTCAAGGTCCCTAGTCGTGGGTGTATCAAGACAGGGCATCGATATACCAGAGTAGACTAGCATATACCTTCTCGACCCATACAGATGAGCGATGGATGATCCCATATCCATTGGTGTTTGACATCAAAGATGATATACGGGTGCTCAGTGGAGACTGGGTACACTGGACGGACTCGCCGAGAACTCCCAGATGGTATTATACCTTACGTCAGATGGCAGTTCTCTGATGACACTGGTACAGGTTAGTCTGTAGACCCGAGATCGTCATAGAGTCTTGTGTGATTCCCACTGTGCTTTTATTTCCACCTTACCACGTCCAAGAGGGCGTGCAAAACGGTGGTTTTTGGGTACAGTCCTGAATCACATGGAGGCAATGAGCGATAGGAGGGGATTCGTCTCTCCCGGTATAGGGAGTTGATGTTGCGCTGTGTTCGATTGGCTATAACCGGAAATCCCTGGCCAGGGTTGCTGAGATTTACTGGTAAGTGTTACCAGTAGTTTCTCGAACTGTTATAGACCTCATATCGACACGACTTAGCGAGCTATTGGGGTCTGACGTTTACCACCCCTAGGCAAGATATGCGACATATCAGACGACGAGACCGGACTGTACGGTAAGTGTTACTGGTTGGATTCACAGGAGTGTGAGCGGGCTTGCTCGTTGATCTTCTGATCGCTCAATACCCGGGTGGCTGTTACGTTTAGCAGACCGCTTGCGGCTTGTGGGTGTTTGATATGATCATCACCTGCTACCGGCATATTGACGAGTCTTTAGAGTCCTACACAGAGGTTTCCTGGCTCAAGCGAAACGAAATAGGAGCGCATATGAGATATGCGCGGGACCAAGAATAATGCGTGTATGTGATACCGTATTCTATTCTCGCGATGAATGTATCGATTGGTTGTATGCGATATAACCTAGTTATCGAATCGAGGATTGATTCGATAAGTCGATACATTGGATATTACTCGGTCATATGCGATATGACCGGAT
Source organism: Agapanthus africanus (assembly GCA_030015575.1). Taxonomy (NCBI): domain Eukaryota; kingdom Viridiplantae; phylum Streptophyta; class Magnoliopsida; order Asparagales; family Amaryllidaceae; genus Agapanthus; species Agapanthus africanus. Next base: position 381,853,919 of record CM057343.1, read on the forward strand.
CGTTAAATCAAGTGTTGATTTAATGATTTAATGTATAATTATATATTTGATATATTACTTTACACTAACTAGTATTTGTTCACTTAAGATGGATTTTCTCACTTGATGTGCACTTTGTATATATGATATATGTTTGTGCACTAGTTTTACCATGTTTGATGATACATGCAAACTTGGGTGTGTGTTTACTTTAAACCATGTTTAGTTAATGGTTAGGGTTTCCATTACCTTATTTATTTATTTACTTATTTATTTTGGCAAGAATAAAATGGTGGCTAACATTGTTTCATTCTTGAAACTTCATGAAGCTTTGACCATTTTGTTTCTTTCCTTAACCTAACCATTTAACTAAACCCTAGTTTATTCTCTACACTTGTTACACAAACTTATGGTTGCATTATGATAAGATCACTTGATTTATTATTATTCATCAATTGATTTTTTTATTCTTATCATATTCTTTCTTCTTCTTCTTCTTCTTCAAAAAGAAGAAACCTTGCTACCTTCAATGGTGCCATGTGAAAGAGAGTGAGAAATCCAAATCCAAAGTGAACCCACTTCCTATTTCTTCATCCTCTACCACTTGCCATGTAGTAGAGTGTGTTATCTTCACAAGTTCTATGACCAAGTGAAGATGGAACTTGATCTTGAGTTGCCTCGACGTAGATCATCTTCGGCATCGAAGTCGACGACCTAGCCCACCCATTTCTCCAATGAAACCGACGCTAGAGTCCGAGATCCGATGATCGCAGCGAAGGGACATCATCACAGAGCTAAGGAAGTGGAGGACCGGATCTACAATGGTTGTATTTCCATTCACTTAGTAGCAAAGTTGTTTGCTTGCATTAGTTTTCACCTAATCTCTAGTTAACGATCTAGTTTAGGGTTTCTCGGCACCGGAAAATTTTAATTTGGCATGGTTGATGCCTTGTGGAACCTCTTTTGTGTGCCTAGGAACCCTACATCTCTCAGGTGGATGAGGAACCCTACTAGATCGACGGAGAGGCAGTGGTTCGTCGGGAACTGCTGAATCCTCTGGTTCCACTAAATCTTCAGTTGCAGTTTGTGTCTCCGGAACTTCTTCCAGTTCTACCTTATTTCCATTAATTTCTTTTACAAGAAATTCCTTTTCTAAAAAGGTGGCATGTTGAGCAACAAACACCTTTTGCTCCTCACTGTGGTAGAAAAAGTATCCATAAGAATTCTTCGGATGTCCTATAAACTTGCAGAGAACTGATCGTGCCTCGAGTTTGTCCGGATTTTGCTTTTTGACATAGGCCGGACAACTCCATATCTTAACTCGTTTAAGATAAGGTCTCTTCCCACTCCATATCTCATATGGTGTGGTAGGTATAAATTTAGATGGTGTTAGCTTTACCTAGCACCCTATGAAAGGTTTGGAAGTATCACATGTACCAAAGATTAGATTTTTATGGTACTAAGTAAGCATACAAAAGATCTATCCTAGAAAATTAGGGTTTCATAACACTATAAGTAACAAAGACAAGGGTTTTGAGACTACAACCTTTGTAGCTCCCTACGCTAGACTCCTTGGCCACTTGAGGGTTGTAAAACGGTTAGCTTGAAGTCTTCTAACGTCCACGCCGATCCACCCGAAGCTCCTTTGTCCAAACTAGCAACTTCACTTTATCAAGAGAAAGAAATGAAGCTAACACTCTAAACAAGTGGGCTAGACTTGTGTAGAATAATGTTGTGGTGGCTATTCTCACTTCAAAAACCTAACTTGATGAGTATTTTGCTCACTACAAAAGTCTAGAGAGCAAAAGAAGAAGGGGAAAGAAGATGATGGCCTTTTTGAACAAGAGTAAAAGAAAAACCCCTTATAAAGAAAATGAAAATATATGTATATATATTTTTCACTCCACATCTTAAACCATGGTTAAATGATAAAGTTATTATTGTATTTGAGTTTAAAACACAAAGGAAAGATTAACCCATGGTTAATAAGTAGGTGAACATGGTTAGGATAAGAAGAGTGTAGAAACCATGTATTAATCTTTATCTTTTTGTTTTGTTTTTAAAACAAATACAAATATAACAATAATCCATATATAAAACCATGGTGTGAGTCTTATATTGCCACCATTTTCAATGTATAAGCAACCATGAAGGATGATGTATGTATGTATGTGTGTATGCACATCCATATGTGCATGAATATCGAAAGAAAGCATACATGCATGCATACATCCATCAAATACAAGAAAGGATTTCTAGTGAGAAACTAATGGTTAAATGATAAATCAACACTTGATTTATCAAAACGGCCATATCACATACGACCCCACCAAAAGCAAGCCGCCCGATATACGGTATCTCATACGCGCATTTTAACCGGGTCCATGCGCATATCGCATATGCGCACCACAACGTTTCGCCTGGACTAGATAACTCCTTTGTGGGACACTAAGACTCGTCAATATGCCGGCAGTGGGTGATGATCATATCAAGCACCCCCAAGCCGCAAGCGGTCAGCTAAACGTAACGGACACCCTGGTATTGAGCGATCAGAAGAAAACAAGCGAACCTGCTACAACTCCCGTCGAGCCAACCGGCAACACTACTGTACAGTCCGGTCTCTTCGTCAGAAATGTCGCATACCAAGTCTAGGGGTGGTAAACGTCAGACCCCAATAACCGATAAGTCGTGACGATGTGAGGCTCATAACGGGTCAAGAAACTACTGGTAACACTTACCAGTAAATCTCTAAACAGCCCAGGCCAGGGATTTCCCTGTTACGGCCAATCGAGCACAGCGCAACATCAACCCCCAATACCGGGACAGACGAAACCCCTCCTATCGCTCATTGCCTCCATGTGGACTTTTCCCAAAAACCACCGTTTTGCACGCCCTCATGGACGTGGTAAGGTGGAAATCAAAGCACAGTGGGAATCACATAAGACTTTATGACGATCTTGGGTCTACAGACTAACCTGCACAAGTGTCACCTGAGAACTGCCATCTGACGTGAGGTATAATACCATCTGGGAGTTCTCGGTGAGTCCGTCCAGCGTACCCAGTCTCCACTGAGCACCCGTATACCATCTCTGATGTCAAACACCAATGGATATGGGATCATCCATCGCCCATTTCATGGGTCGAGAAGCGTATACGCTAGTCTACACTGGTATATCGATGCCCCGTCTCGATACACCTATGACTAAGGACCTTGAAGGATGTACTTATGGACTACCATGTCCCCACTAGTATGATCCACATCATAGTCCAGGTAGTCAAGTATACATCCTAAGGGCTTTACCAACATGTAACTATTAGACAGTATAAAGAGACAAGTATACATGTTAAGATAAAGAGTAACCAGATAGCATACTATCATATCGAGCAAGAAAGTCATCTCTATATATGTCCAAGCATCCAATATAATATACATCATCTGTACAATACTGGCCTCTAGGGCATACATACAACTAACAATCTCCCACTTGCACTTAGGCCAGCAGCTGTAGTATCGCATACCGAGCATCCCGAAGAGTCTCTCAAACTGTATCTGGGGAATGGCCTTCGTGAGTGGATCCGCTGTGTTATTCTTCATGTCAACCCTCCTGACCTCGATCTCCCGGCGATCAACTATCTCCCGGATCAGGTGATACCGCTTTAGAATATGCCTGGATCGCTGATAGGACCTGGGTTCCTTGGCCAAAGCCACCGCTCCATTCTTATCGCAATACAAAGGTATTGGATGCTCAACGGATGGAACTACTCCAAGTTCAGTAATGAACTTCTTGATCCAGACAGCCTCATTGGCAGCATCGTTGGCAGCGATGTATTCATCCTCCATCGTCGAGTCTGCCACAGTTTCCTGCTTGGAACTCTTCCAGCTAACCGCCCCTCCGTAAAGGGTAAAGACAAATCCCGATTGCGTCTTAGAGTCGTCCTTATCACTCTGGAAGCTTGAATCGGTAAAGGACTCCACTTGGAGTTCTCCGTTACCATACACCAAGAGCATCTCCTTAGTCTTTCGCATGTACTTGAGAATGCTCTTCATAGCTGTCGAGTGACTCTCTCCAGGATCAGCTTGATACCTACTCACTACACTTAGTGAGTATGCTACATTGGGTCTGGTACATAGCATCATGTATATGATAGAGCCTACAGCCGAAGCATAGGGTATCCCTTGCATGCGAGCTCTCTCCAAATCAGTCTTGGGAGACATCTCTTTAGAGAGAGTGACTCCAGAGATCGTGGGTAAGTTCCCATGCTTGGATTCTTCCATACTAAATCTCTTTAGTATGGTGTCAATGTACCTGGATTGGGACAATCCCAATATCCTTTTAGATCTATCTCTATAGATCCTGGTTCCCAATATGCAGGAGGCATCACCTAGATCTTTCATTGAGAATCTTTGTGATAAGAAGAGCTTGACTGATTGCAGCATAAGAATGTCACTTCCTATCAAGAGTATGTCGTCCACGTACAATACGAGGAAGACAACCTTACTCTGTGCCACCTTCTTGTAGATACAAGGTTCATCTACGTTTTTGACGAAATCAAACTCTTTGATAAGGACGTCAAAGCAGATGTTCCAACTCCGCGATGCTTGCTTTAATCCATAAATGGATTTAAGCAGCTTGCACACCTTCCCGCTGCTCCCACTATCTACGAAGCCCTCTGGCTGAGTCATGTACACGCACTCTTCTAAATCACCGTTTAGAAAGGCGGTCTTAACATCCATTTGCTAGATTTCGTAGTCATGATATGCAGCGATGGCAAGCATGATCCGGATGGATTTAAGCATAGCCACTGGAGAAAAGGTCTCGTCATAGTCCACACCTGGTCTTTGACGAAAACCCTTTGCAATAAGTCTAGCTTTGAAAGTCTCCACTTTCCCATCTACACCAAGTTTTTTCTTGAAGATCCACTTGCTCCCAATGGGTTTTACCCCTTCAGGAGCATCTTCCAAAGTCCACACTTTGTTGGTGTACATGGATTCCATCTCGGACCACATTGCATCCAGCCATTTCACTGAGTCCCCACTCGTGATGGCCTGCTCGAAGCTAGTTGGGTCATCATCCTCCATGATGCAATCCTCGCACCCACCATCCATGAGAAAACCGTAGTATCTCTCCGGTTGGCGAGGAATCCTACTAGATCGGCGGAGAGGCTGAGGTTCGTTGGGAGCTACTGAATCCTTCGGTTCAATAAAATCTTCTGTCGTAGTCTGTATTGCTGGAACCTCTTCCAGTTCTACCTCCTTGCCACTAATCTCTTTTTCAAGAAATTCCTTTTCTAAAAAGGTAGCATGTCGAGAAACAAACACCTTTTGTTCCTCGGTGTGGTAGAAGATATACCCTCGCGAATGTTTGGGATATCCAATATACTTACACATAATGGACCTTGCCGCGAGTTTGTCCGGATTCTGCGTTTTAACATATGCCGGACAACCCCATATCTTAACATAATTAAGACATGGTCTCTTTCCTTTCCATATCTCATATAGAGTGGTTGGCACGGATTTAGTGGGAACCATATTCAATAGGTCTGCAGCTGTTTCCAGTGCATACCCCCAGAAGGAAATAGGTAACTCAGCTGTGCTCATCATAGAGCGCACCATATCTAATTGGGTGCGGTTCCTCCGTTCCGATACACCGTTATGCTGTGGTGTATATGGAGGAGTCAGCTGAGAGAGAATCCCATTCTCTTTTAGGAAGTCCAGGAATTCATTGCTGAAGTATTCACCTCCTCGATCAGATCGAAGGATTTTAATACTTTTTCCGGTTGGGTTCTCGACTTCCTATTTATATTCTCTAAATTTCTCAAAAGCTTCTGATTTGTGTTTCATCAGGAACACATATCCGAATCTAGAGAGATCGTCAGTGAATGTAATGAAGTACGCAGAACCATTCCTGGCATGTGTAGACATTGGACCGCATACATCATTATGTACCAGTCCCAAGAGTTCCGTAACTCTTTCTCCGTGTCCCGTAAACGGAGTTTTGGTCATCTTGCCTTTGAGACATGACTGGCAAGTGTCATAAGATGAAAATTCAAACGGATTCAAATACCATCCTTATGCAACTTAGCTAGTCGTGTCGCATTGATGTGACCCAGTCTACAATGCCACAAGAAGGATTCGTTCAGTTCTGAACTCTTCCTCTTGTGTGTGTTTGTTATGCTCAGAACTGTTGATTGATTTAGAACATAAATACCATTGCACAACGTGCCTGATCCAACCAACTTTTGGTTACGGAAAATGTTCATAACATTATCCTGTAATACGAAATTATATCCCTCTTTACTCAACAAAGAAACCGATATAATGTTGCATATCAGGTTCGGCATGTAATAGCATTCGTTCAGAATCAATGTATTACCAGTTGGTAATACAAGGTGATATTCCCCGACGGTTTTAGCTGCAACAATTGCACCATTTCCAACTCTTATGTCTTTATCATCTTCTCCAAGTTCTCTATCTTTCTTAAGCCCATGTAACTGATTACATATATGGGATCCTGACCCGGTATCCAATACCCAGAACGTAGAGAAAATGGAGAAACAGTTCTCTGTAACGAACACACCCGAAGAAAATGCATCAACATGTACTTTCTTTATTTGGGTGGTATGGGAATCCTGGTATTCCCCTATATCATGTTCAGTCCTATAACTCTTATAAGAAAGAACGGAACCAACGTTCCCCAGCACAGTATAACATGCGGGTTCGGTCAATACATCCATATTATTATCTTGATTAAGGCATGACATGGTCGCTACCTGGAGAGAGAGAGAAGAAAACACTTTAGCCTATGCTCTTGCAAGATCAGATTGGTTATTATTTTATCTAATCAGGATGGCTCCCACAGTTTTTTATCAAATCTTCCTTCAAACCCTAAAAGGAAAGACAAGCCGGGATTAATTACACCTTACAATTTCGCTAATCTTTCAGCCAGGCCAGTGTCGGTACTTTGAGGGAGGTTCCCCGTGTTAGTTATATGTATGCCCTAGAGGCCATTACTGTACATTGGATGTATATTGTAGTGGATGCTGGGACATATATAGGGAGGACTTTCTTGCTCGACATGATAGTATGCTACCTGGTTACTCTTTACCTTAACGTGTACATTGATTGTCTCTCTGTTACATGTTGGTAAAGCCCTTAGGATGTGTACTTGACTACCCGGACTATGATGAGGATCATACTAGTGGAGACATGGTAGTCCATAAGTACATCCTTCAAGGTCCCTAGTCGTGGGTATATCGAGACGGGGCATCGATATACCAGAGTAGACTAGCGTATACCTTCTCGACCCATACAAATGGGCGATCGATGATCCCATATCCATTGGTGTTTGACATCAGGGATGATATACGGGTGCTCAGTGGAGATTGGGTACACTGGACGGACTCGCCGAGAACTCCCAGATGGTATTATACCTTACGTCAGATGGCAGTTCTCTGGTGACACTGGTACAGAGTAGTCTGTTGACCCGAGATCATCATAAAGTCTTGTGTGGTTCCCACTGTGCTTTGATTTCCACCTTACCATGTCCAAGAGGGCGTGCAAAACGGTGGTTTTTGGGTACAGTCCCGAATCACATGGAGGCAATGAGCGATAGGAGGGGATTCGTCTCTCCCGGTATAGGGAGTTGATGTTGCGCTGTGTTCGATTGGCTATAACCGGAAATCCCTGGCCAGGGTTGCTGAGATTTACTGGTAAGTGTTACCAGTAGTTTCTCCAACTGTTATAGACCTCATATCGAAACGACTTATCGAGCTATTGGGGTCTGACGTTTACCACCCCTAGGCGAGATATGCGACATATCAGACGAACAGACCGGACTGTACGGTAAGTGTTACTGGTTGGATTCACATGAGTATGAGCGGGCTTGCTCGTCGATCTTCTGATCGCTCAATACCCGGGTGGCCGTTACGTTTAGCAGACCGCTTGCGGCTTGTGGGTGTTTGATATGATCATCACCTGCTACCGGCGTATTGAAGAGTCTTTAGAGTCCTACACAGAGGTTTCCTGGCTCAAACGAAACGAAATAGGAGTGCATATGAGATATGTGCGGGACCGAGAATAATGCGTGTATGTGATACCGTATTCTATTCTCGCGATGAATGTATCGATTGGTTGTATGCGATATAACCTAGTTATCGAATCAAGTATTGATTCGATAAGCCGATACATTGGATATTAGTCGGTTATATGCGATATGACCGAATCGTTAAATCAAGTGTTGATTTAATGATTTAATGCATAATTATATATTTGATATATTACTTTGCATTAACAAGTATCGGTTCACTTTAAATGGATTTTATCAGTCGGATGTGCACATTGTATATGTGATATATTTTTGTGCACTTGTTTGTATCATGTTTGATGATACATGCAAAATTGGCTTTTTGTAAAGACTTATACCATGGTTATGATAATGGTTAGGGTTTTGATTTATTCACTTATTTATTTATCCCTTCATTTTTGTGAAATAAATAAAAGAAAACAAAAATGGTTTCTTTCTTTCTTTTCATGAAGCTTGTTGAAGCATCATGAAGCTTTGACCAAGTGACCATTTTGTCTTCTTCTTCTAACCCTAACCATTCATCTAAACTCAAGTTAGTTCTCTACACAAAACCATGGTTAAAATTATGATAAGAATTGATTTTCTTTTCTATAATATTATTCTTATCATAATATACTTGTTCTTCTTCTTCATGAGCAAGAAAGAAAAGCTTGCCTCATCAATAGCAAGTGATGAAATCATGTGAGAAATCCAATTCCAAAGTGAACCCACTTCCTATTTCTTCATCCTCTACCTCTTACCAAGTAGTAAAGGGTGTTATCTTCACAAGTTTCATGACTTGGTGAAGTGGGAGCTTGATCTAGCGATGCCTCGACGTAGATCATCTTCGGCATCGTAGTCGATGACCTAGCCTGCCCATTTTTCCGATGAAGCCGACGTTAGAGCCCGGGATTCGATTTGGACAGCGAGGAGACTTCATTGCGGAGCTATGGAGGTGGAGGACAGGATCTATAAAGGTTGTATTTCCATTCATTTAGTTAAGTTGTTAACTAGTTTCTTTTTCTCCTTAAAATCTAGTTAACGATCCGTATTAGGGTTTCTCGGCACTTGTAAAATTTAAAATTGGCATGGTTGATGCCTTGTGTGACCTCATTTGAGTGCCTAGGAACCCTACACCCCGTGCTTTCGCACGGTCCTAATTAAAGTAAAACTCGTTTTCCCAGAGGCGTAATCCCGTTGACACCTTTCTAGACACCTACTTGATCGGCTAATTGTCCTGTGTAAAACTCTCTCAGGAGTAACAATTACTCGCAGTGGGTATCGGGATCCAACTATCTCATAGAAGGTATGCAATCTCATTGCAAATTTCAATACTTGAATTCCCGATAATATTTTGCCCCTAGCGTCCCATGACCTTGACGCAGGCCAACAAACCATAATGCGCTAGTCAAGTTCAACCCGTCATTTCTTGATTGAATTAAACCCACCCGTACGACCCTTGACGCAGGCCAACAAAGTCGCACGACTACCCTAATCCAATCTGCATCATACGCATAAACAGATAAATACTAGTTAGCTACCGCAGACTACGCCTTGACGCAGGCCAACAAACGTGGCGCGAATACTAAGTAGGACTTATCTGAAATGACGGAGGGCTACGACAGGTTTTTCTGAAAACCTATTGCGTAATGAACTTGATATCGTTGTAGAATCAAATGAATTTTGAAATGGAGTGATTTTGAGGCTTTTATTAGTTTTGCTAAAGAGGTCACTCCCGGTGAAGGGATCTCGGCTCTTTCCTCATCGAATAAGGTGCGGGATATATCATATATATCGCTATGCAAAGCAAAACTCCAAAAGCAATAAAAAACAAACCGAGTGTTGTAGCATCTGCCAGTTTTGCTAAAGAGGTCACTCCCGGTGAAGGGATCTCGGCTTTTTCCTCATCGAATAAGGTGCGGGATATATCATATATATCGCTATGCAAAGCAAAAACTGTAGCTACCCTTTTTGAAAATTTTATTCTACAACATCTTTTAGGTTTCTTTTCTTTCATTAATCACATTAATGAAGTCCCATCATTTAAGTCACTTAAACATCACAGATAAATACGACGTACACTTATGCCATCCGCATTCGCCTCGATGTCCCCTCGTGCACCGTTAGGTTTAGTAACTAACGACAGAGCAGGGCAGGGCTAGTGCGGGTGTAAAACATAAGTAACGTCTAAATAATATATCATTATACTGTATATTGTATCCATCACATCATATCAAATGATCACATCACAGATATCGCAGCAGAAACATAGATATAATGTGGGATATAGTAGGACGTCCGTATTTAGTATTTAGCCAACAATAGAAAATACGGATTCCACAGTCGCGATGAATAGCCAAGCCCACACCCTGGACCCCTACAAGAGCGGCAAGCGACCCTACCAAGTCTGGAGTTAAGGAGACCATGTCTCGACTCCTCGAGATGGCCTCCTACTGAACCCCAGAACCCGGTCACTTGTGCTCCCCTCCTTGGGTCTATCCTAATGCGGAAAAGTAAATAATATACAACACTGGTGACATCAACCTCAGCCCGAAAGTGCCCCAAATAAAAGAATATTACATTACATTTGAATTTTACATGAATGAAAAATAAAACTCTCATCTCACATAAAACCCCCCGGCTATTCAATCACGACAATCATGCACATCATATCTCAGCAACACATAATATCATATATCATCAACGTAAGTAAGTATGCGTACCCCAATTGTCGTTGATGTATAGCAACGAAACCGGTGATATAGTCATACTACACTTACGGTCACAGAAAAGAAAGTGTAAAACTACAATATTTGGAATCCACATTCTCTTTAGACATCGTAAATGCGAAATATCACATACTTCGTATTTCATGCCTAACTATATGAATTCCACATATTGTATCACATTCCAGATAAATAGACAGTATTAAAGTTTTCGAACGAATGATCAAAGACCCAAAATTCCCTAAAGCTCAACACTTGAGCGGAGTTCAAAAACCCAGAGTGTGCCACAGTAGTAGCGGTCCAGCCGTAGAAGGGTCAAGCCAACGCCTCACATGTGGCACGCCGTACTGCCCCAAACCCTAAGGTTCAAAAGGCAGTTCAAGACGGTCACATAATCGAGTTAAGGTTTGTTGTCTTCTAGAAGGTCCACCACAAACAAACTTGCACGTATTTCCGAAAGATTTAAACCCCGTGAAAAAGTGAGTAAATGATACTCGTTCGAACAATTCAATACTTTCTAAATTACCCGGAAAAAAACACGAAATCAAAATTCCGATCAAATTGTAGAGTCCAAAACCATCCCCAGAACATTCAGCACTAAATTCAAATTAAAAATACCTAAAAATATATAAATACAGTTCTAAACATTACTGTATAAAAACGAGTCATCATCTCTTGTGTACGGCCGCGGAACCGCGGCCCAAGCAAGCTACTGCCGCAGTTCCACGGTGATATTTACTGTTCATATCCTCGTATTTCACAGTACTGCTTAGATTTGCCTGCTGTATTTTTTACATATTTTTAATTCTGAAAAACAACAGTTTTGAAAAAATGTCCAGAGAGTGCTAAAAATCCGTATTTTTCGGTTCGATCGGAGTTTTAACTTCGTTAAAGTGTCGCCTAATGTTCTAGGTCGGCTCTGATACCAATGTTAGGTTTACCTAGCACCCTATGAAAGGTTTGGAAGCATCACATGTACCAAAGATTAGATTTTTATGGTGCTAAGTAAGCATACAAAGGATCTATCCTAGAAAATTAGGGTTTCATAACACTACAAGTAACAAAGACAAGGGTTTTGAGACTACAACCTTTGTAGCTCCCTACGCTAGACTCCTTGGCAACTTGAGGGTTGTAAAACGGTTAGCTTGAAGTCTTCTAACATCCACGACGATCCACCCGAAGCTCTTTTGTCCAAGCTAGCAACTTCACTTTATCAAGAGAAAGAAATGAAACTAACACTCTAAACAAGTGGGCTAGACTTGTGTAGAATGATATTTTGGTGGCTATTCTCACTTCAAAAACCTAACTTGATGAATATTTTGCTCACTACAAAAGTCTAGAGAGCAAAAGAAGAAGGAGTAAGAAGATGATGGCCTTTTTGAACAAGAGTAAAAGAAAAACCCCTTATAAAGAAAATGAAAATATATGTATATATATTTTTCACTTCTCATCTCAAACCATGGTTAAATGATAAAGTTATTATTGTATTTGAGTTTAAAACACAAAGGAAAGATTAACCCATGGTTAATAAGTAGGTGAACATGGTTAGGAGAAGAAGAGTGTAGAAACCATGTGTTAATCTTTATCTTTTTCTTTTGTTTTTAAAACAAATACAAATATAATAATAATCCATAAATAAAAACATGGTGTGAGTCTTATATTGCCACCATTTTCAATGTATAAGCAACCATGAAGGATAATGTATGTATGTATGTGTGTATGCACATCCATATGTGCATGAATCTAGAAAGAAAGTATACATGCATGCATACATCCATCAAATAAAAGAAAGGATTTCTAGTGAGAAACTAATGGTTAAATGATAAATCAACACTTGATTTATCAATACGGCCATATCACATACGACCCCACCAAAAGCAAGCCGCCCGATTAATATACGGTTTCTCATACGCGCATTTTAACCGGGTCCATGCGCATATCGCATATGCGCACCACAACGTTTCTCCTGGACTAGGTAACTCCTTTGTGGGACTCTAAGACTCGTCAATACGCCGGCAGTGGATGATGATCATATCAAGCACCCTCAAGCTGCAAGCGGTCAGCTAAACGTAACGGCCACCCGGGTATTGAGCGATCAGAAGAAAACAAGCGAACCTGCTACAACTCCCGTCGAGCCAACCGGCAACACTACCGTACAGTCCGGTCTCTTCGTCAGATATGTCGCATATCAAGTCTAGGGGTGGTAAACGTCAGACCCCAATAACCGATAAGTCGTGTCGATATGGGGCTCATAACGGGTCGAGAAACTACTGGTAACACTTACTAGTAAATCTCTAAAACAGCCCTGGCCAGGGACTTCCCTGTTACGGCCAATCGAGCACAGCGCAACATCAACCCCCAATACCGGGAGAGACGAAACCCCTCCTATTGCTCATTGCCTCCATGTGACTCAGGACTGTACCCAAAAACCACCGTTTTGCACGCCCTCATAGACGTGGTAAGGTGGAAATCAAAGCACAGTGGGAATTACATAAGACTCTATGACGATCTCGGGTCTACAGACTAACCTGCACAAGTGTCACCTGAGAACTGCCATCTAACGTGAGGTATAATACCATCTGGGAGTTCTCGGCGAGTCCGTCTAGTGTACCCAGTCTCTACTGAGCACCCTTATACCATCTCTGATGTCAAACACCAATGGATATGGGATCATCCATCGCCCATCTCATGGGTCGAGAAGCGTATACGTTAGTCTACACTGGTATATCGATTTCCCGTCTCGATACACCCACGACTAGGGACCTTGAAGGATGTACTTATGGACTACCATGTCCCCACTAGTATGATCCACATCATAGTCCAGGTAATCAAGTACACATCCTAAGGGCTTTACCAACATGTAACTATTAGACAGTATAAAGAGACAAGTATACATGTTAAGATAAAGAGCAACCAGATAGCATACTATCATATCGAGCAAGAAAGTCATCTCTATATATGTCCAAGCATCCAATATAATATACATCATCTGTACAATACTGGCCTCTAGAGCATACATACAACTAACAGATGGAACTTGATTCAATAGGTATGCTCCTGTCTCAAGCGCATAGCCCCAAAAGGAAATAGGCAACTCAGCGGTGCTCATCATAGAGCGCACCATATCTAATAGGGTGCGATTCCTCCGCTCCGATACACCGTTGTGCTATTGTGTATAAGGAAGAATAAGCTAAAAGAGAATCCCATTCTCTTTTAGATAATCTAGGAACTCAATGCTCAAGTATTCTCCTCCTCGATCAGATCGAAAGATCTTTATTCTTTTACCCGTTTGGTTCCCTACTTAGTTCTTATATTCTCTGAATTTCTCAAAAGCTTCAAACTTGTGTTTCAACAGGAACACATGTTTGTATCTTGAGAGATCGTCAGTGAATGTAATGAAGTATGAGGAACCATTCCTGGCATGTGTAGACATGGGACCGCATACATCACTATGTATCAGTCCCAAGAGTTCCATAACTCTTTCTCCGTGTCTACTAAACGGAGTTTTGGTCATTTTGCCTTTGAGACATGAATGGCAAGTTTCATAAGATGATAATTCGAACCTATTTAAATAACCATCTTTATGTAACTTAGCAAGTCATGTCGCATTGATATGACCAAGTCTACAATACCACAAGAAGAATTCGTTCATTTCTGAACTTTTCAACTTGTGTGTGTTCTGTATATTAAGAACTGTGTTTTAATTTAGAACGTATATGCCATTATTTAACGAGCCTGATCCAATCAACTTTTGATTTAGAAAGATGTTCATAAAATTATCCTGTATTACAAAATTATATTCTTCTTTACTTAATAAAGAAACTGATATGATGTTGCATATCATGTTCGGTATATAATAGCATTCGTTTAGAATCAATGTATTACTGCTTGGTAATACAAGGTGATTTTCGCCAACAATTTTGGCTGCAACATTTGCACCATTCCCTACTTTTACGGAATGATCACCCATTCCCAGTTCTCTACATTTCTTTAGCCCATGCAATATATTGCATATGTGGGATCCTCATCCGGTATCTAATTCCCAGGACGTAGAGTGAACTGAGAAACAGTTCTCAGTAACTAACACATCCGAAGAAGATGCATCAACATGTTTATTCTTTGTTTGGGCGGCGTGTGAATTCTGGTATTCTTCTATTTCTTGTTCAGTCTTATAATAATTATAAGAAAGAACGGAACCAACGTTCCCCTACTCAGTATAACAAGCGTGTTCGGTTAATACATCCATATTATTATCTTGATTAAGGACTGACATGGTCGCTACCTGGAGAGAGAGAGAAGGAAAAACACTTTAGCATGCGCTCTTGCAAGATTAGATTGGTTATTATCTTATCTAATCAGGATAGCTCCCACTGTTTTAATCAAATCTTCCTTCAAACCCTAAAAGGTAAGATTAGCCGGGATTAATTACACACTACAAGTTCGCCAATTTTTCAGCCAAATCAGTGTTGGTACTTTGAGGGAGGTTCCCCGTGCTTTCGCACGGACCTAAATAAAATAAATCTCGTTTTCCCATAGGCATAACCCCATTAACACCTTTCTAGACACCTACTTGATCGGCTAATTGTCCTGTATAAAATTCTCCCAGGAGTAACTCTTACTCGCAGTGAGTATCAGGATCCATCTATCTCATAGAAGGTATGCAATCTCATTGCAAATTTCAACACTTGAAATTCCTTATAATATTCTGCCCCTAGCGATCTATGACCTTGACAAGGTCAACAAACCATAAATCGCAAGTCAAGTTCAACCCGTCATTTCCCGATTGAATTAAACCTACCCGGATGACCCTTGACAAGGTCAACAAGGCCGTACGAATACCCTAATCCAATCACATCTCATGTTTTAGCAGATAAACAATAATTAGCTACCGTACACTGCGCCTTGACAAGGTCAACAAACGCAGCACGAATACTAAGTAGGATTTATCTGAAATGACAGAGGGCTACGCAGGTTTTTCAGAAAACCTATTGCGTAATGAACTTGATATTGTTGTAGAAACAGGTGATTTTGAAAAGGAGTGATTTTGAGGCTTTTCTAGTTTCGCTAAAGAGGTCACTCCCGGTGAAGGGATCTCGGCTCTTTCCTTATTGAATAAGGTGCAGGATATTTCACAAATACCGCTGTGTAAAGCAAGAACTATAGAAGAAATCAAAAACTAAACCATGAGTTTGTAGCATCTGCCAGTTTTGCTAAAGAGGCCACTCCCGGTGAAGGGATCTCGGCTCTTTCTTTATCGAATAAGGTGCTGGATATTCTTCAAAGAATACCGCTATGCAAAGCAAAAACTGTAGCTACCCTTTTTGAAAATTTGATTCTACAACATCTTTTAGGTCTCTTTTCTTTTATTAATCTCATTAATAAAACCCATCATTTAAGCTTCCTAAGCAT
Source organism: Agapanthus africanus (assembly GCA_030015575.1). Taxonomy (NCBI): domain Eukaryota; kingdom Viridiplantae; phylum Streptophyta; class Magnoliopsida; order Asparagales; family Amaryllidaceae; genus Agapanthus; species Agapanthus africanus. The sequence continues at coordinate 381,870,096 of CM057343.1, forward strand.
CACAGAAGAAACGAAAGCAGCAATATTCATATATCAGCATATAGTATAAGCATTCGTCTCAGGCAGTAATATGATCGCATCACAGAACATTGCAGCAGAAGTCAACATATGAAATATTGGATATAGTAGGATATCCGTGTTTTATTTTGAGCCTATATAAAATGCGGATTCCACAGTCGCGATGAATAGCCAAACCCACATCCCTAGACCCCTACGAGAGCAGCAAGTAACCCTGCCAATTCTAGGGTTAGGAGACCAGGTCTCGACTCTCGAGATGGCCTCCCACCGGACACTAGAACCCGGTTACTTATGCTCTCCGCCTTGGGTCTATCCTAATGAGGAAAAGTAAATAATATACAATGGTGACATCATTCTCAACCCGGAAGTGCCCCAATAAAAGAATATTACATACAAATGGATATTACATGAATGAAAAAGAAAACTCTCATCTCACATAAAAACCCCGGCTATTCAATACACAACGATCCAATATAACATATCACAGCAACACATAAACATCACAGATAATTAGGCGAAGTTAGATAATTCGACAGACACAACGAATTCCCAAAATACCCCAGTGAGCTCAACACTTGAGCAGAAAATAAAAATTCCCAATAGCATGCCCCAGCACCTATGGACCGTCGCTGAAGTGCTCGTCCCAAGCCTCCACAGTGGCGCCGCGGAACCGCCGCCAAAACCAGGTTTTGGACGCGGTTACGCGGTCACTGTAGCGAGTTAGGGATCCTTTCTTCAGGTGGGTCCATAAAATTCCCTGCATGATTTTCTGAGTATTTTTAATATGAATAATTTCAACTTTTGAAAAAATTTCCAGCAAGGGGTCAATTCTCGGTGTTTCGGGGTTCGATCGGACTTCTAATTTCGTCTAGACAACGCCTAATGCTCTAGCTTGGCTCTGATACTACATGCAGCATTAGCTTAACACCTTAGCAAGGTTTTGGCATCAAACATGCTATATTAAAATTTTTGGGGTGCTAAACAAACCCTAACCAAGATCTTAACTAGAGAATTAGGGTTAACTATGCATGTAAGCTATTTTACATCTAAGAGAGAGAGATTACAACCTTTGTAGTCCATTTCTTCGCTTCATAAGCTCCGAGTAGTAGTCCCTTTGCCGTGATCTATGATCTCCCGGACTCAAGAGAGGCTCCACAAGTCGAATGATCCATTCTTGCTTGAAATCTTCTTTTTCGAAGATGATCTACCTTGAAGAATCTCAAGCTCAAGCTCTCATTTCTCTAATCAAGTATTGGTAAAGTGAACACCCTAATCTAAGTGGCTAGAATAGATGAGGATGATGAAGTAGGAATTTTACACTCTTTTGTTTTCAATTTCTCACTTTAAATCATTAGTTCACAAAAAGCTAGAAAGCTTTTTCAAGGAGGAGGAAGAAGAAGAAAGCTTTTGTGATTCGATAATTTAATATATAATTATATATGTGATATATTACATTACGTTAACTAATATAAGCTTAGTTTATTGATTCATTTTCTCACCGGGTAATACATTGATATATATGCGATATATGTTAATTGTATTATTTTCTTTTGTTACAAAAATATATTATATATGTGATATATAATATTGTAACAAGTTAGGGTTACAAATGCAACATGTTTTGTGGAGATTAAACAAGTTAGGGTTTGATTTGGGTTAGCTTTTTCATGAAACTTCATGAAGCTTTCTTTTGTTTTTAGCTAAGATATTTTGTGTAGATATTTTTTAACCCAACCCAAACCCTTAACTCTAGTTCATTCTCTACATAAGTTAAAGCCTTGATATTATTAACTCATGGTTGTCCTTTGTAACCATAACACTTTATCCCCGATTATCGCTATCCTGGTGATTATGCCGAAAACTTTGGCCGGTATATGGGGGATGAGAGCCGCATCCAAAAGAAGTATCCACTTCACGTTGAGTGGGGAGATCAGCACCGGCGCTTATTTGCCCTCTTCTGAGATCAGTCTAGGGTATTAATATATATTTTCATTTGACTTGTCCAATATATTTATTATTATTTAACACTTGCAATTTAAATACATTATTTTTTGTATTTGTAGTTGGATTATGACTTTCAGCCTGTACCCCCCCCGGATCACCCTGAGAGAGTGCTTGATCTTCACGCTCTGTATCTAGGTCTGATGAAGAACATGCAATCAAAGGTCTGATACAATAGGAACGAGTTGAAGATCGATTGCTATTTGGTATGGTTGGCAACCTCCGAGACAGAGAGCGGCTCTCCTACATACTCTGGCCTTTGCGAGAGTCGACGTAGATACATGGCCTCTCTTGTGCCAATATTGGGACTCTTATAGCAAACAAGTTTGTAATTTAAATATAATTCATTGTTTAGTATATAATTTATTTTTTGTATTTCTTAATTAGAAAACTAAATCAAAATTTGTTGTGCAGAAACAGGCCGATCAAAATAAGAAGAATAGAAAGTCGGCGAAAAGGGGTCGCCACACTTATATAAGTGACTCGATTGTTAGTGTATATGCCCTAGAGGCAATTACTGTATCATACTAGCTTGTATATTACTTGATGGAAGCTTGGGATATTAACATTTGTACAGACAATCTTGCTCAAAATGGTAGTATGCTACTTGGTTTGTCTCTACTTCAATATGTGCATGTGTTTCTTAGCATATCGCTTATATACATATTAGTAGAGCCCTTAGGATCTTTGCTTGATTACCAGCGTTGTGATGGCGCTCACACTCCTGGGGGCTGGATAATCCATAAGCACATCCTTAAACAGGTCCCTAGTCGTAGGACTATCGAGACAGGGCATCGATACTCCGGAGTAGACTAGCATATGTGCTTCTCATCCCAGCGGGGGAGACGGTCTGTCCCACAGCCGTCAGTACGTCGTAATTGAGATAGTATGCGGGTGCTCGTTAGGTTACGAGTATACTGGACAGGACTCGTCGGGAACTGTTGGTTGGTATTATACCTATCGTCAGTTATCAGTTCCCAGGTGACATGAGTACAGCTTAGTCCGCCGACTTGACACTGTCACTTCGCCTCGAGTGTGTTCCTACTGTACTTAGATTACTACCCTACAACGGCTCAAAGGAGTCGTGCAAACAGGTAGTAGTTGGGTACAGTCCCGAAGCACTTGGAGACAGTAACGGTTAGACAGGATTCGTCTCTCCCGATATTGGGGGTTGACATCGCGCTGTGTCTAGGAGAGCCATTACACGAGTAGTCCCTGGCCAGGGCAAGCGAGATATACTGGTAGGTTTCGAGTGTTATCTCAGGGTGTTTTGGGCTACACTCCGACACGACTTGTACCGTTATTAGGAGACTGACGTTCACCGCCCCTCTAGGCCCGCCATGCGATGTATCAGACGAACAGACCGGACTGTACGGAGATTGTCACGTACAGGCTCAGTAGGAGTTCGGATGGGTTTACCTCATCGGCCTTCTTATCAACATCTACCTGGGGGCCGTTACGTACAGCTAGTGCCGCTTGCGGTCTGTGGTTAAACCCACTGCCAGCGTAGTATCGAGTCTTTAGAGTCCCACACAGAGAGTTTCCCTGCATTGAGCGAAACTTGTAGAGGCCGTATGGTTTTACGGCAGGGCTACGATCACTTACGTGCACTTGTGTGCGTATGCTGTTCAGGCAGGCAATACTAGTGGGCTTTGGTTTAAGCCAGATCCTAGTATTGCACGGATGGATTTGATTTGTCTTCTATGCATTCGCATTCTACGGAATGCGGATGCGGGTGTGTATGCACAGTTTTGAGGAGCGATGAAGGAGGAGGTGCCCCATTAGGGTTTTGGCAGTTGGTTCGGCCAAAACCATAATGTGGCACGCTCATTAGGGTTTTGACAGTTCGTTTGGTCAAAACCGTTAAGAGCCGGAGACATTGTTTACTAATCCTATTAGTGATAATTATATGATGGCTAATTGCATTGACCATTTGACCCCCATGACCTCTCTTGACTTTGTTGACCGGTTGACCGGGGTTGACCATTGACCTTCATGAGAGATCTACACTTTTGTTTTGATTTCTTTTTTCTTTGGATTATGAAAATGGTCATTTCAATGTAGCCATCAACTTTATCTTGATGGGATTAGTAATGATAATGTTTTTGCATTATTGAACCATGGCTCATTTTCTTTAGCTCATAATTCATTCTCATTTCTCTCTCTTGCTCTTTCTCATGAGAAGAAAAGAAAATGAGCTCTCATGGTTGCTAAGTTCTCCTCCTTCTTCCTCCTCTTGATTCTATCTTTTGATCTCATGTGTTGAGAGAAAAAGATCCCACAAAGACAAATACATCCATACTGTTAGTTGTATGTATGCCTTAGAGGCCAGTATTGTACAGATGATGTATATTATATTGGATTCTTGGACATATATAGAGATGACTTTCTTGCTCGATATGATAGTATGCTATCTGGTTACTCTTTATCTTAACATGTACACTTGTCTCTTTAAACTGTCTTAAAGTTACATGTTGGTAAAGCCCTTAAGATGTGTACTTGACTACCTGGACTATGATGCGGATCATACTAGTGGGAACATGGTAGTCCATAAGTACATCCTTCAAGGTCCCTAGTCGTGGGTGTATCGAGACGGGGCATCGATATACCAGAGTAGACTAGCGTATACGCTTCTCGACCCATAAGATGGGCGATGGATGATCCCATATCCATTGGTGTTTGACATCAGAGATAGTATACGGGTGCTCGGTGTAGACTGGGTACACTGGACGGACTCGCCGAGAACTCCCAGATGGTATTATACCTCACGTCAGATGGCAGTTCTCAGGTGAAACTTGTGCAGGTTAGTCTGTAGACCCGAGATCGTCATAGAGTCTTATGTGATTCCCACTGTGCTTTGATCTCCACCTTACCACGTCCATGAGGGCGTGAAAAACGGTGGTCTTTGGGTACAGTCCCGAGTCACATGGAGGCAATGAGCGATAGGAGGGGTTTCTTCTCTCACGGTATTGGGGATTGATGTTGCGCAGTGCTCGATTGGCCGTAACAGGGAAGTCCCTGGCCAGGGCTGATCAGAGATTTGCTGGTAAGTGTTACCAGTAGTTTCTCGACCCGTTATGAGCCTCACATCGGCACGACTTATCGGTTATTGGGGTCTGACGTTTACCACCCCTAGACTTGATATGCGACATATCAGACGAACAGACCGGACTGTACGGTAAGTGTTACTGGTTGGATTCACAGGAGTGTGAGCGGGCTAGCTCGTCGATCTTCTGATCGCTCAATAGCCGGATGGCCGTTACGTTTAGCAGACCGCTTGCGGCTTGTGGGTGCTTGATATGATCATCATCTGCTACCGGCGTATTGACGAGTCTTTAGAGTCCTACATAGAGGTTTCCTGGCTCAAGCGAAACGAAATAGGAGCGCATATGAGATATGTGCAGGACCGAGAATAATGCGTGTATGTGATACCGTATTCCATTCTCGCGATGAAAGTATCGATTGGTTATATTCGATATAACCTAGATATCGAATCAAGGATTGATTCGATAAGCCGATACATAGAATACTGGTCGGTTGTATGCGATATGACCGGATCGTTAAATCAAGTGTTGATTTAATGATTTAATGTATAATTATATATTTGATATATTACTTTGCATTAACTAGTATTGGTTCACTTTAAATGGATTTTCTCACTTGATGTGCAAGTTGTATATGTGATATACTTTTATGCACTTGTTTGTATCATGTTTGATGATGCTTGCTCATTTGGTTAAGTGTATAGAATTAAACCATGGTTAAGTTGATGATTAGGGTTTTGCTTTTTCATTTATTTATTTATTTGGAAAAGATAAAGATGAGAATGGTGGCTTTCTTTGTTTCTTATTGAAGCTTCATGAAGCTTTGACTTAGTCACCATTCTTGTCTCATGCTGAACCCTAACCATTTGAACTAACCCTAGTTCATTCTCTACACTTAACTATGGTTAAGATTATGATAAGTTTTCATTTTCTTTTTCATTTTAGAACACTTATCATATTCTTTCTTCTTCTTCATCATCTTCATCAAGAAAGAAAGCTTAAGCCCATCAATGGCAACTTGAGCAATTGAGTGAGAAATCCAATTCTAAAGTGAACCCACCTCCTATTTCTTCATCCTCTACCTCTTACCAAGTAGTATAGGGTGTTTACTTCACAAGTTTCACAACTTGGTGAAGTTGGAGCTTGATCTTGTGTAACCTCGACGTAGATCATCTTCGGCACGAAGCCGACGACCTTGCCCGCCCATTTCTCCGATGAAGCCGATGCTTGAGTCCGGGATTCAAGACGGACAGAGAGAGGACGTCTACGTGGAGCTAAGGAAGTGGAGAACCGGATCTGCAAAGGTTGTAGCATCTTTCTTTTAGTTAAGCAGTTAACTAGTTTCACTTTGTCGCCTAAAATTCTAGTTAACGATCTAGTCTAGGGTTTCTCGGCACCGTAAAATTTGAAATTGGCATGGTTGATGCCTTGTGAGACCTCTTGAGAGTGCCTAGAAACCCTACAGTTGTATCAGAGCCTAGCTAGAGCCTTAGGCAAAGTCTAGACGATGTTTGAAACCCGATCGAACCGAAACCCTAAAAGCCAAAATGCTCTCTGGAAATATCTGAAAATTTGGATTTTTGTCAATTAAAAATATGCAGAAAAATAAGCAGGGTCTTATTTGAATTACTGTGAAATACGAGGGCCTAAATCGATTTTTCCACCGCGGAACCGCGGCACGAGCTATGCATGTGCGGCGGTTCCACGGCCGTACTGTCCCCTTGTCTGATGATTTCTGCATAGTAACTCATATAATTTAATGCTATATTTTCTGGGTATTTTTATTGTGACTCTACAGATGAGTATTCTGGGGTTGTATTGGGAATCAAAGATTCGATCGGATTTTCAAATTTTGTCTGTGTGGTTTTCCGGATAATTTTCGAATATGTTAAAAAGTTCGACCGGATATAAATACCAAACTTTTCCCCTGCCGGAAAATTTCCAAGTGTTGGATTTTTCTGTGGTTTAAAGACGTTCTGAGTAGTGCAAGTAACGCGATGGTCCCTCTAGAAGACAACAAACCTTAACTCAATTATGTGACCGTCTTGAACTGCCCTTTGAACCTTCGGGTTTGGGGCAGTACGGCGTGCCACATGTGAGGTGTTGGCTTGACCCTTCTACGGCTGGACCGTTGGTACTGAGGCATGAAGTGAATGTCTTTGAACCTATTTCATGTGTTGAACGGTTTCGGGAAAACTTGGGTGTTCGAATGTTCGATCGGAAAGTTTAATATTTTCTATTTATCCGGAATGGGATACAATAATTGGAATTCACAAACAGTTATGAGATAACTGAATGAATGTTATAAATCTAGCGGTTTAGTCTCACTTGATATTGAAAAGAGTTTTCGGTAATGAGACTAAAATGCGGGGTTTATAATTGTTAGGCATGTGATGTCTAAGTATTTCATTTGATTAGGCAAGCGATGTCTAAAGAGGTTGCGGATTCCAACTGTTGTAGTTTTACACTTTCTTTTCTGTGACCGTAAGTGTAATATGTGATATCGCCGGTTTCGTTGCTATATGCCAACGACAACTGGGATGTGCATATTTACTTACGTTGATGACATGTGATGTTATGTGTTGCTCGATATGTTATATCAAATTGTCGTGATTGAATAGCCGGGGTTTTTTATGTGAGATGAGTGTTTTTCATTTTCATTCATGTAAAAACTTGTATGTAATATTCTTTTATTGGGGAACTTCCAGGTTGCGGAAGTTGTCATCTTTTGTATATTATTTACTTTTCCGCATTAGGATAGACCCAAGGAGGGGAGCACAAGTAACCGGGTTCTAGGTTCCAGTAGGAGACCATCTCGAGGAGTCGAGTTCGGGTCTCCTAACCCTAGAATTGGTAGGGTTGCTTGCCGCTCTCGTAGGGGTCTAGGGGTGTGGGATTGGCTATTCATCACAACCGTGGAATCCGTGTTTTATACTAGCTCGTATTGAAAACACGGACGTCCTAGTATATCCAATGTTTCATATGTTTCTTCTGCTGCGATATCTGTGATGTGATCATGTGATGTTCTGTGATAGATACAGTATACAGTATATATGATATATTATATAGACGTTACTTATGTTTTGCATCCGCACCAGCCCTGCCCTGCTCTGTCGTTAGTTACCTAACCTAACGGTGCACGAGGGGACATCCAGGCGAATGCGGATGGCATAAGTGTACGTCGTATTTATCTGTGATGTTTAGGTATTTAAATGATGGGACTTCATTAATGTGATCAATGAAAGAAAAGAAACCTAAGATGTTGTAGAATCAAATTTTAAACAAAACAGGTAGCTACAGTTCTTGCTTTGCATAGCGGTATATACGATATGTTAGTTGTATGTATGCCCTAGAGGCCAGTATTGTACAGATGATGTATATTATATTGGATGCTTGGACATATATAGAGATGACTTTCTTGCTCGATATGATAGTATGCTATCTGGTTGCTCTTTATCTTAACATGTACACTCGTTTCTTTAAACTGTCTTATAGTTACATATTGATAAAGCCCTTAGGATGTGTACTTGACTACCTGGACTATGATGCTGATCATACTAGTGGGGACATGGTAGTCTATAAGTACATCCTTCAAGGTCCCTAGTCGTGGGTATATCGAGACAGGGCATCGATATACCAGTGTAGACTAGCGTATACGCTTCTCGACCCATGAAATGGGCGATGGATGATCCCATATCCATTGGTGTTTGACATCAGAGATGGTATACGGGTGCTCAGTGGAGACTGGGTACACTGGACGGACTCGCCGAAAACTCCCAGATGGTATTATACCTCACGTCAGATGGCAGTTCTCAGGTGACACTTGTACAGGTTAGTCTGTAGACCCGAGATCGTCATAGAGTCTTGTGTGATTCCCACTGTGCTTTGATCTCCACCTTACCACGTCCATGAGGGCGTGAAAAACGGTGGTCTTTGGGTACAGTCCCGAGTCACATGGAGGCAATGAGCGATAGGAGGGGTTTCGTCTCTCCCGGTATTGGGGGTTGATGTTGCGCTGTGCTCGATTGGCCGTAACAGGGAAGTCCCTGGCCAGGGCTGATCAGAGATTTGCTGGTAAGTGTTACCAGTAGTTTCTCGACCCGTTATGAGCCTCACATCAGCACGACTTATCGGTTATTGGGGTCTGACGTATACCACCCCTAGACTTGATATGCGACATATCAGACGAACAGACCGGACTGTACGGTAAGTGTTACTGGTTGGATTCACAGGAGTGTGAGCGGGCTAGCTCGTCGATCTTCTGATCGCTCAATACCCGGATGGCCGTTACGTTTAGCAGACCGCTTGCGGCTTGTGGGTGCTTGATATGATCATCATCTGCTACCGGCGTATTGACGAGTCTTTAGAGTCCCACACAGAGGTTTCCTGGCTCAAGCGAAACGAAATAGGAGTGCATATGAGATATGTGCAGGACCGAGAATGATGCATGTATGTGATACCGTATTCCATTCTCACGATGGATGTATCGATTGGTTATATTCGATATAACCTAGATATCGAATCAAGGATTGATTCGATAAGCTGATACATAGGATACTAGTCGGTTATATGCGATATGACCGGATCGCTAAATCAAGTGTTGATTTAATGATTTAATGTATAATTATATATTTGATATATTACTTTGCATTAACTAGTATTGGTTCACTTTAAATGGATTTTCTCATTTAATGTGCAAGAAGTATATGTGATATACTTTTGTGCACATATTTGTATCATATTTGATGATACTTGATCATGTGGTTAAGTGTAAAGGATTAAACCATGGTTAAGAGATGATTAGGGTTTTGCTTTTTCATTTTTTTATTTGTTTATTTATGTTAGTGTATATGCCCTAGAGGCCATTACTGTATCATACTGGTTTGTATATTACTTAATAGAAGCTTAGGATATTCACCTTGTATATACAATCTTGCTCAAAATAGTAGTATGCTACTTGGTTTGTTTCTGCTTCAATGTGTACATGTGTTTATTTTTGTATATCACTTATGCACATTAGTGGAGCCCTTAGGATCTTTGCTTGATTACCAGCATTGTGATGGCTGTCACACTAGTGGGGCTGGGTAATCTATAAGCACATCCTTATGCAGGTCTCTAGTCGCAGGACTATCGAGACAGGGCATCGATACTCCGGAGTAGACTAGCGCATGCGCTTCTCATCCCAGTGTAGGAGACGGTCGGTCCCACAGCCGTCAGTACGTCGTACTTGAGATAGTATGCGGGTGCTCGTTGGGTTACGAGTACACTGGACAGGACTCGTCGGGAACTGACTAGTTGGTATTATGCCTATCGTCAGTTATCAGTTCCCAGGTAACATGAGTACAGCTTAGTCCGCTGACTTGACACTGTCACTTCGCCTCGAGTGTGTTCCCACTGTACTTTGATCACTACCCTACCACGGCTCAAAGGAGTCGTGCAAACAGGTAGTGGTTGGGTGCAGTCCCGAAGCACTTGGAAGCAGTGACGGTTAGACAGGATTCGTCTTTCCCGGTATTGGGGGTTGACACCGCGCTGTGTCTAGGAGAGCCATTACACGAGTAGTCCCTGGCCAGGGCAAACGAGATATACTGGTAGGCTTCCAGTGTTATCTCATGGTGTTTTGGGCTTCACTCCGACACGACTTGTACCGCTATTGGGGGACTGACGTTTACCGCCCCCTAGGCCCGCCATGCGATGTATCAGACGAACAGACCGGACTGTACGGATAATGTCACATTCAGGCTCGGTAGGAGTTCAGATAGGTTTCGCCTCGTCGGTCTTCTTGTCGGCACTACCTGGGGACCGTTACGCACAGCTAGTGCCGCTTGCGGTCTGTGGTTAAACCCACTGCCAGCGTAGTGTCGAGTCTTTAGAGTCCCACACAGAAAGCTTTTCGCCTTTAGGCAAAAGAGTAGAGGTCGCATGGTTTTGCGACAGGTCGCATGGTTTTGTGACAGGGTTCGGTCACACCTTGCACTTGTGCACGTACAGTGTCCGGACAGTTTACACTAGCGGGCTTTGGTTTAAGCCAGATCCTAGTGTACCTTTTGGGATTGGATTTATCCAGTTTGCATTCGTGTTCCTCGGAACGCGGATGCGGGTGTGTATGCATAGTTGACGGAGAGACAGAGGCAGAGGATTCTCATTAGGGTTGTTGACCGTTGACAGTTGACTATTGACTTTTTGCTCAACCCTAATGAGAATATGATATGTGATTAACAATTATATTAATTAAGTATTATGGTGACATGGTTGTTGAGGGATTGACTTTGTTGACTTGTTGACTTTTGTTGACTTGTTGACTTTGTTGACCGGTTGACTAGGCTTGACTAGTTGACCATCATGATAACCATAGCTATCATTTCATGGCAAAGACTTTTGCTTGCTTGCTCCTTTGTGCAAAATGAGTGCATGAAATGATATAGCTATGGTTGCTTAAACCATCACATAATACTTGATTGATATGATGAGTTATGATGGTTATGGATTATGAGAGGGTGAAAGCCAAAATAGAGGATCATTCTCACTTGCTCATTCTCTCTCTTGTTCTTGAGCTCTCATACTCTTGCTTTCACCCTCTTCCTCTTGCTCCCTCTCTTGACTCTATGGTTCACTTGTCTCATGAGTTGAGAACCAAGAACCATAGATAAAATCCCATACAAACTCTTCTCTACTCACTCTAGTTCACAAGGTTTAGCAAACCGGGTGAACTAGTTTCTTCAAAGTTCGAAGAAGGAGAAAAAGGTTGGAGCTTTCAGGTGGATCTATCTTCGGCGTAAGGAGACGACGGGAAGAAGCCGATCCGCACCACCATCGGAGTTTGAAGATGAAGGAGTTCAAGACAAGCAAGGTATAAAACCCCTAACCGAGTAGTTAACGACTCCTAGTTAGGTTGTTAGTTAGATGTTTAACAAAGATCCGGGTTTTAAGTCCATGTTACCACCTCTATAAAAATCGTTTTTTATCAAATTCCTCATGCCCGAAAGTACCGGGAGAGGTAGCATGGACTTACAGTGGTATCAGAGCCTAGTTAAACTCTATCTAACATGTTAGCAAGTAACTAGAAGATCGATCAAAGAAAAAGTCACGAAAACGAACCCGAGAATTTCAAGTTTCTGCCGATTTTTATTCTGTTCAAAAGTTGATAATTTTTATCTTAAAAATCGGCTCAGGCTTTTGTGTGAACACCCACCAAATTTGGTCCAACGATCGAGTAAAAGCGCCGCGGAAACGCGGCGGGAGCACGCTCCCGCCGCGGAAACGCGGCCGAGTTGACTCGGCCGAGGTCCATCTTTGGTGTAATGTATTTCTGGGGTTGTTTTGGGATTTTTGGAATATGTGTTTTCTGCCCAGACTTTCCAGAACGAAAATTTTATTTTTGGGGTCCCGAAAATCCGTATTTTTTATCGAACTTCTAAAAGACTTAAGCTGACGGGTTTTTCTGTTATGTGATATTTGTATTGAACGTCTACTAATCGCTATATGTCGATTAGTGGGGGTTATACAAGTCTGTGATCTGTAATGTTGCTGGAATGTGGATATGAATATGTTGGATTGTCGCGGGTGAATAGCCGGGGGTTGTGAGACGAGAGTTTTTCTTTTCTTTCAATTCATGTAAATTTTTAAATTGATGTAATATTATTTGTATGACCGTACAACCGGGTCGGGGTTGTAGCCGTCATTGTATAATTTCTTTTTACTGTTTTTGCTCCTAGGATAGACCCATGGAGGGGGTGCACAAACTACCGGGTATGCCGAAGTGCCGAGGGGCCTACTCACGGGGATGAGGGAGGTTGCTTCGCTTCGGGTACTTGGCGGGTAGTTTGCCGCACCCGTAGGGGTCTTGGGTGGGGTTTTGGCTATTCACCGCGACCGTGTAATCTGCTTTTCGTTACAGGCTCGTACGAATTGCGGATTTCTAGTATATCCAATGTATTCATCTGTGATCTGAAATGTCTATCATTGCAATATATCTATATATGATATTATTTAGGCGTTGCTTATGTTTTACAGCCGCGCTAGCCCAGCCCCCGCTCTGTCGTTAGTTAAGTAACCTAACGGGTAATGACGGGGCCCCGTGGCGAATGCGAATGGCATAAGCGTACGTCATATTTTGGTTGTTTTCTGCAATGGTAGGATTAAATGATGGGACGCATTAAAAGAACTAATGCAAGAATATCACTCATTAAAAGAACTAATGCAAGATAATAAACCAAGCTAAAGTCGTTGGAACACTTTTGAAAAACCACTCGGTTCTTTTCAAAACCAACTTTTAAATGCGGAGCTTGAGCCACTCCTTTTAAAAGCTGTCTCGTTCCATCGACTATATCAAGTTCACTACGTTCACGGTTTAGCCAAAACCATTCGTAGCCCTCCGTCGTTTCGTATGAATATTCAATAGTATTCAAGCTATGTTTGTTGACCTTCGTCAAGGCATAGTGATTGGTAGCTGTTGGTTGTTCATATGTAGCATAGATAGATGCGTTGGTTTGGGACATTCGCATTACCTTGTTGACCTTCGTCAAGGGTATATACGGGTGGATTCAAATTAACCTGGATAATGACGGGAAGAACTTGACATGTGACTTATGATTTGTTGACCTTCGTCAAGGTCATAAGAGCATGGGGCAAAAATCCACATCGGGAGTTTCATAAGTACTGAAACTTGCTAGATTTGCATACCATTTGGAGTGTGATGATTCTGGTAGGATTCCTTCAGTTTCGTCACGCGATGATATTTGGATCCCGATCCTACTGTGAGTATATGCTACTCCTCGGGAAATTTCTCACTAATCAATCAATGCTATAAACCTAGTAGGTGCCTAGAAAGGTGTTAGCGGGGCTACGCCCCCAGGGAAAAGAGGTTATTTAATTAAGGAACTTCGCGAAAGCGTTGGAAAACCTCCCTCGAAGTACCGACACTGGCCTGGCTGAACGGTTAAGCAAGTATTGTGCGGTGGGATTAATCCCGACTAATTCTTCCTTTATGGTTTGAGGAGGGATTCGAGAAACAGTGGGAGCCATCCTGTTTAGACAAACTAAAAACCACTCTAAACTTGCAAGAGCATCATGCTGAGTGTTTCTTCTCTCTCTCCTAATTGCAGTGACCATTCGACATGACTGGACTTAAGTTACTTCTAGATAAAAACATACTGACAGGGCCAAATTACAAAGATTGGCTCAGGAATGTCAAGATGGCAATCACTTACGACAAGCTGGGGTATCTTCTTACCACCAAAGCTCCCCCTGTCCCTGGTCCCACATCCAGCGGCGCGGATAAGGAAATCCGTAAGACTTGGGAGATTGATAGCGCGAAGGCCAAGTGCCTCGTACTTGCCTCTATGGACAATGAACATCAGAGGAGGCATGAGAATATGGACTTGGAATCCATATTTCTTCATACAAAAGAACTGTATGGAGAGCAATCTCGTATCGCAAGATACGAAGCGTCGAAAAAGTTATTTTATGCAAGGATGGCCGTCGGATCATCAGTAGCAGAGCACGTGCTTAAGATGATCAGCTACATTGAGGAGCTCGTGGACCTAGGGACCACATTGGAGAGTGAGCTCTATACGGACTTAGTTCTCCAGTCCCTTCCTTCCACTTACGCCCAGTTTATACTGAACTTCAACTTACAAGAAAAGGAAGTTGAACTTTCAGAGCTCCTCAACATGCTGAGGAGCGCAGAGGGCACCCTACAGAAAGGTAGGGAAACATCCACTTTGTTTGTAGGAGGATCATCTTCTTCTAGGTCCAAGGCAAAAGCCAAGGGAAAGAAGAAGAAAGCCCCCGCCAAACCAAGAGGCGGTGTTAGTAAAGTGGATACGAAGGGAAAAGCAAAAGCAACAAAGAAAGCGGGGAAGCTTGTGGATAAGGAAGAATGCTTCTATTGTCATAAGAAAGGACACTGGAAGAATGATTGCAGGGCCTGGAAGGCCAGAACACAGGAATTGAAGCAGGTTGCAGCTTCAGCTTCAGGTGTGTATGTTATTGAAAACTCTCTTTCAATAAACTCTACTTCCTGGGTATTGGATACCAGATCAGGATCTCATATCTGTAATTCTTTGCAGGCGTTGAGAAACCGTAGGGTTTTGAAGGCAGGTGACATGACCCTCAGAGTTGCGAACGGAGCTAGCATGGATGCTAAAGCCGTGGGGGACTATCACCTGGGAATGTCAGATGGACATGTTTTGGTTTTGCGTAATTGCTTTTTTGTACCCAACGCAACTTGTAATATCATTTTTGTATCTTTAGTTTCTAAAGAAGGTTATGAATTTGCATTTGTAAGTAATGTTGTAAACATTCACCTTAATCAAGTTTTGATTGGGTCAGGTACATTGAGTAATGGTATATACGTATTAAACCAACCACAGATTTTTAACGTCCAGAATACACACAAAAGAAAGTCTCCGGAAATAAATCAGACTTTCTTATGGCATTGTAGACTGGGTCACATCAATGAGAGAAGGTTGACGAAGTTACATACAGAAGGATATTTGAATCCGTTCGAATATCAATCGTATGCCACTTGTCAATCCTGTCTCAAAAGAAAGATGACAAAGACTCTGTTCACTGGACACGGAGTAAGAGCGAGCGAGCTCTTGGGACTCGTACACAGCGACGTGTGCGGTCCAATGTCTACGCATGCGCGAAGCGGTTATTCTTACTTCATCACTTTTACGGATGACTTTTTAAGGTACGGTTATGTCTTCTTATTGAAACATAAGTCCGAAGCCTTTGGAAAGTTCCAGGAATATAAGAATGAAGTAGAAAAACAGACCGGCAAAAGTATCAAGATTCTAAGATCGGATCGAGGTGGAGAATACTTGAGTGCCGAATTCCTGAATTACTTAAAAGAGAATGGAATTTTCTCTCAGCTTACTCCTCCATACACTCCGCAACATAACGGTGTATCGGAGAGACGGAACCGGACCCTATTGGATATGGTACGGTCCATGATGAGTAACGCTGAGTTACCGCGATCATTCTGGGGATATGCACTAGAAGCAGCTGCGTATCTCTTGAACAAGGCTCCCACCAAGACTGTGCCTACCACCCCATATCAGATGTGGACTGGGAAGAAACCCTGTCTTAAGTATCTTAAGGTATGGGGATGTCCAGCTTTTGTAAAAAAGCAGCATACGGACAAGCTCGAGGCACGTTCAGTACAGTGTAAGTTTGTGGGATACCCAAAGAACTCCACGGGGTATCTTTTCTATTCCGCTGAGGAACAAAAGGTTTTTGTTTCTCAGCATGCCCGCTTCTTGGAAACTGAGTTTTTGGAAACCCAGATAAGTGGGAGCACAATAGAACTGGAAGAAATTCCAGAACCACAGACTATTACTGAAAGCTTAGTGAAACCAGAGGGTTCAAAAGAATAGGACATTCCTACGCCGCTCCGCAGGAGTAATAGGCAGTCTCATCCGCCCGAGAGATACTACGGTTTTCTCATAGACGGGGATAGAGAGGATTGCATCATAGATTATGATGAGCCTACTAGCTTCCAGCAGGCCGTTCAGAGCGTTGACTCAGTAAAATGGCTGGATGCAATGCGGACCGAAATGGAGTCCATGTACACCAACAAAGTATGGACGTTGGACATTGCTCTAGACGGGGTAAAACCCATAGGATGCAAGTGGATCTTCAAAAGGAAGATTGGTGTAGATGGACAGGTTGAGACCTATAAAGCTAGACTTGTTGCAAAGGGTTTCCGTCAAAGACCTGGCTTGGACTATGACGAAACCTTTTCTCCAGTGGCTATGCTGAAATCCATTCGGATCCCTCTTGCCATTGCTGCCTTCCACGATCATGAGATCTGGCAAATGGACGTAAAGACCGCTTTTCTAAATGGAAATCTAGAGGAGTGTGTCTATATGGACCAACCAGAGGGTTTCATTCAGAGTGGGAGCAGCGGAAAGGTGTGCAAGTTGCTTAAGTCCATCTATGGACTAAAGCAGGCATCGCGGAGTTGAAACATCTGTTTTGATGAGACGGTCAAGGAATTTGGCTTTATCAAAAATCCAGATGAACCGTGCATCTATAGTAGATTTGTAGCGAGAACTATAGTATTCCTCGTTTTGTACGTGGATGACATTCTCTTAATAGGAAATGACATTCCTATGCTACAATCTGTCAAGGGGTTCTTGTCACACAGGTTCTCCATGAAAGACCTGGGTGATGCCTCATACATCCTGGGGATCCGGATCCATCGTGATAGATCCAAAAGGATATTAGGACTTTCACAGTCCAGGTACATCGACACCATACTGAAGAGATTCAGTATGGAAGATTCCAAGCGCGGTAACCTACCGGCTTGTCACGGGATCACCCTCTCTAAAGAGATGTCTCCCAAGACTGATTTGGAGAGGGATCGCATGTCTATTATACCCTACGCTTCTGCGGTAGGCTCTATAATGTATGCGATGTTGTGTACCAGACAGGATGTAGCTTATGCACTGAGTGTGGTAAGCCGGTATCAGTCAAACCCTGGGGAGAAACACTGGATAGCAGTAAAGAACATTCTCAAGTACCTGAGAAGGACTAAGGAGATGTTCTTCGTGTATGGCGGAAAAGACCTCCAGATCGAGGCCTTTGCTGACTCCAGCTTCCAGAGTGAAAAGGATGATTCCAAGTCCATGTCGGGTTTTATCTTTACCCTCAATGGAGGGGCGGTGTGTTGGAAGAGTTCCAAACAAGAAACCGTTGCAGACTCGACGATGGAAGCGGAATACATCGCTGCATCTGATGCCACAAAAGAAGCTGTCTGGATGAGGAAGTTCTTGAAAGAACTTCAGGTGGTTCCGTCCATTGTTGATCCAATACCTCTATATTGTGACAACAACGGGGCTATAGCTTTAGCGAAGGAACCCAGGTCCCATCAGAAATCCAGACACATCTTGAGGCGGTATCACCTGATCAGGGAGATCGTGGATCGCCAGGAGATCGAGGTTTGGAGAGTCGCTTCAGAAGATAACACTGCAGATCCATTCACCAAGGCCTTGCCCCAGACTCAGTTCGAGCGGCTGATCGAGATGATAGGTCTTCGATACGCCAGTACATGGCCTTAGTGCAAGTGGGAGATTGTTAGTGTATAAGCCCTAGAGGCCATTACTGTATCATACTGGTTTGTATATTACTTAATGGAAGCTTGGGATATTCACCTTGTATATACAATCTTGCTCAAAATAGTAGTATGCTACTTGGTTTGTTTATGCTTCAATGTGTACATGTGTTTATTTTTGTATATCACTTATGCACATTAGTAGAGCCCTTAGGATCTTTGCTTGATTACCAGCATTGTGATGGCTGTCACACTAGTGGGGCTGGGTAATCTATAAGCACATACTTATGCAGGTCCCTAGTCGCAGGACTATCGAGACAGGGCATCGATACTCCGGAGTAGACTAGCGCATGCGCTTCTCATCCCAGTGTGGGAGACGGTCGGTCCCACAGCCGTCAGTACGTCGTATTTGAGATAGTATGCGGGTGCTCGTTGGGTTACGAGTACACTGGACAGGACTCGTCGGGAACTGACTAGTTGGTATTATTTCTATCGTCAGTTATCAGTTCCCAGGTGACATGAGTACAGCTTAGTCCGCTGACTTGACACTGTCACTTCGCCTCGAGTGTGTTCCCACTGTACTTTGATCACTACCCTACCACGGCTCAAAGGAGTCGTGCAAACAGGTAGTGGTTGGGTGCAGTCCCGAAGCACTTGGAGCCAGTGACGGTTAGACAGGAATCGTCTCTCCCGGTATTGGGGGTTGACCTCGCGCTGTGTCTAGGAGAGCCATTACACGAGTAGTCCCTGGCCAGGGCAAACGAGATATACTGGTAGGCTTCCAGTGTTATCTCAGGGTGTTTTGGGCTTCACTCCGACACGACTTGTACCGCTATTGGGGGACTGACGTTTACCGCCCCCTAGGCCCGCCATGCGATGTATCAGACGAACAGACCGGACTGTACGGAGAATGTCACATTCAGGCTCGGTAGGAGTTCAGATGGGTTTTGCCTCGTCGGTCTTCTTGTCGGCACTACCTGGGGACCGTTACGCACAGCTAGTGCCGCTTGCGGTCTTTGGTTAAACCCACTGCCAATGTAGTGTCGAGTCTTTAGAGTCCCACACAGAAAGCTTTTCGCCTTTAGGCAAAATAGTAGAGGTCGCATGGTTTTGTGACAGGTCGCATGGTTTTACGACAGGGTTCGGTCACATCCTTGCACTTGTGCACGTACAGTGTCCGGACAGTTTACACTAGCGGGCTTTGGTTTAAGCCAGATCCTAGTGTACCTTTTGGGATTGGATTTATCCAGTTTGCATTCGTGTTCCTCGGAACGCGGATGCGGGTGTGTATGCACAGTTGACGGAGAGACAGAGGCAGAGGATTCTCATTAGGGTTGTTGACCGTTGACAGTTGACTATTGACTTTTTGCTCAACCCTAATGAGAATATGATATGTGATTAACAATTATATTAATTAAGTATTATGGTGAGATGGTTGTTGAGGGATTGACTTTGTTGACTTGTTGACTTTTGTTGACTTGTTGACATTGTTGACCGGTTGACTAGGCTTGACTAGTTGACCATCATGATAACCATAGCTATCATTTCATGGCAAAGACTTTTGCTTGCTTGCTCCTTTGTGAAAAATGAGTGCATGAAATGATATAGCTATGGTTGCTTAAACCATCACATAATACTTGATTGATATGATGAGTTATGATGGTTATGGATTATGAGAGGGTGAAAGACAAAATAGAGGCTCATTCTCACTTGCTCATTCTCTCTCTTGTTCTTGAGCTCCCATACTCTTGCTTTCACCCTCTTCCTCTTGCTCCCTCTCTTGACTCTATGGTTCACTTGTCTCATGAGTTGCGAACCAAGAACCATAGATAAAATCCCATACAAACTCTTCTCTACTCACTCTAGTTCACAAGGTTTAGCAAACCGAGTGAACTAGTTTCTTCAAAGTTCGAAGAAGGAGCCAAAGGTTGGAGCTTTCAGGTGGATCTATCTTCGGCGTAAGGAGACGACGGGAAGAAGCCGATCTGGACCACCATCGGAGTTTGAAGACGAAGGAGTTCAAGACAAGCAAGGTATAAACCCCCTAACCGAGTAGTTAACGACTCCTAGTTAGGTTGTTAGTTAGATGTTTAACAAAGATCCGGGTTTTAAGTCCATGTTACCACCTCTATAAAAATCGTTTTTTATCAAATTCCGCATGCCCGAAAGTACCGGGAGAGGTAGCATGGACTTACAATTTATTTGGAAAAGATTTAGATAAGAATGGTGGCTATGTTTGTTTCTAGTTGAAGCTTCATGAAGCTTTGACTTCTTAACCATTCTTGTCTTCATGCTTAACCCTAACCCATCCAAGTAACCATGGTCTATTCTCTACACTCTACTATGGTTAGCTTATGATAAGTATTGGATTATTTTTCATTTTAATTCAACACTTATCATATTCTTTCTTCTTATTCATTCATCATCTTCTTCTTCAAGAAAAGCTTAAGTCCATCAATGGCAACTTGAGCTAAAGTGAGAGAAATCCAATTCTAAAGTGAACCCACCTCCTATTTCTTCACCCTCTACCTCTTGCCAAGTTGTTTTGGGTGTTTTCTTCACAAGTTTCACAACTTTGTGAAGTCGGAGCTTGAACTTGTGATGCCTCGACATAGATCATCTTCGGCACGAAGCCGACGACCTAGTCCGCCCATTTCTCCGATCAAGCCGACGATTGAGTCCGGGATTCGAGATGGACAGCGAGAGGACGCCTATGTGGAGCCAAGGAAGTGGATATCCGGATCTACAAAGGTTGTAGCTTCTTATCTTTAGTTAAGTTGTTAACTAGATTAGTATTTCGCCTAAACTTCTAGTCAACGATCCGTATTAGGGTTTCTCGGCACCCATAAATTTGAAATTGGCATGGTTGATGCCTTGTGAGACCTCTATTGTGTGCCTAGGAACCCTACAGTGGTATCAGAGCCTAGCTAGAGCCTTAGGCGAAGTCCAGACGACGTTTGAAACCCGAATACACATCGAAACCATAACACATCATGCTCTGTGGACTTTTTCTAAAAACTGGGATTTTTCTAGATTAAAAATGCTTAAAAAATTTAGCAGGGAATTCGAAGAATTACGGTGCAAATTTTTTCCAATGAACAGTATAGTGTGCGGCGGAACCGCGGCAGAAGCATGGCTTCTGTGGCGGTTCCGCGGCCTAATGATGACGTCAGCCCTCCTCCTTTGCACAGTAATTCATCATTTCAGCAGCTGAGTTTTATGGGTATTTTTAATATTTATTCAAGAGTTGAATTTTCTGGGGTGTTTTAGAGCTTCGATGTTTCGATCGGATTATCAAATTTCGTCTTTGTGTTTTTCCGGATGACTTTAGAATATGTTAAAAGGTTCGACCGGATTTAAATACCCAACTTTTTCCCTGCCGGAAAATATCCAAGTGCTGGATTTTTGTGTGGTTTAAGGACGTTCTGAGTAGTGCAAGTAACGCGATGGTCCCTCTAGAAGACAACAAACCTTAACTCGATTATGTGACCGTCTTGAACTGCCCTTTGAACCTTCGGGTTTGGGGCAGTACGGCGTGCCACATGTGAGGCGTTGGCTTGACCCTTCTACGGCTGGACCGTTGGTACTGAGGCATGAAGTGAATGTCTTTGAACCTATTTCATGTGTTGGACGGTTTCGGGAAAACTTGGGTGTTCGAATGTTCGATCGGAAAGTTTAATATTTTCTATTTATCCGGAATGGGATACAATAATTGGAATTCACAAACAGTTATGAGATAACTGAATGAATGTTATAAATCTAGCGGTTTAGTTTCATTTGATATTGAAAAGAGTTTTCGATAATGAGACTAAAATGCGGGGTTTATAACTGTTAGGCATGTGATGTCTAAGTATTTCATTTTGATTAGGCATGCGATGTCTAAAGAGGTTGCGGATTCCAATTGTTGTAGTTTTACACTTTCTTTTCTGTGACCGTAAGTGTAATATGTGATATCGCCGGTTTCGTTGCTATATGTCAACGACAATTGGGATGCGCATATTTACTTACGTTGATGACATGTGATGTTATGTGTTGCTGGATATGTTATATTGGATTGTCGTGTTTGAATAGCCGGGGTTTTTTATGTGAGATGAATGTTTTTCTTTTTCATTCATGTAAAAACTTGTATGTAATATTCTTTTATTGGGGCACTTCCAGGTTGCGGAAGTTGTCACCTTTTTGTATATTATTTACTTTTCCGCATTAGGATAGACCCAAGGAGGGGAGCGCAAGTAACCGGGTTCTGGGGTCCAGTGGGAGACCAACTCGAGGAGTCGAGTCCGGGTCTCCTAACCCTAGAATTGGTAGGGTTGCTTGCCGCTCTCGTAGGGGTCTAGGGGTGTGGGATTGGCTATTCATCACGACCGTGGAATCCGTGTTTTATACTGGCTCGTATTGAAAACACGGACGTCCTAGTATATCCAATGTTTCATATGTTTCTTCTGCTGCGTTATCTGTGATGTGATCATGTGATGTTCTGTGATAGATACAGTATATAATATATATGATATATTATATAGACGTTACTTATGTTTTGCACCCGCGCTAGCCCTGCCCTGCTCTGTCGTTAGTTACCTAACATAACGGTGCACAAGGGGACATCGAGGCGAATACGGATGGCATAAGTGTACGTCGTATTTATCTGTGATGTTTAGGTATTTAAATGATGGGACTTCATTAATGTGATTAATGAAATAAAAGAAACCTAAGATGTTGTAGAATCAAATTTCAAAATAAAACAGGTAGCTACAGTTCTTGCTTTGCATAGCGGTATATATGATATACCCTGCACCTTATTCGATGAGGAAAGGACCGAGATCCCTTCACCGGGAGTGACTCCTTTAGCAATGACTGGCAGATGCTACACACTCGGTTTGACTTTTGATTGCTTCTATAGTTTTTGCTTTGCACAGTGATATATATGATATATCCCGCACCTCATTCGACGAGGAAAGGGCCGACGATCCCTTCACCGGGAGTGACCCCTTAAGCAAAACTAGAAAAAGCCTCAAAATCACTCCATTTTAAAACTTCATTTGATTCTACAACGATATCAAGTTCATTACGCTTATGGTTTTCAGAAAAACCTGCGTAGCCCTCCGTCAATTCAGATATGTAATATTCAGTATTCGTGCTACGGTTGTTTGGCATGCGTCAAGGCGTAGTGTACAGTAGCTGATTATTACTTATCTGTAGCATGAGATGCGATTGGATTAAGGTATTCGTACGGCGTTGTTTGGCATGCGTCAAGGGTCGTACGGGTGGGTTTAATTCGATCACGAATTGTACGGGTTGAACTTGACTAGCGGACTATGGGTTGTTTGGCATGCGTCAAGGTCATAGCACGCTAGGGGCAAAAGCATTATCGGGAATTTCAAGTGTTGAAATTTGCAATGAGATTGCATACCTTCTATGAGATAGTTGGATCCCGATACCCACTGCGAGTAAGAGTTACTCCTGGGAGAGTTTTACACATTACAATTAGCCGATCAAGTAGGTGTCTAGAAAGGTGTCAACGGGGTTACGCCTCTGGGAAAACGAGGTTTACATTAATTAGGTTCGTGCGAAAGCACGGGGGACCTCCCTCAAAGTACCGACACTGGCCTGGCTGAAAGATTGGCGAACTTGTAGTGTGTAATTAATCCCGGCTAGTCTTTCCTTTTAGGGTTTGAAGGAAGATTTGATAAAAACAGTGGGAGCCATCCTGATGAGATAAGATAAAAACCAATCTGATCTTGCAAGAGCATACGCTAAAGTGTTTTCTTCTCTCTCTCTCCAGGTAGCGACCATTTCATGCCCTAATAAAGATAATAATATGGATGTATTGACCGAACCCGCATGTTATACTGTGCTGGGGAACGTTGGTTCCGTTCTTACCTATAAGAGTTATAGGACTAAACAGGATATAGGGGAATACCAGGATTCCCATGCCACCCGAATGAAGAAAGTACATGATGATGCATTTTCTTCGGGTGTGTTCGTTACAGAGAACTGTTTCTCCATTTGCTGTACGTCCTGGGTATTAGATACCGGGTCAGGATCCCATATATGTAATCAGTTACATGGGCTTAGGAAAGGTAGAGAACTTGGAGAAGGTGATAAAGACATTAAAGTTGGAAATGGTGCAATTGTTGCAGCTAAGACTGTCGGGGAATATCACCTTGTATTACCAACTGGTAATACATTGGTTCTGAACGAATGCTATTACATGCCGAACCTGATATGCAACATTATATCGGTTTCTTTGTTAAGCAAAGAGGGATATAATTTTGTATTACATGACAATGTTATGAACATTTTCCGTAACCAAAAGTTGGTTGGATCAGGCACGTTGTGCAATGGCATTTATGTTCTAAATCAATCAACAGTTCTGAGCATAACAAACACACACAAGAGGAAGAGTTCTGAACTGAACGAATCCTTCTTGTGGCATTGTAGACTGGGTCACATCAATGCGACACGACTAGCTAAGTTGCATAGGATGGATATTTAAATCCGTTTGAATTTTCATCTTATGACACTTGCCAGTCATGTCTCAAAGGCAAGATGACCAAAACTCCGTTTACAAGACACGGAGAAAGAGTTACTGAACTCTTAGGACTGATACATAGTGATGTATGCGGTCCTATGTCTACACATGCCAGGGATGGTTCTTCGTACTTCATTACATTCACTGACGATCTCTCTAGATTCGGATATGTATTCCTGATGAAACACAAATCAGAAGCTTTTGAGAAATTTAGAGAATATAAACAAGAAGTCGAGAACCAAACCGGAAAAAGTATTAAAATCCTTCGATCTGATCGAGGAGGTGAATACTTGAGCAATGAATTCCTGGACTTCCTAAAAGAGAATGGGATTCTCTCTCAGCTGACTCCTCCATATACACCACAGCACAACGGTGTATCAGAACGGAGGAACCGCACCCTTTTAGATATGGTGCGCTCTATGATGAGCACAGCTGAGTTACCTATTTCCTTCTGGGGATATGCGCTTGAGACAGCCATGGACCTATTGAATAGAGTTCCTACCAAATCAGAGCCTACCACTCCATATGAGATATGGAAAGGGAAGAGACCACATCTTAATTACATTAAGATATGGGATTGTCCAGCCTATGTCAAAAGACAAAATCCGGACATACTCGAGGCAAGATCAGTCTTATGTAAGTTTGTAGGATATCCCAAAAATTCACAAGGGTATATCTTCTACCACCCCGAGGAACAAAAGGTGTTTGTTTCTCGACATGCCACTTTCTTAGAAAAGAGTTTTCTTATGAAACAAACAAGTGGCATTGAGGTAGAACTGGAAGAGGTTCCAGCGGCACAAACTATAACAGAAGACTTGGTAGAACCAGAGGATTCAGTAGTACCCGACGAACCCCAGCCTCTCCGCCGATCTAGTAGGGTTCCTCGACAACCTGAGAGATACTACGGTTTTCTCATGGATGGAGGGAGCGAGGATTGCATCATGGATGATGATGACCCAACTAGCTTCGAGCAGGCCATCACGAGTAGGGACTCAGTGAAATGGCTGGATGCTATGCGGTCCGAGATGGAATCCATGTACACCAACAAAGTATGGACTTTGGAAGTTGCTCCTGAAGGGGTAAAACCCATTGGGAGCAAGTGGATCTTCAAGAAGAAACTTGGTGTAGATGGGAAAGTGGAGACTTTCAAAGCTAGACTTGTAGCAAAGGGTTTTCGTCAAAGACCAGGTGTGGACTATGACGAAACCTTTTCTCCAGTGGCTATGCTTAAATCCATCCGGATCATGCTTGCCATCGCTGCATATCATGATTACGAAATCTGGCAAATGGATGTTAAGACCGCCTTTCTAAATGGTGATTTAGAAGAGTGCGTATACATGACTCAGCCAGAGGGCTTCGTAGACAGTAGGAGCAGCGGGAAGGTGTGCAAGCTGCTTAAATCCATTTATGGATTAAAGCAAGGATCGCGGAGTTGGAACATCTGCTTTGATGTCGTTATCAAAGAGTTTGATTTCGTCAAAAATCCAGATGAACCTTGTATCTACAAGAAGGTGGCAGAGAGTAAGGTTGTCTTCCTCGTATTGTACGTGGACGACATACTCTTGATAGGAAATGATATTCCTATGCTGCAATCAGTCAAGCTCTTCTTATCACAAAGATTCTCGATGAAAGATCTTGGAGATGCCTCCTGCATATTGGGAATAAGGATCTATAGAGATAGATCCAAACGGATATTGGGATTGTCCCAATCCAGGTACATTGATACCATACTAAAGAGGTTTAGTATGGAAGAATCCAAGCATGGGAACTTGCCCACGATCTCTGGAGTCACTCTCTCCAAAGAGATGTCTCCCAAGACTGATTTAGAGAGAGCTCGCATGCAAGGGATACCCTATGCTTCAGCTGTAGGATCTATCATGTATGCAATGCTATGTACCAGACCCGATGTTGCATACTCACTAAGTATAGTGAGCAGGTATCAAGCTGATCCTGGAGAGAGTCACTGGACAGCTGTGAAGAGCATTCTCAAGTACTTGCGAAGGACTAAAGAGATTCTCTTGGTGTATGGTAACGGAGAACTCCAAGTGGAGTCCTTTACCGATTCGAGCTTCCAGAGTGATAAGGACGACTCTAAGTCGCAGTTGGGCTTTGTCTTTACCCTTTACGGAGGGACGGTTAGCTGGAAGAGTTCCAAGAAGGAAACCGTGGCAGACTCGACGATGGAGGCTGAATACATCGCTGCCAACGATGCTGCTAAAGAGGCTGTCTGGATCAAGAAGTTCATTATTGAACTTGGAGTGGTTCCATCCATTGAGCATCCAATACCTTTGTATTGCGATAACAATAGAGCGGTAGCTTTGGCCAAGGAACCTAGGTCCCATCGGCGATCCAGGCATATTCTGAGGCTGTATCACCTGATCCGGGAGATAGTAGATCACCGGGAGATCGAGGTCAGGAGGGTTGACACGAAGAACAACACGGTGGATCCACTCACGAAGGCCATTCCCCAGATACAGTTTAAGAGACTCTTCGGGATGCTCGGTATGCGATACTACAGCAGCTGGCCCTAATGCAAGTGGGAGATTGTTAGTTGTATGTATGCCCTAGAGGCCAGTATTGTACAGATGATGTATATTATATTGGATGCTTGGACATATATAGAGATGACTTTCTTGCTCGATATGATAGTATGCTATCTGGTTTCTCTTTATCTTAACATGTACACTCGTCTCTTTAAACTGTCTTATAGTTACATGTTGATAAAGCCCTTAGGATGTGTACTTGACTACCTGGACTATGATGCAGATCATACTAGTGGGGACATGGTAGTCTATAAGTACATCCTTCAAGGTCCCTAGTCGTGGGTGTATCGAGACAGGGCATCGATATACCAGTGTAGACTAGCGTATACGCTTCTCGACCCATGAGATGGGCGATGGATGATCCCATATCCATTGGTGTTTGACATCAGAGATGGTATACGGGTGCTCAGTGGAGACTGGGTACACTGGACGGACTCGCCGAGAACTCCCAGATGGTATTATACCTCACGTCAGATGGCAGTTCTCAGGTGACACTTGTACAGGTTAGTCTATAGACCCGAGATCGTCATAGAGTCTTGTGTGATTCCCACTGTGCTTTAATCTCCACCTTACCACGTCCATGAGGGCGTGCAAAACGGTGGTCTTTGGGTACAGTCCCGAGTCACATGGAGGCAATGAGCGATAGGAGGGGTTTCGTCTCTTCCGGTATTGGGGGTTGATGTTGCGCTGTGCTCGATTGGCCGTAACAGGGAAGTCCCTGGCCAGGGCTGATCAGAGATTTGCTGGTAAGTGTTACCAGTAGTTTCTCGACCCGTTATGAGCCTCACATCGGCACGACTTATCGGTTATTGGGGTCTGACGTTTACCACCCCTAGACTTGATATGCGACATATCAGTCGAACAGACCGGACTGTACGGTAAGTGTTACTGGTTGGATTCACAGGAGTGTGAGCGGGCTAGCTCGTCGATCTTCTGATCGCTCAATACCCGGATGGCCGTTACGTTTAGCAGACCGCTTGCGGCTTGTGGGTGCTTGATATGATCATCATCTGCTACCGGCGTATTGACGAGTCTTTAGAGTCCTACACAGAGGTTTCCTGGCTCAAGCGAAATGAAATAGGAGTGCATATGAGATATGTGCAGGACCGAGAATGATGCGTGTATGTGATAACGTATTCCATTCTCACGATGGATGTATCGATTGGTTATATTCGATATAACCTAGATATCGAATCAAGGATTGATTCGATAAGCCGATACATAGGATACTAGTCGGTTATATGCGATATGACCGGATCGTTAAATCAAGTGTTGATTTAATGATTTAATGTATAATTATATATTTGATATATTACTTTGCATTAACTAGTATTGGTTCACTTTAAATGGATTTTCTCACTTAATGTGCAAGAAGTATATGTGATATACCTTTGTGCACATATTTGTATCATGTTTGATGATACTTGATCATGTGGTTAAGTGTAAAGGATTAAACCATGGTTAAGAGATGATTAGGGTTTTTCTTTTTCATTTATTTATTTGTTTATTTATTTGGAAAAGATTTAGATAAGAATGGTGGCTATGTTTGTTTCTAGTTGAAGCTTCATGAAGCTTTGACTTCTTAACCATTCTTGTCTTCATGCTTAACCCTAACCCATCCAAGTAACCATGGTCTATTCTCTACACTCTACTATGGTTAGCTTATGATAAGTATTGGATTATTTTTCATTTTAATTGAACACTTATCATATTCTTTCTTCTTATTCATTCATCATCTTCTTCTTCAAGAAAAGCTTAAGTCCATCAATGGCAACTTGAGCTAAAGTGAGAGAAATCCAATTCTAAAGTGAACCCACCTCCTATTTCTTTACCCTCTACCTCTTGCCAAGTTGTTTTGGGTGTTTTCTTCACAAGTTTCACAACTTTGTGAAGTCGGAGCTTGAACTTGTGATGCCTCGACGTAGATCATCTTCGGCACGAAGCCGACGACCTAGTCCGCCCATTTCTCCGATCAAGCCGACGATTGAGTCCGGGATTCAAGATAGACAGCGAGAGGACGCCTACGTGGAGCCAAGGAAGTTGATATCCGGATCTACAAAGGTTGTAGCTTCTTATCTTTAGTTAAGTTGTTAACTAGATTAGTATTTCTCCTAAACTTCTAGTCAACGATCCATATTAGGGTTTCTCGGCACCCATAAAATTTGAAATTGGCATGGTTGATGCCTTGTGAGACCTCTATTGTGTGCCTAGGAACCCAACATGATATACCCTGCACCTTATTCGATGAGGAAAGGACCGAGATCCCTTCACCGGGAGTGACTCATTTAGCAATAACTGGCAGATGCTACACACTCGGCTTGACTTTTGATTGCTTCTATAGTTTCTGCTTTGCACAGTGATATATATGATATATCCCGCACCTCATTCGACGAGGAAAGGGCCGACGATCCCTTCACCGGGAGTGACCCCTTTAGCAAAACTAGAAAAGCCTCAAAATCACTCCATTTCAAAACTTCACTTGATTCTACAACGATATCAAGTTCTTTGCGCTCATGGTTTTTCTGAAAAAACCTGCGTAGCCCTCCGTCATTTCAGATAGATATTATTGAGTATTCGTACTATGTTTGTTGACTTAGTCAAGGCATAGTGTACAGTAGCTAAATAATGTTTATCTGTTACAACATGAGATGTGATTGGATTAGGGCATTCGCACGGCCTTGTTGACTCAGTCAAGGGTCGTACGGGTGGGTTTAATTCAATCGAGAAATGCACGGGTTGAACTTGACTAGCGATTTATGGTTTGTTGACTTAGTCAAGGTCATAGATCGCTAGGGGCAAAAGCATTATTGGGAATTTCAAGTGTTGAAATTTGCAATGAGATTGCATACCTTCTATGAGATAGTTGGATCCCGATACCCACTGCGAGTAAGAGTTACTCCTGGGAGAGTTTTACACATTACAATTAGCCGATCAAGTAGGTGTCTAGAAAGGTGTCAACGGGGTTACGCCTCTGGGAAAACGAGGTTTACATTAATTAGGTTCGTGCGAAAGCACGGGGGACCTCCCTCAAAGTACCGACACTGGCCTGGCTGAAAGATTGGCGAACTTGTAGTGTGTAATTAATCCCGGCTAGTCTTTCCTTTTAGGGTTTGAAGGAAGATTTGATAAAAACCAATGGGAGCCATCCTGATTAGATAAGATAATAACCAATCTGATCTTGCACTAGCTTACGCTAAAGTGTTTTCTTCTCTCTCTCTCCAGGTAGCGACCATGTCATGCCCTAATAAAGATAATAATATGGATGTATTGACCGAACCCGCATGTTATACTGTGCAGGGGAACGTTGGACCCGTTCTTTCTTATAAGAGTTATAAGACTGAACAGGGAATAGGAGAATATCTAGATTCTCAAGCCGCCCAAAAGAACATTCATGTTGATGCATCTTCTTCGGGTGTGTTAGTTATTGAGAACTGTTTTTCAGTTCACCCTACATCCTGGGTATTAGATACTGGATCAGGATCCCACATATGTAAGCAGTTACATGGGCTACGGAAAGGTAGAGAACTGGGTAAAGGTGATCATTCCGTTCAAGTAGGGAATGGGGCAAATGTTGCAACCAAAGCTGTTGGCATATATCACCTGGTATTACTAAATGGTGATACACTAGTTTTGAATGAGTGCTATTATATACCGAACATGATGTGCAACATTATATCAGTATCTTTATTAAGTAAAGAAGGATATAATTTTGTAGTAATGGATATTGTTATGAACATATTCCTAGATCAAAAATTGATTGCATCAGGCTCGTTACATAATGGCATATTCATTCTAAATCAAAATACAGTCCTCAATATACAAAACACACATAACAGGAAAAGCTCAGAAATGAACGAATCCTTCTTGTGGCACTGTAGACTTGGTCATATCAATGAGACATGACTAGCTAAGTTACATAAGAATGGATATTTGAATTCATTCGAATTATCATCTTATGACACTTGCCATTCATGTCTCAAAGGAAAGATGACCAAAACTCCGTTTACGGGACACGGAGAAAGAGTTACTGAACTCTTGGGACTGATACATAGTGATGTATGCGGTCCTATGTCTACACATGCCAGAAATGGTTCTTCCTACTTCATTACATTCACTGACGATCACTCTAGATACGGGCATGTGTTCCTGTTGAAACACAAGTCTGAAGCTTTTGAGAAATTCAAAGAATATAAGCACGAGGTAGAGAACCAAACGGGCAAAAGTATTAAGATTCTTCGATCTGATCGAGGAGGTGAATACTTAAGCATTGAATTCATGGATTATCTAAAAGAGAATGGGATTCTCTCTCAGCTTACTCCTCCTTATACACCACAGCACAACGATGTATCAGAACGAAGGAATCGCACCCTATTAGATATGGTGCGCTCAATGATGAGCAATGC
Organism: Agapanthus africanus; assembly: GCA_030015575.1. Taxonomy (NCBI): domain Eukaryota; kingdom Viridiplantae; phylum Streptophyta; class Magnoliopsida; order Asparagales; family Amaryllidaceae; genus Agapanthus; species Agapanthus africanus. The sequence continues at coordinate 381,901,694 of CM057343.1, forward strand.
TGAGTTATCTATTTCTTTTTGGGGGTATGCGCTTGAGACAGCCATATACCTATTGAATCTGGTTCCGTCTAAATCTGTACCTACCACACCATATGAGATATGGAGTGGGAAGAGACCATATTTTAAACGAATTAAGATATGGGGTTGTCCGGCCTATGTCAAAAAGCAAAATCCGGACAAACTCGAGGCACGATCAGTTCTTTGCAAGTTTGTGGGATATCCAAAGAATTCTCAAGGATATTTTTTCTACCAAGCTGAGGAACAAAGAGTGTTTGTTGCTCAACATGCCACCTTTTTGAAAAGGGCATTTCTCGCAAAAGAAATTAGTGGCAAAGAGGTAGAGCTGGAAGAGGTTCCAGCACCACAAACTACAACTAATGATTTAGTAGAACCAGAGGATTCAGTAGTACCCGACGAACCCCAGCCTCTCCGCCGATCTAGTAGGGTTTCTCGTCCACCTGAGAGATACTACGGTTTTCTCATTGACGGTGGAAGTGAAGATTGCATCATGGAGGATGATGACCCAACTAGCTTCGAGCAGGCCATCACGAGTAGGGACTCAGTGAAATGGCTGGATGCTATGCGGTCCGAGATGGAATCCATGTACACCAACAAAGTATGGACTTTGGATGTTGCTCCTGAAGGGGTAAAACCCATCGGGAGCAAATGGATCTTCAAGAAGAAACTTGGTGTAGATGGGAAAGTGGAGACTTTCAAAGCTAGACTTGTAGCAAAGGGTTTTCGTCAAAGACCAGGTGTGGACTATGACGAAATCTTTTCTCCAGTGGCTATGCTTAAATCCATCCGGATCATGCTTGCCATCGCTGCATATCATGACTACGAAATTTGGCAAATGGATGTTAAGACCGCCTTTCTAAATGGTGATTTAGAACAGTGCGTGTACATGACTCAGCCAGAGGGCTTCGTAGACAGTGGGAGCAGCGAGAAGGTGTGCAAGCTGCTTAAATCCATTTATGGATTAAAGCAAGCATCGCGGAATTGGAACATCTGCTTTGACGTCGTTATCAAAGAGTTTGATTTCGTCAAAAACCCAGATGAACCTTGTATTTACAAGAAGGTGGCAGAGAGTAAGGTTGTCTTCCTCGTATTGTACGTGGACGACATACTCTTGATAGGAAATGATATTCCTATGCTGCAATCGATCAAGCTCTTCTTATCACAAAGATTCTCAATGAAAGATCTTGGTGATGCCTCCTGCATATTGGGAATTAGGATCTATACAGATAGATCCAAACGGATATTGGGATTGTCCCAATCCAGGTACATTGACACCATACTAAAGAGGTTTAGTATGGAAGAATCCAAGCGTGGGAATTTGCCCACGATCTCTGGAGTCACTCTCTCCAAAGAGATGTCTCCCAAGACTGATTTGGAGAGAGCTCGCATGCAAGGGATGTTAGTTATATGTATGCCCTAGAGGCCATTACTATACATAGGATGTATATTGTAGTGGATGCTTGGACATATATAGGGAGGACTTTCTTGCTCGACATGATAGTATGCTATCTGGTTGATCTTTACCTTAACGTGTACACTGATTGTCTCTCTGTTACATGTTGGTAAAACCCTTAGGATGTGTACTTGACTACCTGGACTATGATGCGGATCATACTAGTGGGGACATGGTAGTCCATAAGTACATCCTTCAAAGTCCCTAGTCGTGGGCATATCGTGACGGGGCATCGATATACCAGAGTAGACTAGCGTATACCTTCTCGACCCATACAGATGGGCGATGGATGATCCCATATCCATTGGTATTTGACATCAGAGATGATATGCGGGTGCTCAGTGGAGACTGGGTACACTGGAAGGACTCGCCGAGAACTCCCAGATAGTATTATACCTTACGTCAGATGGCAGTTCTCTGGTGACACTGGTACAGAGTAGTCTGTTGACCCGAGATCGTCATAGAGTCTTGTGTGGTTCCCACTGCGCTTTGATTTCCATCTTACCACGTCCAAGAGGGCATGCAAAACGGTGGTTTTTGGGTACAGTCCCGAATTACATGGAGGCAATGAGCGATAGGAGGGGATTCGTCTCTCCCGGTATAGGGAGTTGATGTTGCGCTGTGTTCGATTGGCTATAACCGGAAATCCCTGGCCATGGTTGCTGAGATTTACTGGTAAGTGTTACCAGTAGTTTCTCGAATTGTTATAGACCTCATATCGACACGACTTATCGAGCTATTGGGGTCTGACGTTTACCACCCCTAGGCAAGATATGCGACATATCAGACGATCAGACCGGACTGTACTATAAGTGTTACTGGTTGGATTCACAGGAGTGTGAGCGGGCTTGCTCGTCGATCTTCTGATCGCTCAATACCAGGGTGGCCGTTACGTTTAGTAGACCGCTTGCGGCTTGTGGGTGCTTGATATGATCATCATCTGCTACCGGCGTATTGACGAGTCTTTAGAGTCCTACACAGAGGTTTCCTGGCTCAAGCGAAACGAAATAGGAGCGCATATGAGATATGTGCGGGACCGAGAATAATGCGTGTATGTGATACCGTATTTTATTCTCGCGTTGAATGTATCGATTGGTTGTATGCGATATAACCTAGTTATCGAATCAAGTATTGATTCGATAAGCCGATACATAGGATACTAGTCGGTTATATGCGATATGACCGGATCGTTAAATCAAGTGTTGATTTAATGATTTAATGTATAATTATATATTTGATATATTACTTTGCATTAACTAGTATTGGTTCACTTTAAATGGATATTCTCACTCGGATGTGCACATTGTATATGTGATATACTTTTGTGCACTTGATTGTATCATGTTTGATGATACATGTATGCTAGGGTTTTTGTGTAAAGATCAAACCATGGTTACATGATAATGGTTAGGGTTTTGTTTTATTCACTTATTTATTTATCTATTGATTTTTTTGGAAAATGAAAAGCATAAAGTGAAAATGGTTGCTAATTTTGTTTTATATTGAAGCTTCATAAAGCTTTGACCTAAGTGACCATTTTTGTCTCATGCTTAACCCTAACCATTCCCACTAACCCTAGTTTAGTCTCTACACTTGACCATGGTTGGTAGATGATAAGTATTATTATTATTTTCATTTTAGTTAATACTTATCATAACATTTTCTTCTTCTTCTTCTTCATCTTCTACTTGAAGAAACCTTGACTTCATCAATGGTGATTGATGAAAAAGAGTGAGAAATCCAATTCTAAAGTGAACCCACCTCCTATTTATTCATCCTCTACTTCTTGCCAAGTAGTATAGGGTGTTTCCTTCACAAGTTTTCATGGCTTGGTGAAGGTGGAGCTTGATCCAGTGATGCCTCGACGTAGATCATCTTCGGCATCGTCGTCGATGACCTAGCCCGCTTTTTCTCCGATGAAGCCGATGCAAGAGTCATGGATTCGATTTGGACAGCGAGGAGACATCATCATGGAGCTTTGGAGGTGGAGCACCGGATCTACAAAGGTTGTATTTCCGTTTACACTTTAGTTAAGTTGTTAACTAGCTCGTAGATTCGCCTAAACTCTAGTTAACGATCCGTATTAGGTTTTCTCGGCACTTGTAAAATTAGAAATTGGCATGGTTGATGCCTTGTGAGACCTCTTGAGAGTGCCTAGGAACCCTACAGTGGTATCAGAGCCAAGCTAGAGCCTTAGGCGATGCGTAGACGAAGTTTGAAACCCGAACGAACCCGAAACCCTAACACAAACATGCTCTCTGGACTTTTTCCAAAATCTGGGATTTTTCCAAATTAAAAATATGCAGAAAAATCAGCAGGGAATCCTAAGAATTACTGTGCAATATGTGTCCATGATCCTCCAAAGTGCGGCGGAACCGCGGCAGAAGCCTGGCTTCTGCGGCGGTTCCGCGGCCGTATGATGACGTCACCCACCCAATTTTGCACAGTAACTTCCTTTATTCAGTGCTGAGTTCTCTGGGTATTTTTAAATATTATTCAAGAGTTGAATTTTCTGGGGCTGTTTTGGGGTTCGATGATTCGATCGGATTATCAGACTTTGTCTATTTGGCTTTCCGGATAATTTTTGAATATGTTAAAAAGTTCGACCGGATATAAATACCCAATTTTTCCCCTGTTGGGAAATTTCCAAGTGTTGGATTTTTCCGTGGTTTAAAGACGTTCTAAGTAGTGCAAGTAACGCGATGGTCCCTCTAGAAGATAACAAACCTTAACTCGATTATGTGACCGTCTTGAACTGCCCTTTGAACCTTCAGGTTTGGGGCAGTACGGCGTGCCACATGTGAGGCGTTGGCTTGACCCTTCTATGGCTGGACTGTTGGTACTGAGGCACGAAGTGAATGTCTTTGAACTTATTTCATGAGCTGAGCTGTTTCGGGAAAACTTGGGTGTTCGATTATTCGATCGGAAAGTTTAACATTTTCTATCTTATTCGGAATGGGATACAATAATTGGAATTCACAAGAAGTTATGAGATAACTGAATGAATGTTATAAACATAGAACTTTAGTCTCACTTGATCGGTTGCCACGGAATTTTGATGTGATCAAAAGTCCGTCGCAATCACGTAGCGTACGCGGATACTCGCCGGGTAAACTTAATAGACAGCCTCGCTCCATAGCCCCGACCAAGTGACTATAGGAGAACCCCGCCGCCGAAAGCATCCGTCCAGGTGCTCGCGGTAGCGGTGTTCTGCCTTGGTGCACTTCGTCGACGGTATCGGGGGTGCGGACGCCTACTAAAGTTTGCGACGAGCATTCGATCAGGATGTCGGGAATCTTGTTGAATTGCCCGAATTGATATTGAAAAGAGTTTTCGATTTTGAGACTAAAATGCGGGGTTTATAATTGTTAGGCATGCGATGTCTAAGGAATTCATTTGATTAGGCATGCGATGTCTATGGAGGTTGCGGATTCCAACTGTTGTAGTTTTACACTTTCTTTTCTGTGACCGTAAGTGTAATATGTGATATCGCCGGTTTCGTTGCTATATGTCAACGACAATTGGGATGCGCATATTTACTTACGTTGATGACATGTGATGTTATGTGTTGCTGGATATGTTATATTGGATCGTCGTGTTTGAGTAGCCGGGGGTTTTTATGTGAGATGAGTGTTTTTCTTTTTCATTCATGTAAAAACTTGTATGTAATATTCTTTTATTGGGGCACTTCCAGGTTGCGGAAGATGTCACCCTTTGTATATTATTTACTTTTCCGCACTAGGATAGACCTAAGGAGGGGAGCACAAGTAACCGGGTTCTGGGGTCCAGTGGGAGACCATCTCGAGGAGTCGAGTCCGGGTCTCCTAACCCTAGAATTGGTAGGGTTGCTTGCCGCTCTCGTAGGGGTCTAGGGTGTGGGATTGGCTATTCATCACGACCGTGGAATCCGTGTTTTATACAGGCTCGTATTGAAAACACGGACGTCCTAGTATATCCAATATTTCATATATTTCTTCTGCTGCGATATCTGTGATGTGATCATGTGATATGTTCTGTGATAGATACAGTATATAGTATATATGATATATTATATAGACGTTACTTATGTTTTGCACTCGCGCTAGCCCTGCCCCGCTCTGCCGTTAGTTACCTAACCTAACGGTGCACGAGGGGACATCGAGGCGAATGCGGATGGCATAAGTGTACGTCGTATTTATCTGTGATGTTTAGGTACTTAATAGATGGGACCTCATTAATGTGATTAATGAAAGTAAAAGAAACCTAAAGATGTTGTAGAATCGAATTTCAAAAATAAAACAGGTAGCTACAGTTCTTGCTTTGCACAGCGGGATATGTGATATATCCTGCACCTTATTCGATGAGGAAAGGACCGAGATCCCTTCACCGGGAGTGACTCCTTTAGCAATAACTGGCAGATGCTACACACTCGGTTTGTCTTTTGATTGCTTTTAAGAGTTCTGCTTTGCACAGTGATATATGTGATATATCCCGCACCTCATTCGACGAGGAAAGGACCGACGATCCCTTCACCGGGAGTGACTCCTTTAGCAAAACTAGAAAAGCCTCAAAAGCACTCCATTTTAAAATCATTTGATTCTACAACGATATCAAGTTCATTACGCAATAGGTTTTCAGAAAAACCTGTCATAGCCCTCCGTCATTTCAGATATGTACTGGTTAGTATTCGTGCTACATTTGTTGACCTCTGTCAAGGCGTAGTGTGCGGTAGCTGATTAGTGCTTATCTGTATAAGCATATGATGTGATTGATTTAGGGTAGTCGTGCGACCTTGTTGACCTCTGTCAAGGGTCGTGCGGGTGGGTTTACTTCAATCAGGAAATGACGGGTTGAACTTGACTAGCAGCCTATGGTTTGTTGACCTCTGTCAAGGTCATAGGACGCTAGGGGCAAAATATTATCGGGAATTTCAAGTGTTGAAATTTTCAATGAGATTGCATACCTTCGATGAGATAGTTGGATCCCGATACCCGTTGCGAGTAAGAGTTACTCCTGGGAGAGTTTTACACATTACAATTAGCCAATCAAGTAGGTGTCTAGAAAGGTGTTAACGAGGTTACGCCTCTGGGAAAACGAGGTTTACATTAATTAGGTTCGTGCGAAAGCACGGGGGACCTCCCTCAAAGTACCGACACTGGCCTGGCTGAAAGATTGGCAAACTTGTAGTGTGTAATTAATCCCGGCTAGTCTTTCCTTTTTAGGTTTGAAGGAAGATTTGATAAAAAGCAGTGGGAGTCATCCTGATTAGATAAAATAATAACCAATCTATTCTTGCAAGAGCGCACGCTGAGTGTTTTTTTCTCTCTCTCTCCAGGTAGCGACCATATCATGCCTTAATCAAGATAATAATACGGATATTGACCGAACCCGCTTGTTATACTGAGCTGGGGAACGTTGGTCCCGCTCCAACTTATAATTGTTATAAGACAGAGCAGGAAATTGGGGATTACCAGAATTCCCGTGCCGCCCAAACGAAGAGAGTGCATGCTGATGCATCATCTTCGGGTGGGTTCATTACAGAGAACTGTTTCTCAGTATCCTTTACGTCCTGGGTATGTGATACCAGATCAGGATCCCAGATATGTAATCTGGTACATAGGGCTACAGAAAGGTAGAGAACTGAGAACGGGTGATAAGTTTCATGAGGCAGAAAACGGGGCAAGAGTTGCAGCCAAGTCTGTTGGTCACTGTCACCCTGTATTCCAAAATACATTGATTCTGAACGAATGTTATTAGATACCGAACCTGATATACAAAATCATATCAGTCTCTTTATTAGTAAAGAAAGGATATAATTTTGTATTGTTGAATAATGTTTTGAACATTTCCTATATCAAAAGTTGATCGGTTCAGGCACGTTATCTAAAAGCATTGATGTTCTAAATCAAACTACAGTTCTTAGTATACGGAACACACACAAGAGGAAGAATTCAGAAATGAACGGATCCTTCTTGAGGTATTGTAGACTAGGTCATATCAATGCGACCCGACTAGCAAAGTTGCACAAAGATGCATATTTAAATCAGTTTGAATTTACATCTTGTGAAACTTGCCAGTCATGTCACAGAGATAAGATGACCATAGCTCCGTTTACTGGAAACAGAGAAAGAGTTAGTAACTCTTGGGAATGATACATGATGATGTATGTAGGTCCCCTGTCTACACATGCCAAGACCGGTTCTTTATACTTTATTACATTCTCTGATGATCTCTTTAGATTCAGACATATGTTCCTGTTGAAATACAAGTCCGAACCTTTTGAGATATTCACAGAATATAAGCTAGAAGTAGAGAACCAAAATACGGGTATAAGTATTATGTCCTATGATGAGATCAAGGAGGAGAATACTTGAGCACGAAATTCTTGGACTTTTCTAAAGGAGAATGAGATTCTCTCTCAGGATTACTCCTCCGTATACACCATAGCACGATGGTGTATCGGGGCGGAGCAGATGCACCCTATATGATATGGTGTGCTCTATGATGAGTACTACTGAGTTTCCTATTTCCTTTTGGGAGTTATGCACTTGAGAAGCTGTATACCTATTGAATTGGGTTCGAATCAAATCAGCTGCGTACCACTTCATATGTGATATGGAATGGGAAGAGCCCATGTCTTAAGTCAGTTAAGATTTGGGGTTGTCCAGCCTATGTCTAAAAGCAAAATCGGGACAAGCTCGAGGCAAGGCCAGTTATGTAGAACTGGAAAGGTTCCAGCTATACAAACTACAGCAGATGATTTGGTACAACCAAAGGATTCAGTAGATACCAACGAACCTCAGCCTCTCCGCCGATCTAGTAGGGTTCCTCACCCACCTGAGAGATACTTCGGTTTCTCTATGACAGTGGGAGCGAGGATTGCATCATGAGATGATGACCCAACTAGTTTCGAGCTGGCCATCAGGAGTAAGACTCTGTAAGAATGGCTGGATGCTTAGCGATCTGAGATGGAATCCTTATACACCAACAAAGTATGGACTTTGGTTGCTATATCTGAAGGGTTAAATCCCCATCAGGAGCAAGTATATCTTGAGAAGATTACTTGGTGTACATGGAAGAGTTGAGACTTTCAAAGCTAGACTTGTTAAAGGTCTACATCATTGACCAGGTATGGATGATGATGAAACCTTTTCAAGTAGCTATGCTTAAGTCCATCCAGATCCTACTTGCCACGGCTACGTACCATGACTACGATATCTGGCGGTTGGGTGCCATGACTGCTTTTCTAAATGATGCTTTAGAAGAGGGAGTCTATAAGTACACAGCCAGAGGGCCTCGTAGACAGTGGGAGCAGCGGAAACGTGTGCAAGATGGTTTATAAGATAAAGCAGGCATCGCGGAGATGGAACATCTGTTTTGATGTGTTAGTCAAAGAGTTTGACATCATCAAAATGGTAGATGAACCTTGTATAAACAAAAAGGTAGTAGGGAGTATAGTAATGATCCTCGTAGAGTATGTGGATAATATACTCTTGATAGGGAAGGAGTTTCCTATGCTACGCTCGGTCAATCTCCGGTTATCACAAGAATTCTCCATAATAGGATCAAAGTGGTACCTCCTAAATCCTGGATTTTGGATCTATGCGATAGATCTAATTGGATGTTAGAATTCTCACTAGTTGTAGTGAGATGGTATCAACCGATCCTGGGGAGAATCACTGGAAGGGTTCCAGAGTGATAAGGATGACTGAATGTCAGTCACAGGCATTGTCTTTTGTAAGTGCACGGCGGCGCCCCGGCCGTCAATCCGACGGCCAAATGCGGAAGCGGTGAAAAACTTTAATTTTGCGGACTTAGCAAACCGGCACCACCGCGCACTAAACACCCGGATCGTAACCATTAACAAGTCTAAGCTAACTAGAAGATGGGTTAGAGATATACCGACTGATCCGAGTCCTCCGGTCTTCATCTCCACTCCGATCTCCTCGCGGGATCTCCGTCTGTCTCCTCCTTGCCGGAAGGGCACCACATCGCCTACATCTTTTACGGGCTCCCGCCTCAATACCGAGGCAACTCGGACGCGAAGTTGGCTAGCTGATGCGCCCAAGATTTGCTGTAGAATAATGTAGAAACTTGTCTCTTTGGGGTTTAAGAAGTTGCCATGTATGGAGGAATTTTTGCAAGAATAATCATGGATGAAAACTTGATGAAGAATGGAGCATCCCCAACAAAATGAGCTCGGCCAAGTCTTTTCCTCACTGGAAAAAAGAAGCAAGCACTCACTCTCTGTTGTGTATGAAAGTGTGAATGAATTAATACCAAAGGAATTAATCAATTCCTTCACAGCACCACTCCAAAGCAATTCCAGCACACACTCATATATATTCCATTCCTTACAAAGGAAATTAAAACCACTACTCACAAAAATTCTCCTGCACACTCAAGAGAGGGGGGGCCCACGAAATGTACAAGAAGGAAAATTCTTACCAAATCAAACCTCACTCCAACAGTGGCCGGCCCATGTATCCATCACAAATTCACAACCAAAAACCCATACTCTATCAAAAGCCAATCATAACCTACAATGGTCAAGCCATCATCATAAAGCTAGAAGTCAAAGGATGGGCTCCATCATGAAACCATCATAATATAACAAGATGCAAAGAACCCCCTCCACAAATGCCTATTTGCAACAATGCAAATAAACCCTCCTCCACCAATTTTCGGCCAATGAACGGAAAGCAAACTGGCAACTCCATAAAACTGATCCCGTAATAAATTACAGGAAAAACCCCGATACTGTGCATACACACCCGCATCTGTATTTCGACCGAAATACAAAATGCAATGAGACAAAAACTACACAATCAAATACTAAGATCCGGCTTAAGCCAAAGCCGGCTAGTAAAAACCGTCCGATCACGATCCGTGCAATACCGCACGTATCTGATCGAACCCTGCCATATCTCCATACGGCATCTACAGCGTTTCGCCCGAAAGCTTGAGTAACTGAAAGTGTGGTGGACTCTAAAGACTCGTCAATACTATGGCTGTGGATTTAACCACCAGCACGTCAGAGGTATAAGCCAATACGTGACGGGCCACCAGCTATTGACCAAAAGGGACGTCGATGAGCGAACTCATCCTGACACCCTACTGAGCCTGTCAGTGACAATATCCGTACAGTCCGGTCCGTTCGTCTATGAGTATCGCATGGCGGGCCTAGGGGGTGGGTAAAAGTCAGACCCCCAAAAGCGGTACAAGTCGTGTCGGAGTGTAGCCTAGAACACCCTGAGATACTACTGGAATACCTACCAGTAAATCTCCTTGCCTTGGCCAAGGACTTTGTGTAATGGCTCTCCTAGACACAGCACGACCTCACCCCCAATACCGGGAGAGACGAACCCCTGAAGATACGCTCACTGCCTCCATGTGGCTCGGGACTGTACCCAACTAAAACCTGTTTGCACTTCTCCTTTGAGCCGTGGTAGGGTAGTAATCAAAGTACAGTAGGAACTCACACGAGACAAATGACGATCCCCAGGTCAATGAACTAAACTGCACACATGTCACCAGGGAACTGCCATCTGACGTCTGGTATATGACCAACTAGCATGTTCCCGGCGAGTCCTGTCCGGTGTACTCATAACCCAATGAGCACCTGTATACATCTTAGGTGATCCAACTGACACCAGTGGCTTGTGAGACCGGCCACCGCCCCTCGTCGGGGTCTCGACTGTATACACTAGTCTACTAATGGAGTATCGATGCCCGGTCTCGAAACTCCCACGACTAGGGACTTTTTAAGGATATGCTTGTAGACCCCCAGCTCCCACTTATATGATCGCCCTCATACTGCTGGTGGTCAAGCAAGAATCCTAGGGGCTCTATCAACGTGTAATAGCGACGTGTCAGGTCACCTAAAACAGTACACGATGATAAAGGTAAACCAGATAGCATACTATCATCTCGAGTAAGACTGTCCTACCGGGATAGGTCCTCCCTCAATCACCGCAATCACGTGCCTGTGATCCAATAATTGACTCTGAGGGCATTATCTCCAACAATCTCCCACTTGCACTCAAGGCTAATTATTGCGATGTCGCATACTCACAGCCCGTGTGATACCGAACACCCAACTCCTCTACTAGTCAATCTCACAAAGCTCGTTTGCGAAACTATTGCGTTCGAGGAATAGCCTCAGTGAGTGGATCCGCCTAGATGTTTCTATCTATGTCTCTCTATATCTCAAGTTCGCGGAGAAACCCATCTCCCGAAATGAGCAATACCTGTCTTAGAATGTGTCTGGATGTCTGATGGGACATAGCTCATAAATGAACTCCAAATCCAAACTTCTTAGACTTTATCGTCAACTGAACTTAATCAGTATCCTGCGCCATGCCACCCTCAGTATTGCCTTGGATCACCTGTCCAAAATACTGCCCTCATCAGAAGGAAAAACTATAACTCTGACAACCTTCTTGTCGTCCATGTCACCTTGGAAGCCTGGAATGATAACTGTCTCCTGGATAAGGCTGTCGTTATCATATCCCTAGAACATTCACTTATGTTCTAAAACTGCTTCCGACCGTTTCTCCAGGATTGGATTAAAGTCAACTTATTGTATCTAGTGCATGAACAACATCTGGTGTGGTACTTGACATCTCATGATTGACTCAATTGCCTGAGCAAGTGATCTGCCAATCATGCACATCACTCTCCCCTTTAGTCTGTAAGACACCTTTGGAGAGGGTGACTCCATCTTCTGCAGGTACACTACCGTGCATGGAGTCGTCCATTCTAAATACTCTTAGAATGCTGTCAAAGTACCCTGATTGGGAAACCACCCAAATCTAGATCTAAAACCATAGATCTAGTAACCAGTATGTCTGATATAAAATCCATTTCCTTTGTGGAGAAACCACTGTGTGACGACCAAAGTATAACCGACTGTAGTATAGGAGTTTCTTTTCCTACTCTGTATATGTCATCCAAATACCAGGATATCACACCCTACTACCTTCTCAACAGATCCATCTCCTATTCTGATGACGTCAAACCTATGACTGTCATATCAGAAACAGATGATCTATCTCCGCTATATCTGCTTTAGTCTATGAATAGACATAAGCCTGATGTCCACCAATACTTCCGCTGCTCCCACTGACTACGAAAACCCTCTGCCAGAGTCATATAGACGTGCACTTCTAAAACTAGTTTAGAACGACGCTATACTCATCCTCCTGCCGGGTCTCGCAGCCTGGAACAACAACAATGGCAAGTGTGGGTAAACAAGAACTTCCCTGTCACCGTCCTTGAGGCTACCGGAGTACCTCTCAGGTGCCTGAAGTTACCCACCTTATCTGCGGAGTGGCCAATGGAATTTCAATCCAGATTGAATCTTTAGGTTCCTTATCAAATCTTCAGTAATCGTTTGTGGTTCTGGAATCACTTCCAGTTCTACCATACTCCCACTACTGTTTTCTGAAAAAATCCATTTTTAATAAAACTGTGGCGAGTCTAGAACAATATCGCTATTGTTCATCCAGATAGTAGAAAGTCAACCCTCGTCATAGCCTGGGTCAACCCACAAACAGCCATTACAGAAACGTGCCTTGAGTTATCCAGAGTCTGGTTTTAATCATAAGCCGGACAACTCCCCGTACCTTAACACCGTTAAGATATGAACTGTTCTATATCCAATACAGAACCAGAGGCACTGATTTAATTGAACCAGATTCAAATCATGCAGCTGTCACCAGTGCATGTCAACTAAATGGAAGGAGGCCGATCAGCGTTACACAACTTAGGAGCATTTCCAATTATGAGTAACCTGAAAGAGAAGCAAGTTCTCTTAACCATTACTATCAACTGAATACCATACACAAGTATCTACATCTTCGATCACTTTGAAGAATCCCGATACTTGCTACACATGGTTCTCTACTGTATTCAAATACCTATAACTTCTCAAAATTCGGATACTGTGTTTCCACGAAACACCTGTCTAAAAACTAGAGAAGTCATAAGTAAACCGAATATAGTACGAGGACCAACCCCTCTGTCCGGATGGACACTGGACAACATACAATACTCTGTATAAGTCCCTTGAGTCTGATAACTCATTCACTGTGTGTCGTAGGTTGAAAACTGTACTTATGGTTAAGAAGAATTACACCGCTGTTTAATGCTCCTTACCTAACCATCCACTGATATAGGTAAACGTCATAGACATAATTTCAGAAAGATATATCTCACTCTATGAAAATAGACGTACAGATATATCAATTTGAAATTGGTGCATAAAAGCGGATATTCAAAACCAAATATTTGCCGTCCGGCAAACAACCCAGGTGACTTCCTCAAATATCACCGATTACAACGAATCCCGATATAACGAGGATGATCACCCAATTCCCAATAACTTACTCCCACTCATCATCTGTAAAACCATACAGATGTGAGAATCATACCTGGTAAATACATACCCTGGAGTAAGTATCTAATCGGGAAATCAGTTTTCTTTTAACATTACACAGTGAAACTGAAACATTGAAATGTCTCGATGGGGTATCCTGGTATTCCTAGTAATGCCTCTTCCATATTCACGACTGTAACCGTATAATTCTTTGCCACCTCTCCAAATCCCTTCATATGTCTTTAGTCATTACCTTCTGCACACCCCTTTAGGCCAAATGGTTTTCTTCTTTCCCTACCGTTCGGCACCAGCCTATGGTTTGGAAGAAGACTATCCAATAAGCATAATGGGTGTACTGTCCTAATCCTAGGAACACTCGCAATGCGAGAGAAGGTGAGGATAAAAGACAACCGAATGAACTTAATTCCTATTTCTCTTGAACCAGAATCCATCCTCGAACTGGAACAAGTTCCTTTCGAGTTCGTATATAACCATACGATGGAGTATCCAATAAACTGTGGATCTTCGTAGTGATACGGAGTGTTCTGGAGAAATACAAAGGTGATTTAGGATTGGCGAAGGAATACTTGGTTTGGTCGTGAATATCTGTTGCAATTTACTTTGCCCTCTTACTAATCCCTTGCTTTGTCTTAACTCAATACCTTCTGTACACCATCGTTAGGCTAATTGGTTTTCTTCATTCCCTACCAGTTGGCACCAGCCTATGGTTTGGAAGAAGACTATCCAATTTGCGTAATAGGTGTACTACTCCTAAACCAAGGAGTACTCGCAACCTGAGAGAGGGTGAAAAGAAAAGACAACTGAATAGTCCTATCCGTTTTCTCCAGAACCGGAAACCATCCTCGAATAAATCCCTTCGAGTTCGTATCTAACCATACGATGGTTTTGTCCAATGGAAGTGGACGTTCGTAGCAATACGGGGTGTCCTGGAGAAAAGGGTAAAAGTAGGAGTGGCAATGAGGTTTGCAACTCTGACAATCCAAAAGCCAGTGTTAAGAAGGTTCGGTCAACTTGGTCACTGAGTCATAAGTCTTAGGGTCGGGTCAATGGTCGCTGCCAAAGAGAGAGAGAAAAGAAACACTCAGCGTGCACTCTAACCTAGATCAGAATGGTTACCAATTTATCTAATCTGGAAACCTCCCACTGTACCTCAAATTCTCCTCCAAACCTGAAAGAAGAATTAGTCGGGGTCACCCGAGGAGTATACCAACTCATCAGTGGGAATCGGGATCCAACTCTCATCGCATGATAACGTGACGGAATCCGCTCACGGTATCACACTCCAGAAGGTATGCGCATATCTGGCAAGTTTCAGTTCTTTTGAAACTCCCGATGTGATTTTTTGCCCCATGCTCTTATGATCTTGACGAAGGCCAACAAATCATAAGTCACATGTCAAGTTCTACCCGTCATTCTCCAGGTTGATTTGAACCCACCCGCACAAGCCCTTGACGAAGGCCAACAAGGCTATACGACTGTCCCAAACCAACGCATCTATCTATGCTGCAGAAAAGCAACAAGCAGCTACCATACACTATGCCTTGACGAAGGCCAACAAACATAGCATGAATACTACGTGCTACCCGTCTGAAACGACGGAGGGCTACGAATGGTTTCTGGCGAAAACCTTTAACGTAAAGTGTAAGTCCATATTGCGACCCCCGGTGCTTACGGGGAGGCGGAAACGGTATAAAAAACGAATTTTTATCGCAAGAGGCAACATGGACTAAACTAGGTCGGGATCGTTGTCTAAACTAAAACTAGTTTACAAGCTAAAGAGAGTTAGCTACTATGGAAGATGGTTATACCTAAACTTGAACTCCTTCTTCTTCAAATCT
Source organism: Agapanthus africanus (assembly GCA_030015575.1). Taxonomy (NCBI): domain Eukaryota; kingdom Viridiplantae; phylum Streptophyta; class Magnoliopsida; order Asparagales; family Amaryllidaceae; genus Agapanthus; species Agapanthus africanus. The sequence continues at coordinate 381,917,382 of CM057343.1, forward strand.
TGTAGAGGTTGATGGTTCTCTTTTCGTCGCCTTCTCCCGTCGAAGATGGATCCACCTCGAAGGTTCGACTTTGGGCTCTTCCTCGATCTTTGAGTGAACTAGGGTTTCCGGCTTGCTAAACCTTCGTCCTAGAATGAGTAGAGAGTGATTAGGGTTTGCTTTTCTTTCTAAAGAGAATGATTCTCAACACATGAGAAGGTTTCTCTTTTCAAGAGGAAGAAGAAGATGAAATGAGGAGAGAGAGAGGTTATGATAGAATGAGCTCTCATTTCCTTTCTTGCAACCATAATGCAAAAAGAAAATGAATTATCAAATAATAATAATCAAAATGAAAAGGTTGATGGAAAGTTTTAGAATGACTAATATCATTACAAGCATTAAATGAAAATGCAAGAATCAAGAGCATCTTTCTCTTGTAATGATAATGGTCAAATGTTCAACCATGGTCAACAAGTCAACCATGGTCAACAAGTCAACAAAAACTAACCATGACACAATTTCATTTTATTATATATTATTAAATGATATAATACAAATCCATTAGGGTTTGAAAAAATACAACTGTCAACTGTGCATACGCACCCGTTCCGAAACCCTAATGAAAAATCATCTTCCTCCTCCTCAAAAAAGAACTGTGCATACACACCTGCATTCTTGTTCCGAGGAACATGAATACTGAGAGATAAAAGCAACCCCAAATACTATACCAGTATCTGACTCAAACCAGAGACAGCCAGTAATATCCGTCCGGACTCTAAACGTGCACAAGTGCGCGGATGAGAACGAACCCTGTCGCAAAACCATGCGACCTCTACTCTGTTTTGCCCAGAGACGAATACCCTCTGTGTGGGACTCTAAAGACTCGACACTACGCTGGCAGTGGGTTTAACCACAGACCGCAAGCGGCACTAGCTGTGCGTAACGGTCCCCAGGTAGATGCCGACAAGAAGGCTGACGAGGTGAAACCCCATCTGAACTCCTACTGAGTCTGAATGTGACATTCTCCGTACAGTCCGGTCTGTTCGTCTGATACATCGCATGGCGGGCCTAGGGGGCGGTAAAACGTCAGTCCCCCAATAGCGGTACAAGTCGTGTCGGAGTGAAGCCCAAAACACCCTGAGATAACACTGGAAACCTACCAGTATATCTCGCTTGCCCTGGCCAGGGACTACTCGTGTAATGGCTCTCCTAGACACAGCGCGATGTCAACCCCCAATACCGGGAGAGACGAATCCTGTCTAACCGTCACTGCCTCCAAGTGCTTCGGGACTGCACCCAACCACCACCTGTTTGCACGACTCCTTTGAGCCGTGGTAGGGTAGTGATCAAAGTGCAGTGGGAACACACTCGAGGCGAAGTGTCAGTGTCAAGTCAGCGGACTAAGCTGTACTCATGTCACCTGGGAACTGATAACTGACGATAGGTATAATACCAACCTGTCAGTTCCCGACGAGTCCTGTCCAGTATACTCGTAACCCAACGAGCACCCGTATACTATCTCCAGTACGACGTACTGATGGCTGTGGGACAGACCATCTCCCACACTGGGATGAGAAGCGCATACGCTAGTCTACTCCGGAGTATCGATGCCCTGTCTCGATAGTCCTACGACTAGGGACCTGTATAAGGATGTGCCTATAGATTACCCAGCCCCCACTAGTGTGACTGCCATCACAACGCTGGTAATCAAGCAAAGATCCTAAGGGCTCCACTAATGCGTATAAGTGATATACTGAAATAAACACAAGTACACATTGAAGTAGAAACAAACCAAGTAGCATACTACTATATTGAGCAAGATTGTTTATACAAGGTGAATATCCCAAGCTTCCATTAAGTAATATACAAACTAGTATGATACAGTAATGGCCTCTAGGGCATATACACTAACATAAAGAACTTGATATCGTTGAAGGAACTGATAGCTTTTAAAAATATAGTGACGAAAACCATTGCTAAAGAGGTCACTCCCGGTGAAGGGATGTCGGCTCTTTCCCCGTAGAATGGGGTGCAGAATATTCCAAATGAATACCGCGGTGCAAAGCAAAAGTGATCGGCTATAGTGAAGTTATTGCCCTGACGCAAACTTTTGTCCAAGGGGTCACTCCCGGTGAAGGGATCTCGGCCCTTGCCTCGTCGACTGAGGAGCAGGATATTCCAACTGAATACCACGATGCAAAACAAAAGTGAACGTTCTTGCAATAACAGCTTTTGAAAAGTGTTCCAACAACATCAGATTAGGTTTGTTTTTAACTTTGCATTGATCCGAATCAATGCAGTCCCATCAATTGATCACACCAAAAAGAACGAAAATATACTGATGTACGTATATGCCATCCGCATTCGCCACTGGGTCCCGTCATCACTCGTTAGGTTAGCTTACTAACGACAGAGCGGGGACTGGACTAGCGCGGATGCAAAACATATACAACATCTACTAATATATATACCAATATATTATATTTCGCTCAAGGCGTGAAAAGAAATGCAACATCACAGAAATGTACAGCATCACAGAACAATACAGATATCTGGGATCCCCGGGTTTCACAGAGCCACTGCTGAAACCCGACGTTCCCCTGGTCGTGTGGATAGCCTGTGCAATGAAATCCTAGACCCCTACGGGCACGGCAAGTTACCCGCCAAAACCTGAAGCGAGGCAGCCCCTTCAGCAACGTGAATGGACCACCCAGCACTTCACGGAATCCGGTAACTTGGGCATCCCTCCTGGGTCAACCTGTACCCCCTACGAGTGCGGCGAATAGCCCGCCAATCCTAGAGTGAAGCCTCCTCCGTCTCAATGCCATGAGATGCGGGCTTGTTGCCCTCCAGAACCCGGCTATCCGTGCACCCCTCCGCGGGGCAATCCTAGTACAGAAAGTAAAATATACATACAACGGGTACATCGACCGCAACCAGGTCGTGCCCCAAAATTATAATACAAACAGGCAGTGACGGCAGTCCACATGTCGGACGCTCGCCCCGCAATATCAAATGTACATAATACAACAGCACACTGTACTAGCATTGCATCCAGGCTATCCCCACGACCGATCCGCAACAACACAGCAAATACATAGAACATCAACGTGAAAGTCACGTTCGCAAATCCGTCTAACCGGGCTATAGCAGTTAGACGGGATTTACCGATCAAGTGACATTCACGGTCGCAGATATAATGTAAAAACTGTGAAAAATGTGTTTAAAATATCCGACCGATCGAATATTAACAAGTGGGCCCCAAAACAATACTGTAGCAGTTACAGAAAATATGGGCCCAATTTTAATGTTCCAGAAACCCAAATTTATCCCCAGAAGCCCACTGTAGAAATCCAACACCCTGATTCCTTTACTCAGCGGCGGAACCGCGGCCACAAGCAGGGATTGGCCGAGTTCCGCGCTCTATTTGAAAGATTAGTGCGTCGTATTTCTACAGTAGTCTTAGGTCTCTCTGTACAGTACTTTTATACAACCTGAAAAAATTTTGGGGACCAAAAAAATTTCAACAGAAAACTGTCGTGGGCAAATACGGGATTTTGGACATTTCGATCGATCGGAACTGAAAAACACATTACACAAAGCTAGACTAAGTTAATGGGGACGCTCTGATACCACTGTAAGTGCACGGCGGCGCCCCGGCCGTCAATCCGACGGCCAAATGCGGAAGCGGTGAAAAACTTTAATTTTGCGGACTTAGCAAACCGGCACCACCGCGCACTAAACACCCGGATCGTTACCATTAACAAGTCTAAGCTAACTAGAAGATGGGTTAGAGATATACCGACTGATCCGAGTCCTCCGGTCTTCATCTCCACTCCGATCTCCTCGCGGGATCTCCGTCTGTCTCCTCCTTGCCGGAAAGGCACCACATCGCCTGCATCTTTTACGGGCTCCCGCCTCAATACCGAGGCAACTCGGGCGCGAAGTTGGCTAGCCGACGCGCCCAAGATTTGCTGTAGAATAATGTAGAAACTTGTCTCTTTGGGGTTTAAGAAGTTGCCATGTATGGAGGAATTTTTGCAAGAATAATCATGGATGAAAACTTGATGAAGAATGGAGCATCCCCAACAAAATGAGCTCGGCCAAGTCTTTTCCTCACTGGAAAAAAGAAGCAAGCACTCACTCTCTGTTGTGTATGAAAGTGTGAATGAATTAATACCAAAGGAATTAATCAATTCCTTCACAGCACCACTCCAAAGCAATTCCAGCACACACTCATATATATTCCATTCCTTACAAAGGAAATTAAAACCACTACTCACAAAAATTCTCCTGCATACTCAAGAGAGGGGGGGGACCACGAAATGTACAAGAAGGAAAATTCTCACCAAATCAAACCTCACTCCAACAGTGGCCGGCCCATGTATCCATCACAAATTCACAACCAAAAACCCATACTCTATCAAAAGCCAATCATAACCTACAATGGTCAAGCCATCATCATAAAGCTAGAAGTCAAAGGATGGGCTCCATCATGAAACCATCATGATATAACAAGATGCAAAGAACCCCCTCCACAAATGCCTATTTGCAACAATGCAAATAAACCCTCCTCCACCAATTTTCGGCCAATGAACGGAAAGCAAACTAGCAACTCCATAAAACTGATCCCGTAATAAATTACAGGAAAAACCCCGATACTGTGCATACACACCCGCATCTGTATTTCGACCGAAATACAAAATGCAATGAGACAAAAACTACACAATCAAATACTAAGATCCGGCTTAAGCCAAAGCCGGCTAGTAAAAACCGTCCGATCACGATCCGTGCAATACCGCACGTATCTGATCGAACCCTGCCATATCTCCATACGGCATCTACAGCGTTTCGCCCGAAAGCTTGAGTAACTGAAAGTGTGGTGGACTCTAAAGACTCGTCAATACTATGACTGTGGATTTAACCACCAGCACGTCAGAGGTATAAGCCAATACGTGACGGGCCACCAGCTATTGACCAAAAGGGACGTCGATGAGCGAACTCATCCTGACACCCTACTGAGCCTGTCAGTGACAATATCCGTACAGTCCGGTCCGTTCGTCTATGAGTATCGCATGGCGGGCCTAGGGGGTTGGTAAAAGTCAGACCCCCAAAAGCGGTACAAGTCGTGTCGGAGTGTAGCCCAGAACACCCTGAGATACTACTGGAATACCTACCAGTAAATCTCCTTGCCTTGGCTAAGGACTTTGTGTAATGGCTCTCCTAGACACAGCACGACCTCACCCCCAATACCGGGAGAGACGAACCCCTGAAGATACGCTCACTGCCTCCATGTGGCTCGGGACTGTACCCAACTAAAACCTGTTTGCACTTCTCCTTTGAGCCGTGGTAGGGTAGTAATCAAAGTACAGTAGGAACTCACACGAGACAAATGACGATCCCCAGGTCGATGAACTAAACTGCACACATGTCACCAGGGAACTGCCATCTGACGTCTGGTATATGACCAACTAGCATGTTCCCGGCGAGTCCTGTCCGGTGTACTCATAACCCAATGAGCACCTGTATACATCTTAGGTGATCCAACTGACACCAGTGGCTTGTGAGACCGGCCACCGCCCCTCGTCGGGGTCTCGACTGTATACACTAGTCTACTAATGGAGTATCGATGCCCGGTCTCGAAACTCCCACGACTAGGGACCTTTTAAGGATATGCTTGTAGACTCCCAGCTCCCACTTATATGATCGCCCTCATACTGCTGGTGGTCAAGCAAGAATCCTAAGGGCTCTATCAACGTGTAATAGCGACGTGTCAGGTCACCTAAAACAGTACACGATGATAAAGGTAAACCAGATAGCATACTATCATCTCGAGTAAGACTGTCCTACCGGGATGGGTCCTCCCTCAATCACCGCAATCACGTGCCTGTGATCCAATAATTGACTCTGAGGGCATTATCTCCAACATCTTTACCCTCAGTAAAGGGACGGTATGTTGGAAGAGTTCCAAGCTAAATACCGTGGCATACTAGACGATAAAGGCTAGATACATCGCTACTTCAGATGCTACCAAAGAGGCAGTCTGGATGTATATTTGTTCATGAGATGAACTTAGTTCCTCCCATTGTGTGACAATGGAGTTGTGGCTTATGCCAAGGAACGCCGGTCCCATCAGTGATCCAGACATATTCTGAGGCAGCATCACCTGATCATGGAGATAGTTGATCTCCAGGTTGATCGAGGTTAGGAGAGTAGACTCAGAGGACAACACGGCGGATCTACTCACAAAGGCCTTTTCCCAGAGAGAGACTTTTATGGGATGGTTGAGTATGAGATACTACAACCACTGCTATCAGATAGCCCTAGTGCAAGTGGGAGATTGTTAGTTATATGTATGCCCTAGAGGCCATTACTATACATAGGATGTATATTGTAGTGGATGCTTGGACATATATAGGGAGGACTTTCTTGCTCGATATGATAGTATGCTATCTGGTTGATCTTTACCTTAACGTGTACACTGATTGTCTCTCTGTTACATGTTGGTAAAGCCCTTAGGATGTGTACTTGACTACCTGGACTATGATGCGGATCATACTAGTGGGGACATGGTAGTCCATAAGTACATCCTTCAAAGTCCCTAGTCGTGGGTATATCGTGACGGGGCATCGATATACCAGAGTAGACTAGCGTATACCTTCTCGACCCATACAGATGGGCGATGGATGATCCCATATCCATTGGTGTTTGACATCAGAGATGATATGTGGGTGCTCAGTAGAGACTGGGTACACTGGACGGACTCGCCGAGAACTCCCAGATGGTATTATACCTTACGTCAGATGGCAGTTCTCTGGTGACACTGGTACAGAGTAGTCTGTTGACCCGAGATCGTCATAGAGTCTTGTGTGGGTCCCACTGTGCTTTGATTTCCATCTTACCACGTCCAAGAGGGCGTGCAAAACGGTGGTTTTTGGGTACAGTCCCGAATCACATGGAGGCAATGAGCGATAGGAGGGGATTCGTCTCTCCCGGTATAGGGAGTTGATGTTGCGCTGTGTTCGATTGGTTATAACCGGAAATCCCTGGCCAAGGTTGCTGAGATTTACTGGTAAGTGTTACCAGTAGTTTCTCGAATTGTTATAGACCTCATATCGACACGACTTATCGAGCTATTGGGGTCTGACGTTTACCACCCCTAGGCGAGATATGCGACATATCAGACGATCAGACCGGACTATACGGTAAGTGTTACTGGTTGGATTCACAGGAGTGTGAGCGGGCTTGCTCGTCGATCTTCTGATCGCTCAATACCCGGGTGGCCGTTACGTTTAGCAGACCGCTTGCGACTTGTGGGTGCTTGATATGATCATCATCTGCTACCGGCGTATTGACAAGTCTTTAGAGTCCTACACAGAGGTTTCCTGGCTCAAGCGAAACGAAATAGGAGCACATATGAGATATGTGCGGGACCGAGAATAATGCGTGTATGTGATACCGTATTTCATTCTCGCGTTGAATGTATCGATTGGTTGTATGCGATATAACCTAGTTATCGAATCAAGTATTGATTCGATAAGCCGATACATAGGATACTAGTCGGCTATATGCGATATGACCGGATCGTTAAATCAAGTGTTGATTTAATGATTTAATGTATAATTATATATTTGATATATTACTTTGCATTAACTAGTATCGGTTCACTTTAAATGGATATTCTCACTCGGATGTGCACATTGTATATGTGATATACTTTTGTGCACTTGATTGTATCATGTTTGATGATACATGTATGCTAGGGTTTTTGTGTAAAGATTAAACCATGGTTACATGATAATGGTTAGGGTTTTGTTTTATTCACTTATTTATTTATCTATTGATTTTTTTGGAAAATGAAAAGCATAAAGTGAAAATGGTTGCTAATTTTGTTTTATATTGAAGCTTCATGAAGCTTTGACCTAAGTGACCATTTTTGTCTCATGCTTAACCCTAACCATTCCCACTAACCCTAGTTTAGTCTCTACACTTGACCATGGTTGGTAGATGATAAGTATTATTATTATTTTCATTTTACTTAATACTTATCATAACATTTTCTTCTTCTTCTTCTTCATCTTCTACTTGAAGAAACCTTGACTTCATCAATGGTGATTGATGAAAAAGAGTGAGAAATCCAATTCTAAAGTGAACCCACCTCCTATTTCTTCATCCTCTACCTCTTGCCAAGTAGTATAGGGTGTTTCCTTCACAAGTTTTCATGGCTTGGTGAAGGTGGAGCTTGATCCAGTGATGCCTCGACGTAGATCATCTTCGGCATCGTCGTCGATGACCTAGCCCGCTTTTTCTCCGATGAAGCCGATGCAAGAGTCATGGATTCGATTTGGACAGCGAGGAGACATTATCACGGAGCTTTGGAGGTGGAGCACCGGATCTACAAAGGTTGTATTTCCATTTACACTTTAGTTAAGTTGTTAACTAGCTCGTAGATTCGCCTAAACTCTAGTTAACGATCCGTATTAGGTTTTCTCGGCACTTGTAAAATTAGAAATTGGCATGGTTGATGCCTTGTGAGACCTCTTGAGAGTGCCTAGGAACCCTACAAGGGATACCCTATGCTTCGGCTGTAGGCTCTATCATGTACGCGATGCTATGTACCAGACCCGATGTTGCATACTCACTAAGTATAGTGAGCAGGTATCAAGCTGATCCTGGAGAGAATCACTGGACATGTGTGAAGAACATTCTCAAGTACTTGCGAAGGACTAAAGAGATGCTCTTGGTGTATGGTAACGGAGAACTCAAAGTGGAGTCCTTTACCGATTCGAGCTTCCAGAGTGATAAGGACGACTCTAAGTCGCAGTCGGGATTTGTCTTTACCCTTTACGGAGGGGCGGTTAGCTGGAAGAGTTCCAAGAAGGAAACCGTGGCAGACTCGACGATGGAGGCTGAATACATCGCTGCCAACAATGCTGCTAAAGAGGCTGTCTGGATCAAGAAGTTCATTACTGAACTTGGAGTGGTTCCACCCATTGAGCATCCAATACCTTTGTATTGCGATAACAATGGAGCGGTGGCTTTGGACAAGGAACCCAGGTCCCATCAGCGATCCAGGCATATTCTGAGGCGGTATCACCTGATCCGGGAGATAGTTGATCGCCGGGAGATCGAGGTCAGGAGAGTTGACACGAAGAACAACACGGCGGATCCACTCGCGAAGGCCATTCCCCAGATACAGTTTGAGAGACTCTTCGGGATGCTCGGTATGCGATACTACAGCAGCTGGCCCTAGTGCAAGTAGGAAATTGTTAGTTGTATGTATGCCCTAGAGGCCAGTATTGTACATATGATGTATATTATATTGGATGCTTGGACATATATAGAGATGACTTTCTTGCTCGATATGATAGTATGCTATCTGGTTACTCTTTATCTTAACATGTACACTTGTCTCTTTAAACTGTCTTAAAGTTACATGTTGGTAAAGCCCTTAGGATGTGTACTTGACTACCTGGACTATGATGCGGATCATACTAGTGGGGACATGGTAGTCCATAAGTACATCCTTCAAGGTCCCTAGTCCTGGGTGTATCGAGACGGGGCATCGATATACCAGAGTAGACTAGCGTATACGCTTCTCGACCCATAAGATGGACGATGGATGATCCCATATCCATTGGTGTTTGACATCAGAGATAGTATACAGGTGCTCAGTGTAGACTGGGTACACTGGACGGACTCGCCGAGAACTCCCAGATGGTATTATACCTCACGTCAGATGGCAGTTCTCAGGTGACACTTGTGCAAGTTAGTCTGTAGACCCGAGATCGTCATAGAGTCTTGTGTGATTCCTACTGTGCTTTGATCTCCACCTTACCACGTCCATGAGGGCGTGCAAAACGGTGGTCTTTAGGTACAGTCCAGAGTCACATGGAGGCAATGAGCGATAGGAGGGGTTTGTTGCGCCACGGCAGCGCCCCGGCCTCTTTCTCGAGGCCAAAATGCGGAATAAAATTTTTTTCCTAACTCGGAAACCGGCGCTACCGCGGACAAAGAAAAACCCGGATCGAAACCATTAACCTATACTAGCTAACTAGAGATGGGGTGAGAAGTTATACCAAGCGATCCGTGTCCTTCGGTCTTCGTCTCCACTCCGATCTCCCGCGGAATCTCCGTCACCTCCTCGCTCGTCGGAAAGGCACCACGTAGCCGGAATCTTTTACGGGCTTGTCACGACCCGCAGGGTACGGAACGTGACTGGCACTTAAGTTTACGAAACGTCTAAAGACGTCCGTAAAATAAGTAAGCCAAAGCCCAGAAAACAAAACCAATTAAGCAAAAGAGTGAAGAAAACCCAATCAATTGAAAGCGAGTTATCAAATAAGTCATGTAAAACCCTTTTTAAAAACAATACCAATTTTTCCCGAAAATTTCGGCAGAGTCTCCTTTGTAAATACTGACCCCCAAAAATGGGTACAACAAAATATATACATGAATCCAACAAAATAGGGCATCCCCAAGCGGGAGCTAGCTCTTCGCCATAAGGCGGTCACAAATCCCACGCAATGTAAATGACAGCAAGCATAATAATCATAATAAAGCATAAGGAAGCATGAAAAAGTAGCATGTCGGCTCAAGTGAGCTCGACCCCCAAAATACAGTATAAAATCCACAAACCTCACAGTCTCATCTCTAGGTCAATATACAATAATCTGGTAGAAACAGTAGATGGAGTACACTAGATGCAAATAATATACAAGGTGGTACAAAAATATTAACATAACCCACCTATGAGCAAATCTCGAGTCCAGGCAAAAGAGGCAAAAGAAGCAAGCGCACCCGCCGCTACTGAACTGACGGAGCGGACCTGCAACAGGCTATGGCACAACGGGGGTGAGTTGCCAACTCGTGAGTAATAAATAACATTTACACAGGCTATCGAATGCATGCACACAAGCATCCTAGCATCTATATACAGGTAAGGCAGGACATAATGGCGAGTATGTATGCAATATGGATATACTAGCAGGTGTGTATACAACATCAGTGTACGAATATGTATGCAACATGAATATCTGAGGTCTCAATAGGTTTATATATATATAAATATTTTTATCTCTTTTTGTTTTTGAAACTCTTTTAGAATGCCAGCATAATATCAAAGAATCGACGAGAACCGGTGTCCAGCAACGACACCTAAAAGCTGTCTCAAACCTCATAAATGTATCTCTGGCCTCAGCCGTCCGGCTGACCCATCTCAAATATCAATATCTCATCATCTAGTGGCCACGGTCGGTATCCTCTGGATATCCGCCGTCCCAAACAGTCACCGGTAGGTAATCCGTCCCCTGCCAGGCTCAACGTCATCACCACATTCCTCTTGCCCCGGGGTACCTTACCGGGCCCACCATGTACCCGTGCCGGTTCCTCCACTCCTCGACACGGATTTCCAAAGCCACAGCAAACTCATGGTGGACGACACTTACATCACTAGAAAACCGCAATTTACATGTTTTAAAAATATCATAAGTTTGGAAATTTTGCGGCTTTCCCCCGAAATCCAGCAATATCATAAAATCTCAAGAAATCCTCGTAAGTGCATATATCAGTGATAATGAATGCATATGATATCAATAATCAAGTTGCGATGTGTGATTAATGGATTAAGCATGAACAATTAATATGATGAAGTACATGCACATGAATAGCAATTCTACGGTTTCATTTTTAAGGAATTAAAGGCAAAAGCAGCAGTTTAAATATCAATTAGTAAAAGGTTTAAATTTAAATGTTATCTAGTGTGGTGGCATGGCAATTACCAGGGTGTGTGTGTAAACATGAATAGTGCTCGTGCTGCATATAAAAACCTGGTAATGGTGCATGTGTCCTACAATTGAGTTTGCGTATATGGGTATAACATATTGATCTAATTGCAGCAATTATCATGCCAGTATTATTATTCTAATGTCACAAGTGGTTATCCAGTTTACTATTTTATTTTCAGTTTACTAAATCTATCGGGCGACTTGCGCCATCCAAATGATCGTCCCCCGTAGATGTTAAATCTACTCACCGGGATCCCTGGCTAGCTGTGTCCAATCACCGCATTTCCCTTTCGCGCCGCGTCTGACGTTTCCGCGACCGAACCTGGAATTTACATCATTACCAATTATAAGGTTACATATCAAGAACGACGCAAACCCCAACGAAACTACTAAAGTTCGCTAGCTAGGTACAACGTGCACAAAGTGCGCGGAACACACGCGAAAATCGCAAAAACTGCCAAAAACGCCGATTTGGGTCACCCGGCAAAACTAAAACCCGACTACCCAAAAACCGCACTCACGCATCCTAAAAGTCGTAGGACAAGCCATTACAATCATCAAGATATCAAAAATAGTCCATCTCATAATTTATATAAAAATCTAGTAAGCATATACATCGCAAAAACCGGTGCAAAAATCGCCGATTTGCGACAAAACGACTACAATAAAGCATACTCACCCAAGCACACTACAAGCAATCCACACCCACTAATTACAACACATTAATCATGCTCCAAAACCTATATTCCACAACCAAACCCTTTCTTGATTTTTATAAATAGCAATTGCAAATCAAAAACCATACTTGAAAAACTTAATTAACACTAATTTCAACCCCAATTAGCAAGTTCACCTCTTAGATTAAGGTTAGCAAAACACTAGATAGCAAATTAGGTTTAAATCAATTAAATAATGCTTTCTAAAACTTAATCAACTCACTAATCAAGTTTCAAATATCCATTCCATACAAAAACCTTCTCTTGAAAATTTAAAAACAACAATTTACAACTAAAATCAACTTCTAAAATTACCTAAATTAGCATAATTAAAGACTACATAACAAGGTAACCATATAGATTAGTTCACTAACAACTAGATTAACTAATAAACAACTTAATTAATTATCATGGCTTCAAAACCCTAATTTAAACAAACTACTCTTTTAAACTAGATTAGAAATAAGCTAACTTTTAACACTAACCATACAATTAAAGGAATTTTTAGCAAAAGAAAGCAACTTGATGAGAATTATACCTCTTGATCTATGGATCAAGCAAGAAAATTTGCTCCAATTTATGGCCTCAACACCAAGGTCCAAGCAAGAATGGCTAAGGATAATGATAGCATAAGGATTTTTGTTTGGATTTTTGAATTAAATCATGGATTTTGATGTATTTCTTGAAGAAATTGAAGAAAAATGAAAAGAAAAGAGAGGAAGAAGAGGGTGTGCAGGAATTTCGGCCAGAATGAGGTATGGGGGAGGGTGTGGGCAAGTGGGGAAAGTCATGGTCAAGTTTCTAAAGTCAAATGTATCATACTTTATCAATTATAATTAAAATAAAACCATAAACCATGAAATTCAACTCAAGAAACAACTCAAGAAAGAGAGGCCAGAAATTTCTGGAGTTGGCCAAGGTTTGGGCTGTTCTTGGGCTGAGGGAAAAGATAGAGGGGTGTTACAAAAGAAATTTTATGCAAAAAGGCCCCCTACAACTCAAAAATTGCAAGTTTTAGCCCAAATATTCAATAATTTCGTTTCAAATCATAAAAATTTGAAAAAAATCAAAATAAATTACTAAAAATTCATGTTATCACTAGAATATAATTATCATAATTTTAGAGATTAAAATTAGCCCGGAAAAATTTGTATTTATCGCTTATTTAATGTATTTTCTTACCGGCTTAAAATAATATTAAAAAATTGAAAAATAGGGAAAAAATTTTAAATGACCAAAATTTCATAAATAACTCATTAGCTACTAAAAACAAGAAATTACCTATCCTTTTTAGGTATAATTAGCCCTAAACTGCAAAATATCGAGAAAGACGGTTTTCGGAAAAATACCGAATTTTCACCGAATTTCAAGAAAACACCAAAACGACTTTTCAAGACGCTACAATCTTCCCCCCTTAAAGAAATTCGGTCCCCGAATTTAAAAATATAGCTACGCGTACCTTCGAAGAGATGGGGATATTTCTTCTTCATCTCGCCCTCGGTCTCCCAGGTAACCTCCTCGCTGCTCGGGCTGCGCCAAAGGACCTTGACGGTTGGTATAATCTTCGACCTCAACTTCTTCACCTGCCGATCCAGGATGGCCACCGGCTGCTCTGCAAAAGAAAGGTCGCGCTCTAGCTGGACTGTCGGGTGCTGAATCGCATGCGAAGGGTCGTGAAGGTACTTGCGGAGCATCGAAACATGGATGACGGGGTGAACATCGGGAAAGCTGGGAGGAAGAGCCAAACGATATGCAACAGCGCCAACACGCTCGAGGATCTCGAAGGGACCTACGAATCTAGGGCTAAGCTTCCCCTTTCGCCCAAAACGCATCACGCCCTTCATCGGGGAGACTTTCAGAAAAACATGGTCGCCAACTGCGAACACTAATCTGCGACGGCGTCTGCCTGCATAGGATTTCTGCCTGCTCTGAGCCGCTCTCATCCGGTCTCGGATCAACTGGATCTTCGATGTCGTCTCCTCAACAAGCTGCGGCCCCAAAATGCTGCTCTCGCTGAGCTCTGTCCAACTAACGGGCGATCTGCATCTCCTCCCATACAATGCCTCGAAAGGTGCCATCTGAATAGTATCCTGGAAGATATTGTTGTAGGAGAACTCCACTAGAGGTAAATGACGATCCCAGCTACCACCAAAGTCTAAAACGCACGCTCTGAGCATGTCCTCGAGAGTCTGAATGGTCCGCTCTGACTGTCCGTCGGTCTGCGGATGAAACGCTGTGCTGAAGCTCAAACGAGTGCCCAAAGCCTCCTGGAGTCTCTGCCAAAGTCGGCTGGTGAACTGAGTGCCTCGATCTGACACGATACAAGTCGGTACGCCGTGTAGTCGCACGATCTCATCAATATAGAGCTGAGCATACTGAGCGAAGCTGAAAGTCGTCTTCACTGCAAGGAAGTGAGCCGCTTTCGTCAATCTATCCACGATCACCCAGATGGAGTCGTACCCTCGACTGGTCCTGGGTAGACCCACAACGAAATCCATCGAAATCTGTTCCCATTTCCACTCTGGAATGGGTAACGGCTGTAGCTCTCCTGCGGGCCTCTGGTGCTCGGCCTTGACTTGCTGACAAGTCAGGCATCTCGAAACGAACTCCGCGATGTCCCTCTTCATCCCGTCCCACCAGTAGGTCTCTCTCATATCATGGTACATCTTGGTGGAACCGGGGTGGACACTATACACTGATCGGTGTGCCTCCTCGAGAATGTCGCGCCGTAATCCATCAGCATCTGGTACGCACAGTCTAGATCCATATCGTAAAATCCTCTGATCGTCAACCATGAACTCGGAAAATCTGCCCTGTCCCATCTGTGCCATGATCTCTGAGCAACGGTCGTCACTGCGCTGTGCCTCATATATACGGTCAAGCAACTATGGGCGTGCACGAACATGCGCGAGCTGTCCCCCTGTCTGAGTGAACTCGAACTCAACTCGGCTATCGCATAACATCTTCCAAACTGCTGACGACTGCCTCTGCACTGCGCGCAAAAGGATAGACTACCCCCGGGCCTCCTACTCAACGCATCTGCCACCACATTCGCCTTGCCTGGGTGATATAAGATCTCGCAGTCGTAGTCTTTCACCAACTCCATCCAACGACGCTGTCTGAGGTTCAGGTCTCGCTGCTGAAATATGTACTTTAAGCTCTTGTGATCGGTGAATATCTGACACGACTCGCCGTATAGGTAATGTCGCCAAATCTTCAGTGCAAAGACCACTGCAGCCATCTCCAAATCATGAGTGGGGTAGTTCTGTTCATGCTTCTTCAACTGCCGAGAAGCATAAGCGATCACCCGGCCATGCTGCATCAAAACGCATCCTAATCCCACTCGCGAAGCATCACAGTAGACAACAAATCCGCCTGATCCCGAAGGCAAAGATAATACCGCCGCCGTAGTCAAACGAGTCCGTAGCTGCTGAAAACTGCGCTCGCACTCCTCTGTCCAGACGAAAGGAACTCCCTTCCGGGTCAAACCGGTCAACGGTGCAGCTATACGGGAGAAGTCCTGAACAAAACGCCTGTAGTAGCCCGCCAGGCCTAGAAAACTACGGATCTCAGTAACCGATGTAGGTCGGGGCCACTGCTGAACAGCCTCAATCTTCTTCGGGTCCACACAAATGCCGTCTTTCGTAACCACGTGACCCAAGAATCCGACGCTGTCCAGCCAGAAAGCACACCTGGAGAACTTCGCGAACAGCTGGTGCTCCCTCAGAGTCTGTAACGTAATCCGCAAGTGCTGCTCGTGCTCCTCTCTGCTCCGGGAGTACACCAAGATATCGTCGATAAACACGATGATGAACAAGTCAAGATACGGCCTGAATGTACGGTTCATCAAATCCATAAATGCTGCTGGGGCGTTGGTGAGTCCGAACGACATCACCAAAAACTCGTAGTGGCCATAGCGTGTACGGAAAGCTGTCCTCGGTATATCCTCCTGTCGAACTCGCAGCTGATGGTATCCTGATCGCAAGTCGATCCTCGAAAAATACCCCGCACCCTGAAGCTGGTCGAACAAATCATCAATGCGCGGCAACGGATATCTGTTCCGAACGGTAACCTTGTTCAGATGGCGGTAGTCGATACATAAGCGCGAACTTCCATCCTTCTTCTTGACAAACAGGACCGGAGCACCCCACGGAGAAACACTCGGTCGAAAAAGCTCCTTGTCCAACAAATCCTGCAACTGATCCTTCAGCTCTCGAAGCTCTGCCGGGGCCATCCGATAAGGCGGTATAGAAATAGGCCCCGAACCAGGAATCAAATCAATGCAGAACTCAACATCGCGCTCAGGCGGTAGCCCAGGTAGCTCATCAGGGAAGACATCAGGGAACTCACAAACTATCGGGACCCGGTCCAACGGAACCTCTGCAGCTCGAGTATCACAAACAAACGCTAAGAATCCCTGACACCCCTTCCGCAAGAGCTGACCAGCGCGAAGAGAAGAAATTAAGCTGGGAAGGGCGACACTGCGGTCTCCCTGAATAACAAGGACTGGCTCTCCCGGAAAGCTAAATCTGACTGCCTTCTCAAGGCAGTCCACCGAAGCATAACAAGTGGCTAGCCAATCCATGCCCAGAAGCACATCAAAGTCCAACATATCGAGGAGTATCAAATCAACTGATGAATCCCTCTCCCCGATACGAACGGAACACAAACGAAATACAAACCGAGCGACAAACGACTCGCCTACCGGAGTAACAACAACAAGCGGCTGATCCAACGACGACGACTCACGGCCCAACATCGGTGCAAAGTGTATAGAGACGTACGAATGTGTGGAACCTGGGTCGAAAAATACCCGCGCGTCGAAAGAACAAACTGGCAAAGTACCTGTCACAACGGCATTGGATGCCTGCGCATCCTGCGGTGTCAAAGCAAATACTCGGGCCTGTCCTCCACCGATAGCGGGCTGACCTCGACCTCGGCCTCTGCCTCCTCGTCCTCTCTGAACAGGACCGCCACGTCCTCGGCCTCTCGGTGCACCTAACTGGCGTGGAGCATCGCCTGGGGTAGAAAGTAGGGCTCTCTGAGGAGGGGGTGGTGATGGTGGTAGGGTCACATGCGGAACTGTCGCTGCTCCCTGTCGTCTCACCGGACAGTCTCTGATACGATGATGCAGGCTACCACACCAAAAACATCCTGACCATGGCTGCTGACCATATGGGTGAAGGCGATATAACTGGCCCCTAAAGAATCCACCACAGCCTCTGCGAACCCTCCTAGGTGCTAACATATCAGTGCGAATCCGACTCGGTCTCGAAACGACTGCAGGGGGAGTAATATCCGATCTCTGTGCTCGATTGACCTCTACTAACGATTCCACCATCTGTCGTAACTCCTGCATGCCTCCCATCATCTGTCGCAGCTCCTCCATACCGGACTCAAGCCTATCCATGCGACCTGGGGAATGCGGATCAGTCTGTCTCTGCGGCGTAGGCATACCACCCTGCTCAGTCCTAGTCTCGGACGAGCCAGCTCGAATCTCGTCTCTGACGGCAGCCCTCTGTGCCCTCGTAGCCTTCGGCGGCATAGTGGCTGGTACAGGAAAAGGATAATAAGGACAGTGCAATAGGATCATAGGATACACGGAGTTGAAGAAGGAATTTTTCAAGCAAGTATATCCTAAAGTCACTTAGGCGGAGTACCGTATCGTAAGTATGCCGCGGACATACGCACGCTACGTTACGCTGCTTAAGTCACTTACTCCATCTACCAAGGGTCATCCTACACTCACAAAGGTAAAACCTATCGCTCTGATACCAACTTTGTCACGACCCGCAGGGTACGGAACGTGACTGGCACTTAAGTTTACGAAACGTCTAAAGACGTCCGTAAAATAAGTAAGCCAAAGCCCAGAAAACAAAACCAATTAAGCAAAAGAGTGAAGAAAACCCAATCAATTGAAAGCGAGTTATCAAATAAGTCATGTAAAACCCTTTTTAAAAACAATACCAATTTTTCCCGAAAATTTCGGCAGAGTCTCCTTTGTAAATACTGACCCCCAAAAATGGGTACAACAAAATATATACATGAATCCAACAAAATAGGGCATCCCCAAGCGGGAGCTAGCTCTTCGCCATAAGGCGGTCACAAATCCCACGCAATGTAAATGACAGCAAGCATAATAATCATAATAAAGCATAAGGAAGCATGAAAAAGTAGCATGTCGGCTCAAGTGAGCTCGACCCCCAAAATACAGTATAAAATCCACAAACCTCACAGTCTCATCTCTAGGTCAATATACAATAATCTGGTAGAAACAGTAGATGGAGTACACTAGATGCAAATAATATACAAGGTGGTACAAAAATATTAACATAACCCACCTATGAGCAAATCTCGAGTCCAGGCAAAAGAGGCAAAAGAAGCAAGCGCACCCGCCGCTACTGAACTGACGGAGCGGACCTGCAACAGGCTATGGCACAACGGGGGTGAGTTGCCAACTCGTGAGTAATAAATAACATTTACACAGGCTATCGAATGCATGCACACAAGCATCCTAGCATCTATATACAGGTAAGGCAGGACATAATGGCGAGTATGTATGCAATATGGATATACTAGCAGGTGTGTATACAACATCAGTGTACGAATATGTATGCAACATGAATATCTGAGGTCTCAATAGGTTTATATATATATAAATATTTTTATCTCTTTTTGTTTTTGAAACTCTTTTAGAATGCCAGCATAATATCAAAGAATC
Organism: Agapanthus africanus; assembly: GCA_030015575.1. Classification (NCBI taxonomy): domain Eukaryota; kingdom Viridiplantae; phylum Streptophyta; class Magnoliopsida; order Asparagales; family Amaryllidaceae; genus Agapanthus; species Agapanthus africanus. The sequence continues at coordinate 381,936,584 of CM057343.1, forward strand.
GACGAGAACCGGTGTCCAGCAACGACACCTAAAAGCTGTCTCAAACCTCATAAATGTATCTCTGGCCTCAGCCGTCCGGCTGACCCATCTCAAATATCAATATCTCATCATCTAGTGGCCACGGTCGGTATCCTCTGGATATCCGCCGTCCCAAACAGTCACCGGTAGGTAATCCGTCCCCTGCCAGGCTCAACGTCATCACCACATTCCTCTTGCCCCGGGGTACCTTACCGGGCCCACCATGTACCCGTGCCGGTTCCTCCACTCCTCGACACGGATTTCCAAAGCCACAGCAAACTCATGGTGGACGACACTTACATCACTAGAAAACCGCAATTTACATGTTTTAAAAATATCATAAGTTTGGAAATTTTGCGGCTTTCCCCCGAAATCCAGCAATATCATAAAATCTCAAGAAATCCTCGTAAGTGCATATATCAGTGATAATGAATGCATATGATATCAATAATCAAGTTGCGATGTGTGATTAATGGATTAAGCATGAACAATTAATATGATGAAGTACATGCACATGAATAGCAATTCTACGGTTTCATTTTTAAGGAATTAAAGGCAAAAGCAGCAGTTTAAATATCAATTAGTAAAAGGTTTAAATTTAAATGTTATCTAGTGTGGTGGCATGGCAATTACCAGGGTGTGTGTGTAAACATGAATAGTGCTCGTGCTGCATATAAAAACCTGGTAATGGTGCATGTGTCCTACAATTGAGTTTGCGTATATGGGTATAACATATTGATCTAATTGCAGCAATTATCATGCCAGTATTATTATTCTAATGTCACAAGTGGTTATCCAGTTTACTATTTTATTTTCAGTTTACTAAATCTATCGGGCGACTTGCGCCATCCAAATGATCGTCCCCCGTAGATGTTAAATCTACTCACCGGGATCCCTGGCTAGCTGTGTCCAATCACCGCCTTTCCCTTTCGCGCCGCGTCTGACGTTTCCGCGACCGAACCTGGAATTTACATCATTACCAATTATAAGGTTACATATCAAGAACGACGCAAACCCCAACGAAACTACTAAAGTTCGCTAGCTAGGTACAACGTGCACAAAGTGCGCGGAACACACGCGAAAATCGCAAAAACTGCCAAAAACGCCGATTTGGGTCACCCGGCAAAACTAAAACCCGACTACCCAAAAACCGCACTCACGCATCCTAAAAGTCGTAGGACAAGCCATTACAATCATCAAGATATCAAAAATAGTCCATCTCATAATTTATATAAAAATCTAGTAAGCATATACATCGCAAAAACCGGTGCAAAAATCGCCGATTTGCGACAAAACGACTACAATAAAGCATACTCACCCAAGCACACTACAAGCAATCCACACCCACTAATTACAACACATTAATCATGCTCCAAAACCTATATTCCACAACCAAACCCTTTCTTGATTTTTATAAATAGCAATTGCAAATCAAAAACCATACTTGAAAAACTTAATTAACACTAATTTCAACCCCAATTAGCAAGTTCACCTCTTAGATTAAGGTTAGCAAAACACTAGATAGCAAATTAGGTTTAAATCAATTAAATAATGCTTTCTAAAACTTAATCAACTCACTAATCAAGTTTCAAATATCCATTCCATACAAAAACCTTCTCTTGAAAATTTAAAAACAACAATTTACAACTAAAATCAACTTCTAAAATTACCTAAATTAGCATAATTAAAGACTACATAACAAGGTAACCATATAGATTAGTTCACTAACAACTAGATTAACTAATAAACAACTTAATTAATTATCATGGCTTCAAAACCCTAATTTAAACAAACTACTCTTTTAAACTAGATTAGAAATAAGCTAACTTTTAACACTAACCATACAATTAAAGGAATTTTTAGCAAAAGAAAGCAACTTGATGAGAATTATACCTCTTGATCTATGGATCAAGCAAGAAAATTTGCTCCAATTTATGGCCTCAACACCAAGGTCCAAGCAAGAATGGCTAAGGATAATGATAGCATAAGGATTTTTGTTTGGATTTTTGAATTAAATCATGGATTTTGATGTATTTCTTGAAGAAATTGAAGAAAAATGAAAAGAAAAGAGAGGAAGAAGAGGGTGTGCAGGAATTTCGGCCAGAATGAGGTATGGGGGAGGGTGTGGGCAAGTGGGGAAAGTCATGGTCAAGTTTCTAAAGTCAAATGTATCATACTTTATCAATTATAATTAAAATAAAACCATAAACCATGAAATTCAACTCAAGAAACAACTCAAGAAAGAGAGGCCAGAAATTTCTGGAGTTGGCCAAGGTTTGGGCTGTTCTTGGGCTGAGGGAAAAGATAGAGGGGTGTTACAAAAGAAATTTTATGCAAAAAGGCCCCCTACAACTCAAAAATTGCAAGTTTTAGCCCAAATATTCAATAATTTCGTTTCAAATCATAAAAATTTGAAAAAAATCAAAATAAATTACTAAAAATTCATGTTATCACTAGAATATAATTATCATAATTTTAGAGATTAAAATTAGCCCGGAAAAATTTGTATTTATCGCTTATTTAATGTATTTTCTTACCGGCTTAAAATAATATTAAAAAATTGAAAAATAGGGAAAAAATTTTAAATGACCAAAATTTCATAAATAACTCATTAGCTACTAAAAACAAGAAATTACCTATCCTTTTTAGGTATAATTAGCCCTAAACTGCAAAATATCGAGAAAGACGGTTTTCGGAAAAATACCGAATTTTCACCGAATTTCAAGAAAACACCAAAACGACTTTTCAAGACGCTACAGGGCTCCCGCCTCTTGACCGAGGCAACTCGGGCGCGAAGTTGGCTAGCCGACGCGTCCAAGGCTTGCTATAGAATAGTGTAGTGAACTTGTCTCTTTTGGGGTTTCTTGAAGTTGCCATGGATGGAGGTGGAAGAAAAGAATGAACTTTTGAACCTTTTTGTGATGTGAGGAATTTTGTAGCATGAAATGAGATGAAGCAATTTTCTCATGCCAAAAAAAATACCCTCATTCCCACCTCTTCAAATGTGGCCGGCCACTTTGAGATGAGAATAGATTGGAGAGAGAAAAAGAAAACAAGAAAGAATATATCAATAACATAGAAAATGGTCACCCTCCTCTCTCATCACAAATCCACTCAAAAGATAAGAAATGGAATAGACTAGAAAGGCATCTCATGATGAAACAAGTCTCATCATAATGCAACATATGCAAGAAAGCCCTCCACTAGATGTTAATTGCAAACTTGCAATTAACACCCTCCATCAAGAAAGTCCGACCGAGAAGGAATGAAGGAAAACCGGCCGGAACGGAATGCAAACTGGCAACTTCAGAAAACCGATCCCGTAATAAATTACAGGAAAAACCCCACTGCTGCAAATACATGCCCGCATTTGTATTCCCACTGAACACAAATGCAAAGAGACAAAACTACACTATCAAATACTAGAATCCGGCTTAAGCCAAAGCCGGCTAGTAAAAAACTGTCCGATCACGATCCGTGCAATACCGCACGTATCTGATCGAACCCTGCCATATCTCCATACGGCCTCTACAGCGTTTCGCCCGAAACTTGAGTAACTGAAACTGAGTGTGGTGGACTCTAAAGACTCGTCAATACCTTGGCTGTGGATTTAACCACTAGCACGTCAGAGGTATAAGCCAATACGTGACGGGCCACCAGGTATTGACCAAATGGGACGTCGATGAGGAAGCTCACCCCGACACCCAACTGAGCCTGTCAGTGACAATATCCGTACAGTCCGGTCCGTTCGTCTATGAGTATCGCATGGCGGGCCTAGGGGGTTGGTGAAAGTCAGACCCCCAAAAGCGGTACAAGTCGTGTCGGAGCGTAGCCCAGAACGCCCTGAGATACTACTGGAATACCTACCAGTAAATCTCCTGCCTCGGCCGAGGGCTTTGCGTAATGGCTCTCCTAGACACAGCGCGACCTCACCCCCAATACCGGGAGAGACGAACCCCTGCAGATCCGCTCACTGCCTCCATGTGGCTCGGGACTGTACCCAACTAAAACCTGTTTGCACGACTCCTTTGAGCCGTGGTAGGGTAGTAATCAAAGCACAGTGGGAACTCACACGAGACAAATGACGATCTCAGGTCGATGAACTAACCTGTACACATGTCACCAGGGAACTGCTATCTGACATCTGGTATAAGACCAACTAGCAGGTTCCCGGCGAGTCCTGTCCGGTGTACTCATAACCCAATGAGCACCTGTATACATCTTAGGTGAACCAACTGACACCAGTGGCTTGTGAGACCGGCCACCGCCCCTCGTCGGGGTCTCGACTGTATACACTAGTCTACTAACGGAGTATCGATGCCCTGTCTCGAAACTCCTACGACTAGGGACCTTTTAAGGATGTGCTTATAGACCACCAGCTCCCACGTATATGATCGCCATCATACTGCTGGTAGTCAAGCAAGAATCCTAGGGGCTCTATCAACGTGTAATAGCGACATGTCAGGTCACCTAAAGCAGTACACGATGATAAAGATAAACCAGATAGCATACTATCATCTCGAGTAAGACTGTCCTACCGGGATAGGTCCTCCCTCAATCATTGCAATCACGTGCCTGTGATCCAATAATTGACTCTGAGGGCACTAACTCCAACAATCTCCCACTTGCACTCAAGGCTAATTATTGCGATGTCGCATACTCACAGCCCGTGTGATACCGAACACCCAACTCCTCTACTAGTCAGTCTCACAAAACCTGTTTGCGAAACTATTGCGTTCGAGGAATAGCCTCAGTGAGTGGATCCGCAGTGATGTTTCTTTCTGTGTCTCTCTATATCTCAAGTTCGCGGAGAAAGCCATCTCCCGAAATGAGCAATACCTGTCTTAGAACGTCTGGATGTCTGATGGGACCTAGCTCATAAATGAACTCCAAATCCAAACTTCTTAGACTGTATCATCAACCGAACTTAATCAGTATCCTGCGCCATGCCACCCTCAGTATTGCCTTGGACCACCTGTCCAAAATACTGCCCCTCGTCAGAGGGAGAACTATAACTCTGACAACCTCCTTGTCGTCCATGTCACCTTGGAAGCCTGGAGTGATAACCGTCTCCTAAAAGAGGCAGCCGTTATCATATCCCTAGAACATTCACTTATGTTCTAAAACTGCTTCTGACTGTTTTTCCAGGATTGGGTCAATATCAACTTATTGCATCTAGTGCAAGAACAACATCTGGTGTGGTACTTGACATCTCATGATTGACTCAATTGCCTAAGCAAGTGATCTGTCAATCATGCGTATCCCTCTCCCCTTTAGTCTGTAAGACACCTTTAGAGAGGGTGACTCCATTACCTGCAGGTACACTACCATGCCAGGAGTCGTCCATTCTAAATACTCATAGAATGCTGTCAAGATACCCAGATTGGGAAACCACCCAAATCTAGATCTAAAACCATAGATCTAGTAACCAGTATGTCTGATATAATATCCAAGTCCCTTGTGGAGAAACCACTGTGTGACGACCAAAGTATAACCGATCGTAGTATAGGAATATCACTTCCTACTACCTTCTCAACAGATCCATCCCCTATTCTGATGACGTCAAGCCTATGACTGTCACATCAGAAACAGATGATCTATCTCCGCTGTATCTGCTTTAGTCTATAAATAGACATAAGCCTGATGTGCACCAATGCTTCCGCTGCTCCCACTGACTATGACAACCCTCTGGTGGAGTCATATAGACGCGCACTTCTAAAGCTAGTTTAGAACGACGCTATACGCATCCTCTCACCGGGTCTCGCAGCCTGGAACAACAGCAATGGCAAGTGTGGGTAAACAAGAACTTCCCTGTCACCGTCCTTGAGGCTACCGGAGTACCTCTCGGGTGCCTGAAGTTACCCACCGTATCTGCGGAGTGGCCAATGGAATGTCAGTCCAGATTGAATCTTTAGGTTCCTTATCAAATCTTCAGTAATCGTTTGTGGTTCTGGAATCACTTCCAGTTCTACCATACTCCCACTACTTTTTCTGAAAAATCCAATTTTTTATTAAAACTGTGGCGAGTCTAGAACAATATTTCTATTGATCTGTCAGATGGTAGAAAATCAACCCTCGTCATAGCCTGGGTCAACCCACAAACAGCCATTACAGAAACGTGCCTTGAGTTATCCGGAGTCTGGTTTTAAGCATAAGCCGGACAACTCCCCGTACCTTAACATCGTTAAGATATGAACTGTTCTATATCCAATATAGAAACAGAGGCACTGATTCAATTGAACCAGATTCAAATCATGCAGCTGTCTTCAGTGCATGTCAACTAAATGGAAGGAGGCCGATCAGCGTTACTCAACTTAGGAATGCTTCCAATTATGAGTAACCTGAAAGAGAAGCAATTTCTCTTTATCATTACTATCAACTGAATACCATACTCAAGTATCTACATCTTCGATCACTTTGAAGAATCCCGATACTTGGTATACCTGGTTCTCTACTTTATTCAAATACCTATAACTCCTCAAAACTTAGACCCTGTGTTTCCATGAAACACATGTCTAAGAACTAGAGAAGTTAAAAGTAAACAGAATATAGTATGAGAACCAACCCCTCTGTTCTAATGGACACTGGACAGCATACAATACTCTGTATAAGTCCGCTGAGTCTAACAACTCTTTCACTGTGTGTCGTAGGTTGAAAACTGTACTTATGGTTAAGAAGAATTACACCGCTGTTTAATGCTCCTTACCTAACCATCCACTGATATAGGTAAATGTCATCGACATAATATCAAAAGGCATATCTCACTCTATGAAAATAGACGTACAGATATATCAATTTGAAATTGGTGCACAACAACGGATATTCAAAACCAAATATTTGCCGACCGGCAAACAACCCAGGTGACTTCCTCAAATATCACCGATTACAACGAATCCCGATATAATGAGGATGATCACCCAATTCCCAATAACTTACTCCCACTCATCATCTGTAAAACCATACAGATGTGAGAATCATACTTGGTAAATACATACCCTGGAGTAAGTGTCTAATCGGGAAATCAGTTTTCTTTTAACAGTACACAGTGAAACTGAAACATTGAAATGTTTCGTTGGGGTATCGTGGTATTCCTAGTAATGCCTCTTCCATTATCCAGATTCACAACTGTAACCGTATAATTCTTTGCCACCTCTCCAAATCCCTTTATGTGTCTTTAGTCATTACCTTCTGTACACCCCTTTAGGCCAAATGGTTTTCTTCCTTCCCTACCGTTTGGCACCAGCCTATGGTTTGGAAGAAGACTATCCAAAAAGCATAAAGGGTGTACTGTCCTAATCCTAGGAGCACTCGCAATGCGAGAGAAGGTGAAGATAAAAGACACTTGAATGTACTTTATTCCTATTTCTCCTGAACCAGGATCCATCCCCGAACTGGAACAAGTTCCTTTCGAGTTCGTATATAACCATACGATGGATTATCCAATAAAATGGGATCTTCGTAGTGATACGGAGTGTCCTGGAGAAATACAAATGTGATTTAGGATTGGCGAAGAAATACTTGGTTTGGTCGTGAATAGCAGTCGCAACTTACTTTGCCCTCTTACTAATCCCTTGCTTTGTCTTAACTTAATACCTTCTGTACACCGTTTTAGGCTAACTGGTTTTCTTCATTCCCTACCGGTCGGCACCAGCCTATGGTTTGGAAGAAGACTATCCAATTTGCGTAATAGGTGTACTACTCCTAAACCAAGGAGTACTCGCAACCTAAGAGAAGGTGAAAAGAAAAGACAACTGAATAATCCTATCCGTTTTCTCCAGAACCAGAAACCATCCTCGAAGTCCTTCGAGTTCGTATATAACCATACGATGGTTTTGTCCAATGGAAGTGGACGTTCGTAGTAATACGGGGTGTCCTGGAGAAAAGGGTAAAAGTAGGAGTGGCAATGAGGTCTGCAACTCTGACAATCCAAAAGCCAGTGTTAAGAAGGTTCGGTCAACTTGGTCACTGAGTCATAGTCTTGGGGTCGGGTCAATGGTCGCTGCCAGAGAGAGAGAAAAGAAACACTCAGCGTGCACTCTAACCTAGATCAGAATGGTTATCACTTTGTCTAATCTGGAAACCTCCCACTGTACCTCAAATTCTTCTCCAAACCTGAAAGAAGAATTAGTCGGGAACACCCGAGGAGTAAACCAACTCATCAGTGGGAATCGGGATCCAACTATCATCGCATGATAACGTGACGGAATCCACTCACGTCACCACACTCCAGAAGGTATGCGCATGCCTGGCAAGTTTCAGTTCTTTTGAAACTCCCGATGTGATTTTTACCCCTAGGACTCAAGTGACCTTGACGGAGTCAACAAATCAAAGAGTCCTAGTCAAGTTCAACCCGTCATTATCTGGATTGCATTAAACCCACCCGTATGTGCCCTTGACGGAGTCAACAAGGCCGCACGACTGTCCTAACCAATCCCACTTATGCGATAAACAAGTACCACTTAGCTACCGTACACTACGCCTTGACGGAGTCAACAAACGCAGCACGAATACTAAATAATACCCATAAGAAATGACGGAGGGCTACGAATGGTTTTTGGCGAAAAACCTTTAACGTAATGAACTTGATATCGTTGAAGGAACTGCATAGCCTTTTATAAAATATAGTGACGAAAACCTTACTAAAGAGGTCACTCCCGGTGAAGGGATCTCGGCTCTTTCCCCGTAGAATGAGGTGCAGGATATTCCAACTGAATACCACGATGCAAAGCAAAAGTAATCGGCTATAGTGAAGCTATTGCCCTGACGCAAACTTCTGTCCAAGGGGTCACTCCCGGTGAAGGGATCTCGGCCCTTGCCTCGTCGACTGAGGAGCAGGATATTCCAAATGAATACCACGATGCAAAACAAAAGTGAACGTCCTTGCAATAACAGCTTTTTGAAAAGTGTTCCAACAACATCAGAATAGGTTTGTTTAAACTTGCATTGATCCGAATCAATGCAGTCCCATCAATAGATCACACCACAAAGAACGAAAATATACTGACGTACGCACATGCCATCCGCATTCGCCACTGGGTCCCGTCATCACCCGTTAGGTTAGCTAACTAACGGCAGAGCGGGGACTGGACTAGCGCGGATGTAAAACATATACAACGTCTACTAATATATATACCAATATATAGTATTTCGTTCAAGGCGTGAATAAAATGCAACATCACAGAAATGTACAGCATCACAGAACAATACAGATATCTGGAAGCCTCGGGTTTCACAGAGCCGCTGCTGAAACCCGACGTTCCCCTGGTCGTGTGGATAGCCTGTGCAATGAAATCCTAGACCCCTACGGGCGCGGCAAGTCACCCGCCAAAACCTGAAGCGAGGCAGCCCCCTTCAGCTCCGTGAATGGACCACCCAGCACTCCACGGAATCCGGCAACTTGGGCACCCCTCCTGGGTCAACCTGTACCCCCTACGAGTGCGGCGAATAGCCCGCCAATCCTAGAGTGAAGCCCCCTCCGTCTCAATGCCATGAGATGCGGGCCCGTTGCCCTCTAGAACCCGGCCATCCGTGCACCCCACCGCGGGGTAACCCTAGTACAGAAAGTAAAATATACATACACCGGGTACATCGACCGCAACCAGGTCGTGCCCCAAAAGAATAATACAAACTGGCAGTGACGGCAGTCCACATGTCGGACGCTCGTCCCGCAATATCAAATGTACATAATACAACAAAACTGTACTATATTGCAACCAGGCTATCCCCCACGACCGATCCGCAACACCACAGCATAAACATAGAACATCAACGTGAAAATCACGTTCGCAAATCCGTCTAACCGGGCTATAGCAGTTAGACCGGATTTACCGATCGAGTGACATTCACGGTCGCAGATATAATGTAAATACTGTGAAATAATGTGTTTAAAAAATATCCGATCGATCAAACAATTAACAAGTGGGCCCCAAAGAAAACTGTAGCACTCACAGAAATAATTGGCCCAATTTTAATATCCCAAAAGCCCTAAAATTAGCCCACAAGCCCACTGTAACAATTTGACACAGAGAAGACAACAGTGCGCGGCGGAAGCGCGGCCCAAGGGGGGGTTTGGCCGCGCTTCCGCGCTAGGGTTGTCGACTGAATGTGTCGAATTTTTGCAGAAGTCTTATAATGTCCAGTAGATTAGATTTATACAACCTGAAAAATTTTCTGAGGCCAAAAATTTTCAACAGAAACTGATGT